>OLKM01000694.1:47429-54929 GCA_900291075.1 Melanogrammus aeglefinus
AAATAAGAGAAAGAAAGAAGAAAGAAAGAAGAAGAAAGAAAGAAAGAAAGAAAGAAAGAAAGAAAGATAAGAAAGAAAGAAAGAAGAAAGAGAAGAAAGATAAGAAAGAAAGAAAGAACTAAAGATATTGCATTTCTGCGGCGAGAAAGCGTTGTGATGCTGACTAGCTGAATGAAAAAGGGGGAAGGCATTGCTGCATGTGAGAAATGAAAATCCATTGAACTGAATAATCTCAAAGTAGTTAGTAGAGTAGCTGAGTAGTACTGAAGTAGTAGAAGTAGCTGCAAATGAAGAAATGAAAAATCCATTGAACTGAATAATCTCAAAGTAGTAGTAGTAGTAGCTGAAGTAGTAGCTGAAGTAGTAGAAGTAGCTGAAGTAGTAGTAGTAGCTGAAGTAGTAGTAGTAGCTGAAGTAGTAGTAGCTAAAGTATAAGTAGTAGTAGCTGAAGTAGTAGTAGTAGCTGAAGTAGTAGTAGTAGTAGTAGTAGTTGCTGAAGTAGTAGTAGCTGAAGTAGTAGTAGCGGAAGTAATAGTAGAAGATAAAGTAGTAGTAGTAGTAGTAGCTAAAGTAGTAGTAGTAGCTGAAGTACCAGTAATAGCTGAAGTAGTAGTATTAGTAGCTGAAGTAGTAGTAATATTAGCTGAAGTAGGTAGTAGCTGAAGTAGTAGTAGTAGTATATGCGGCGTCATGGAGCTCCTCCGGCGGGGACCGGGAGCTCAGCTCCGGGGGCCGGCGGGACCTCCTGCACCTCCTCACCGGAGGAGGTCCAGGGGGGCCACAAACGCCAACAATCCCTTTCTCCTCCATGTCGTGGTTCAATCTGGACTTCAGATTGATGTGGAAGGACCAGAGACGTCAGAGAACCCGACGCAGTCGCTAACATTCATGATATCATCCGGATTGGCACACAGCTTTTGGCCGTTATATTATATATTATATTAACAGATAGATATAGAGTTCCAGGACCTGCCCGCCGGAGCTCCAGGAGTGTTCTAGATTAGAATACGTCATAGAACGGATGATATTATGACGTATCTGGTACCTCCACAACGCTTATGGCGCATTTCCACTAGCAAGGCTCGGCTCGGTACGGCTCGGCTCAGCGCGCTATTTGCGTGTTTCCACTAGCACGCAGTACCTGCAACCGGGTACATTTTTGGTATCTGTCACGGTCTGCCCGTCACGCCCCTTTCACCCTCGCAGCTGGGCTGCATCAGGTGATTAGTGGAACCTTTAAGTTGGCTGAACACTGTTCCCCTGTTGCCAGATTGTCTTCGCTTTCGCTGTTACGTTCATGCAAGTCTCTCCAGCTATTCATCTCCTGTTCCCGGTTTCTCGATCCCGCCTGTCCTCGACTATGTTCCCCGTCTCGTCCTCGGATCCCCGTTCGCCTGTCTCCTGCCCCGGTTCCCCGATCCTGCCTGTCCTCGACTACGTTCCCCGTCTCGTCCTTCTGGATCCTCGTTCGCCTGTCTCCTGTCCCGGTTTCCCGACCTGTTATCTGCCCCGCCCCCGTTGATTTGCTTGAGTTCTCTTCAGAAGTAAAGATCGGAATATCATTGTGTTTGCTTGTCTCTGAGTCGTGCTTTTGGGTTCTAGTCAGCCAGTCTCCTCGGTGGAGCGTGATAGTATCAGCCCTGGTTCCAAGCGAGCCGAAGCGTTACTAAAACGTGACGTCAGCCGACTGCCTTCCACTGATTGGCCGATGAGTGTCGTCACTGGAAGCGTCATAACCGCGCGACGACCACCTGGAATGTAAATAAAAACAAGACGCGAGACAAGACACCACTTTTTACTGTTTTTTGACTTGGAACGAGATGGCTTCTCAGAAAAAATCCACTCCTTGGTCGGTGGAGGAGGTCCAGACGTTTCTGACTCTGGTTGCCGAAGAACGGATTCAGAGGGAGCTCGACGGCACCACGCGTTGTTGTTGTTCTGGTCTTCCGGATTTGTACGTTGCTCGGCGCCGTGTAAATGACGTCACAGCGGTTTCGCGCAGCCGTGTTATGACGACCCCGCCCACGTCGAGGAGGCACCAGTTGTAATGGAAACACAACCAAACCGAGCCGAGCCGTGCCGAGCCGTATCGAGCCGAGCCGTGCTAGTGGAAATGCGCCATTAGAGACTGGTCATGGTTGAGAATGAATTGGTGGTCAAAAGAGGAAGCCTCTCTCAAAATCAGACCACCACTCGAAAAAGCGACCAAATATTTTTGGTATTTTGGTGCGAACGCAGCATAACAGAATTGCTGGAAATTCCACAGTGAAATGACAGCGCAGTATTTGGAGTTCCAGAAGCTACCGCCTCTTCTGTCTGCCGTTTCATTCAAACCCTCTCACACACACTACTATAATCTCTCACACAAAATACTATATTCTCTCTCACACACACTACTATATTCTCTCAGCATACACTACTGTACTCTCTTACATACACTACTGTTATATATCTTAACTACACTACTATACACCTCTTCATACATACATGTATAAAGGAGTATAATTAGTGGGTGTTGTGTGTGTATGCGTATACTGGTGTATATACTAGATTATAATAGTGTGTGTAAGATCAAGCATGAATTCTGCCCCAGGCAAACCCTTATGCACACACACACACAAACACACACACACACACAACACACACACACACACACACACACACACACACACACACACACACCACACACACACCACACACCACACACACACACACACACACACACACACACACACACACACACACACACACACACACACACACACACACACACACACATTCGTACACATACTGCACATGAAATCCACGTTGCACACATTGTAGACGTATAAACTCAACGTGTGTATATATATATATATATATATATATATATATATATATATATATATATATATATATATATAACCATACACACACAGATCCATACACACAAATACAGACAGGAAGGGTTGAGGGTCTCCGTGGGACGAGGTGAACCGGTCATTATAGCCACCAGACCGTCCACACAGCCCAGCCTTCCTGTCACATTACGCCCCCGTTAAAAATGACACGCCACGTTCCTCTCCTAACCCCTGTTCCACTGTCCACATAAATGGTGGTGAGAGGCACCAGAATAATGAGCGAGAGAAAGAGAGAGAGAGAGAGAGTGAGAGAGAGAGGTCCACCTATTAAACTGAGTTCCAGTCTGCTGGTAACCATTATAAAACTGCTCCATTAACACAACTGTTCTGTGTGGGCATGGCCGTGGTTTGTTTTGCTCCGGGAGAACGACACAATGTATATATATATATATGTATATATATATAATATATATATCTATAATATATATATATATATATATATATGTTATATAATATATTATATATATTATATATATATATATATATATATATATACCAAGCAATGAAAACGCTCTTCCCTTATGAATCATAACTGGCAGTTTAATAACAATGCATACTGGGACGCGTTTGTGGTCGTGTAATAATAAAATAAATTGATTGTAATTGCTGTGTATGTACAGAACCACAGGTCACACTGCAGTAAGAAAGAGAGGTTTTAAGTTTTATGGTTAGCATTACAACGCTTTCATCCAAAGTAGCGGTCAGTGAATAGAGATCGCACACTTAAGGCCCTGTTATGTCGTTTTAACTAAATTGTTGTGTTAGCGCAGAAGAAATGGCAGGTTTCGCGACAAATAAGAGGGGCCACGTCAGGCTTCGATTGCCGCACAGTGAGCAGTAACAAATTCATTTTTCCAATGCTACCTATGGAAGCATATGTGGCAAAATTCAAATGGCTATGCAATTTGCAATTCAATAAGTCATTACATTATGCAATTCACAATTCATTATGCAATTTAATAACGTAATTTGTAAATACGTCATTCAAAGCGTATTTTAATATGCAAAGTGACAATGAAATCCTCAATAAAATTTGCAAAAGTTATAACAATAAAAATAGAAAAACATTCTTTCAAATTTTTTGAGTTCCTTTATTCAAATTGAAAAGCTATAGCGTCCCCGTGATTGCAATGCACTTCGGCATGCTCTGTCTGTTACAAAATTCAAATTACATTTCAATCCGCAAACGCTTTGCAAAATATTTTGCAAACCGCTTTGCAAAAGATTTTGCAAAACGCTTTGCAAAAGTATATGCAAAACATTTTGCAAAACGTATCAGCCAATCGCGTCTGGGCGGGAACTACGTCACTTCCTCGTCAGACCAGCTGATCATCCACGACCTAGCACTTGGCACTATCTTTTCTATGCCTAGCATTGTGCCAGGTTTGACTGGGTTGACGTTAATAGTAATAAGGTGAAAATGGCGGAAAATACGATGGCAGAGCTGCTGCGGGAGGCCACTGCAGCTCTAGATGAGCAGCGGGATGCAGGGTCCGAAACATCGACCAACATGCCTGCACCAGATCGCACCGGAAAAGGGAAATAATTAGTCAGAGGCGTTATCGCCCTTGACGATCTGTAGGTATGCTTTGTTGATCGGATTAAACGTTGTGTCTCGAGTGATACTGCCTTGTCTCATTGATTCTTGAGCTCGGTGCTTTGCTTAGAGACGAGAGACTACACCACATCAGGCGACCGAAATGATAGCGAAAGAGCGAATAACATATTTTTTGGCTGGGTTGTAGGCAGTGGAGGGAAACCCAACAATAGGTTTTGAATAACTGGTGCAAGGGCCTCTTCTTTATGGAAACGAGACAAATACCATGGTCAATAATAACATGGACAGTCGGGTCACAAGTTGATCTGGCTGCCTCCTGTTCTTATGAACTCTAGTAGTACTTTTTAGTAACTATCCCAACAACTGCCGTAGCCACGACAACAAGCGACGCATTCGGCTGATGTCACCAGGTAACACTAGTTGAACTGAAACAGCGGTTTGCGCACCCTTACCCGGTGCGACCCGGTGCAGGCATGTTGGTCGCTCTTTTGGACCCTGCATCCTGCTGCTCCTCTAGAGCTGCAGTGGCCTCCCGCAGCAGCTCCGCGACAGTCTTTTCCGCCATTTTCACCTTATTACTATCAACCCAGTCAAACCTGGCACAATGCCAGGCATAGATAATAAAGTGCCAAATACTAAGTCGTGAATGATCAGGTCTAACGAGGAAGTGACGTAGTTGCCGCCCAGACGCGATTGGCTGATACGTTTTGCAAAACGTTTTGCGAAATCTTGTGCAAAGCGTTTGGCATAATCTTCTGAAAAACGTTTTGGAAAATCTTTTGCAAAGTGTTTTGCAGATTGAAATGTAATTTGAATTTCGCAACACATGGAGCATGCCGAAGTTCATTGCAATCAGGGGGACGCTATAGCTTTTCAATTTGAATAAAGAAACTCAAAAAATTTAACAAAATGTTATTCTATTTTTATGTTATAACTTTTGCAAATTTTATTGAGGATTTCATTGTCACTTTGCATATTAAAATACACTTTGAATAACGTATTTACAAATTACTTTATTACATTGCATAATGAATTGTCAATTGCATAATGTAATGACTTATTGAATTACAAATTGCATTGCCATTTGAATTTTGCTACATATATGCTTCCATAGATACCACGTGTGTGATTGTGTCTTGTCTCACCGCGAGTCGCGTCATTAAAAGGCCAGCCTGCGTTTCAATGACTATGGTATATTGTACCCTGTCGCAATCGCCGCGTTCCGCAGCAGAGCCATAGACGATGGGTACACAGCCATTTTGTTTTCTTTTGAGGTACATTTGGCTTGGGCCTACAGTGATAAACGTGTGTTTCCTCCTTCATGTAACAGAAACCCCAGTTCCCTAACTCAATCACCTTGATGCCCTGAATCATATGAACAAAGAGCACACGTCTCAAACTGACTCCCAAGTCATACCGTCCCCCATTAAGGTGTGTTCACATCACGTCCTGTAGGTCTATGCCCAGGTTGATCAATTGTCTTTAAAAAAAAAGAAAAGTAAATTCATTTGTCATGCATCCTAAAATGTATATATAACATCAACCTTTGGAATGGACTTCATGGTGAAGCAGAGAGGACACTAACTTCTGGATTGGCACACTAAACGTTGGTGTGGTCCGTCCCAAAGGAGAACAGAAAATGTCTTCGCTATCACTGATCTCACTTACATTAAATAACACCATAACAGCTCAGATGACCTGTAAGCTTTAAGCGCAATATGCGTGGTTTCAGGGGTAGCGGCGTACATATCAATCACCATGGCAACGATAGAAAACGATAGAAAACTAACATCCTAAACAACGTATATTGTACATTGTTGTACGAACATCATGGTCAATTTAATGCAAATTTCTTGATAGAAATATCATCAAACTGCATTTTAATTCTGAAACTATCTTAAAATGATATTGTATTGCTCAAAATTGTATTTTCCACTGAGAACCAAACAGATGTCATCCATTTAATTTTGGCAGACAGTAACTTGACACACCTGACGTATTGCTGGTTTCTCAACCCGTCGATATGAAATGCTTTACCAGAGAACGCTGAAATTTGACGAACAACCTATGAAGGTATTGACAAACAAGCTATTCTATCGATGAGGTTGGAGAACCAGCTGGTCAAACTACCTTAGCTCCCCATGCTGTCGCCTACACACCCAACTCTTACATGTGCTAAACAGTTTGCAGAAAAGTGGTCCCTTCTTGTATCGATAATCCCATTTGTTCAAACAACATAAAAACAAACACACCCAAGATACACAACAAATCTGGGCGTGGAAATCCCATGTGACGTCCAAGGGCATTAAAGAGACGGAATAGCAGATCCCTCCATTCATTTATGAACAAAGCCATTTTGTTTCAATGATTGTATTAAAATACTCATCACCAGCAGGATGACAAAAAAGGAGGGAGAGAGAGAGAAAAAATAAATGTGTGTGTGTGTTTGTATTTTAGTGCCTTATTGCGGGGACTGTAATCTATTAATTATAAAATATATTAAATTATATAATGAATATTTTAAATAAGCGGTATAAACTCTCTTCCTTCTCCAATCTATATGTGCATTAACCTCTGGTGCCTTTGGAACACAAGGTCGTCTAAATTCAATTGTAATAGTAAAGCGCCCCCTACCCTCCCCATAGTGTAAATATGCCGCATAAGTTTTACTCCTATCATAAAAAGAATAATGAGTTGGGTTTTTTCACATCTCAAAGTCGAGCCCAATCCATATTAATGTATTTCAAATATTCCCGTTGCTACGGAGGGTCATTACACCCTTTTTGTCGCGTAGCCAGACTTTAAATCCCCCCCAGTGTTTAGTCAGCGGAGTCCCCCTCCCCCCCCCGGCCCCTGGCCCCATCGACACCCTGGACCAGACCTTCTAGAGAGGCCCCCCCAGTCTGTAATGATGACATAGCTCTTCCCTAATGGAGCCCTGACCCCTGAGTTACTGCACAGTGGCCCCCATTTACCGATCAATACATTGATCAGCCTGTTGATTGATGCTCATCATGTCCTCCCCCCCCACCCCCCCCCCCT
>OLKM01000694.1:65732-78232 GCA_900291075.1 Melanogrammus aeglefinus
GTACAGTGGAAACCGCTTAAATAGCTGAATCAACGATATAGTATCAACCGCTTATCTAGTGATCAAATGGCTGGACGGATCATATTCTATAAAAGCGTTAAATAATTGTTTATAGGTAATGCAAGAATTCCGCTTATAGTGTTACATGTTTGGTCATTATGAATGAAAACATGGCAAAAATAATTTTAATTCCCGCGATTGTTCGCTGACGTCTGCCTCCGCCGGAGCGATGTATTGTTACAGTTGACACGGCAGCGAAGCATGCCCCCCCGAACCATGGCTGGAAGAGAAAATCATTTCTATGAATGAAAAACGTAGTCTCCTCGAGGCTACGACCAAATTGCCAAACGAGCCAACGCGATGCTGCAGCAAGGCTTTGGCATTCCCTCAGGCCTACTGTGTGAAATTAATTAAAAAAAACGAAAGAGCGTCATGGATGCCGACGACGCGATAGAAAACGACGCGCGCCCGGAAAAGACCTTAAAGTAAATGGTATGTTGTTGTTTCTAATGAAACAGTTTGTTTTCTTATTTAAGACTGTTGTTGTTCACTTGTTGACTTCTGTGCGTCGGCTCTGCGTCGGCTTTGCCGTTCCGCGCACATACTGTTTTTGCGTTATGTCTGCGCACTGGAGCATTTGAAACCATAACAAAATACATTAAATGCTAAAGCTGTCCGTTCTGCAATTCTTTTCATTGACAAATGATACAAATGGAATTTAGATGATATTCTGCATGAAAAATGAAGTGAATTAATAACAATTCGATTATAGCGATCAACCGCTTATAGTGATCAAATTGGCTCTGGACCAACGTGATCACTATAAGCGGTTTCCACTGTATTAAGCCTTTGTTAATCGGTAATAAAACACTTATTATATCCTTATTAACATTAATTGGTGTTAATAACCACCTATAAGTGTTAATAATAATTCTTATAGTTGTTAATAAAAATAATTACAAACCCATTTATTGAGTCTTACTAACTCACCTATTATGTCATTGTTAAAACTTTACATGTTTGTAAAACAAATAACATGTATGTGATGGCCCACAGCAGTATAATTTTGAACCTGTCAGACGTGAGAGGGCAAATGAGGAATTGCCGAGAACTGATCATCCTCATCCTCATCCGCTTATCCGGGGTCGGGTCGCGGGGGCAGCAGCTCAAGCAGGGGGCCCCAGACTTCCCTTTCCCGAGCCACATTGACCAGCTCTGACGGGGGGATCCCGATCCGTTCCCAGGCCAGTGTTGAGATATAATCTCTCCACCTGGTCCTGAGTCTTCCTCGAGGTCTCCTCCCCACTGGTCGTGCCTGGAACCCCTCCTAAGGAAGGCGCCCAGTGGGCATCCTTAGAGCCCCTGCTCTGATTCTCTAGCCAATCTCACGCTCCATAGTACCCTCACTCGCGAACAAGACCCCGAGGTACTTGTACTCCTTCACTTGGGCTAAGGACTCATTTCCTACCCGGAGTAGGCAAACCACCGGTTTCCTGCTAAGAGTCATGGCCTCAGATTTAGAGGTGCTGATCCCCGGCCGCTTCACACTCGGCTGCCATCCGATCCAGTGAGTGCTGAAGGTCACAGGCCGATGATGCCATCAGGACCACATCCTCTGCAAAGAGCAGTTATGAGAACCTCAGACCACCGAACTGCAACCCCTCCCCACCACAACTATGCCTCGATATCCTGTCCATGAATATCACAAACAGGATTGGTGACAAAGCGCAGCCCTGGCGGAGGCCAACACCCACCGGGAATGAGACACTGACTGCTGCCGAGAACCCGGACACACGCCTCGCGTTGGGAGTACACAAGATTGCATGACCCTGAGGAGAGACCCCCCCATCCCCTACTTCCGCAGCACCTCCCACAGTTTCTCCCGGGGGACCCGGTCATATAGCCTTCTCCAGATCCACAAAACACATGTGACCGGATGGGCATACTCCCAGGCCCCCTCCAGGATCCTTGCGAGAGTGAAGAGCTGGTCCGTATGTCCACGCTCTGGGACGGAAACCGCATTGTTCATCTTCAATCTGAGTTCGACGATCGGCCGACGATCGGCCGAACCCTACTTTCCAGCACCTTGGAGTAGACTTTACCAGGGAGGCTGAGAAGTGTGATACCCCGGTAATTGGCATACACTCTCTGGTCCCCCTTTTTGAACAGGGGGACCACCACCCCAGTTTGCCACTCCTTTGGCCCTGTACCCGACTCCCACGCAATGTTGAATAGGCATGTCAACAATGACAGCCCCTCAACACCCAGAGCCTTTACATTTACATTTGGGGCATTTAGGGCACTTTAGCATTTCTGGCTGGATCTCATCAATCCCTGGGGCTTTGCCACTGCGGAGATGTTTAACTACCTCAGTGACTTCCATCAGGGAAATTGACGACGAACCACCATCAACCTCGAGCTCTGCCTCCATCATAGAGGGCGTGTTAGTCGGATTCAGGAGTTCCTCAAAGTGTTCCTTCCAACGTTCGACTACCTCCTCAGTTGAGGTCAACAGAGTCCCATCCTTACTGTACACAGCTTGGATGGTTCCCCGTTTCCCCCTCCTGAGGTGCCGGATGGTTTTCCAGAAACACTTTGGTGCCGACCGAAAGTCCTTCTCCATGGCCTCTCCGAACTTCTCCCACACCTGCTGCTTAGCCTCCGACACGGCAGCGGCTGCAGCCCTTCGAAGCCCGTCGGTACCCTGCAACTGCGTCAGGAGTCCTCCGGGATAACATATCCCGAAAGGCCTCCTTCTTCAGTCGGACGGCTTTCCTGACCACCGGTGTCCACCACGGTGTCCGAGGGTTACCGCCCCCTGAGGAACCTAAGACCCTGAGGCCACAACTCACCGCCGCAGCAATGGAGGCTTTGAACACCGCCCACTCCGGCTCAATGCCCCCAACCTCCACAGGAATGCTAGAAAAGCTCCGCCGGAGGTGTGAGTTGAAGATCCCTAGGACAGGGGCCTCCTCCAGACGTTCCCAATTCACCCGTACAACCCGTTTGGGCTTACCAGGTCTGTCCAGAATCTTCCCCCATTCCCTGATCCAACTCACCACCAGATAGTGGTCGGTTGACAGTTCCGCCCCTCTCTTCACCCGAGTGTCCAAAACATGCCGCCTCAGATCAGATGACATGATCACAAAATCGATCATCGATCTTCGGCCTAGGGTACTCTGGTACCATGTACACTTATGAGCACCCTCATGTTCGAACATGGTATTTGTTATGGCCAATCCATGACTAGCACAAAAGTCCAGTAACAAACGACCACTTGGGTTTAGATCAGGGAGGCCGTTCGTCCCCTACTGGAGCCCCATACAGAACTCCATGGTTCCAGGAGAGGGAGAACTGATCAAAGCCAATTAAATGCATGGTCAGAGGAGAATGAGTGGAGAGTTGCTATTATTTAGCAACGCAGCAACGAGCGCTGAAGCTAATCAATGAACAGCAGTGCATACAATAACAACACTTTTATTTATTTTTCAGTGAATAGTAAAGGTCAACGTTTTCTTTATATCTAGTGACAGCCATTATGTCGTAAGTACCGGTAAACTTAGTCAGAAGATCTAGAAATAGAAGGCATAATGCCAGCTATGGGCTAACTAGGCCTATCGGACAGCAATCAGTGCACTTGCAAATGAGTGCCTGCAAGTAACCGATCGTGGTGGGACATTATTCAACCATCAATCTACTGCAAATACGACCAGACCGATGTACATTGAACACATACGCAAAGCACACCGTCCAACCCGGCGGATGCTGACAGACAGCCCACAACAAGCCAAACATCACCACGGCGGGTGCTCTCTCTCTCTCTCTCTCTCATTCTTGCACACCCCAACTTATCCAACTCCAAGGCCTAGGCTGCTTCACTAAGACCACAACTAACCACAAGGCCTTCATCACCATGCAGTATGCCGAAGCCGAAAAGGACACACCCACAGTCGCACACACTCATCTTATGCAAAACAATCCGTTTTATCATCAACATTCAGTCACTGCAAAGATTTAAAGACTAGCCTCTTACCATAAGTTAGAATGGACCCAAAGTATGTGATTGATACAGTTTGGTATCAATCAGCATTACGTCTTTCTTGTGTTAGGCGCACATGGCCAATTTGCATACGCGCATAGGATTGGCTGGCTCCGCAAGGCAAATTATAGAACATATTTAATTATCTTTCTATTTGTTTATCTATCTATCAATGCATGAGTCTAGTTTTAATGTGATGTATTTTCCAGTCAGACTCATTGTCTCCCTGTGTGGTCTTGTAGGCTATACTGTGTGAGCCGAATCACCTAAAATGAATTCCCGACCTGTAGCTTGGTATTAATAAAGACTTGACTAGGCTATTTATCTATCTAGGCTATTAGTCAACAATTATACGCTGAAGACAAAGTGAATAGTGGGGAATAGTCCCCGAGACCGAAGGTATATTTGTTGTTATCAGCTGACATTTTGCGATGAAAACAATATCGAGTTTGAGATGTCAATCATGGGATATTGCCCAATATCCCGAGGTAGCGAACCAATCAAATTGCGCAATCTTATGACCATAAGCAATCAATAGTTAACAAGTTTCTTATAAGTGCTTATAAAAGTCTTATAATCTAACAATAAACATGTTTATTATGTTATCATTAACACTTATTGATAGTCTTATTGACGCAAAATAATTATAATAAGCAAATAACAAGGTCTTATTACATATTAACTAAGGCATAATAACAAGGACCTTAATATAAACCGGTAAACTTATGGGTGAATGCAGGCACGCGTGTGTGCCTCCGACTGATAAACACACGCAAACTAAACAAGTCATAAGTCATAAGTCACACATAATACAGTCTATGGCAATGTACAATAATGGGGAACGCATGCATATTAGGAACACAAGTCGATAACGATAATGTATACAATATTGTTAAGAAACGATTTGTGTTAATATATTGCCGTATATCATTAAATAGACCAACATTTGCGGCCACAGAACCGCATATCATATGTGTGTTAGGTTTTCTTTGCTGAAATTTACATGACGACTCAATATTTCGAAAGTTGTAGAAGAAAACGCTATTCCATGTGTGAATTACGCCATATTATTTGGCCATGAACTGGGCCATTTGAAGTTTCGAATTTATGTGGTCATTCCTCTCATCGGAGACTGCAAACGCACTCTCAGAATATCAACTTGTCAGTTTCAAATCCTCTCATGGCTCTTAAAGGAGATGGGAGATGGCACTCTCATTGGTTTATTACACGTTACGCCCAAACCACACCTGTAATTAGGCTACTTTGGGCAAACCCCTTTTTGCGGTCGGGCGCAAAGAGTAAATTATCCGCCGCGGTATATATAGGCAACAGCAGACCCGCCCACAAAGCTGCTTCTGTTTTGCGCTTCTCACTTGTGTTTCAGACCGTTCAAATAGGGCTTTCTCTCTCTCTCTCACTCTCAGTCTCTCTCTCTCTCTCTCTCACTCTCACTCTCACTCTCACTCTCACTCTCTCTCTCTCTCTCTCTCTCTCTCTCTCTCTCTCTCTCTCTCTCTCTCTCTCTCTCTCTCTCTCTCTCTCTCTCTCTCTCTCTCTCTCTCTCTCTCTCTCTCATCTCTCTCTCTCTCTCTCTCTCTCTCTCTCTCTCTCTCTCTCTCTCTCTCTCTCTCTCCTGTCTCTCTCTCCTCTCTCTCTCTCTGCTCTCTCTACTGCTCTCTCTCTGCCTTTCCCCTCTCTCTCCTCTCTCTCCCTCACCCCTCTCCCTCTCCCATCTCATCTCTCTCTCTCTCTCTCTCTCTCTCTCTCTCTCTCTCTCCTCTCTCTCCTCTCTCTCTCTCCTCCTTCTCTCTCTCGTCACAACTCTCCTCTCCCCACTCGAAACATGCTCTCAAACTGACATCGTTTCCTCTCTCTCTCTCTCTCTCTCTCTCTCTCTCTCTCTCTCTCTCTCTCTCGCCCACCCTCTTGCTCCCCCTTATATCTTTATCTGTTACAACCTCACTGCTTCCAAAATGAAACATGTCACAAACTGAAATCGTTTGCAAAAGATTTATTTCCTGAAAGCGTGTGTGTGTGCGTGTGCATGTGGCCTTGCTCTGTCTCTAGCTTGTCATGTGAATTCATAACCCAATCACAGCTTGGAGGGAAGAATGCTTTGTGATACCCCCCCACAACACACTCTCTCTCTCTCTCTCTCTGTCTCTCTCTCTCTCTCTCTCTCTCTCTCTCTCTCTCTCTCTCTCTCTCTTCTCTCTCTCCCTCTCCTCCCTCTCATCCTCATCACATCGTCTCTCACTCTCCTCTCTCTCCTCATCACCGCATCCTCTCGATCTCACTCTCTCTCTCTCTCTCGTCTCTCTCTTCTTCTCGTCCCTCTCCTCTCTCGTCCTGCCCTCCCCTCCCTCTCCTCTCCTCTATCTCTACTCTCTCTCTCCTCTTCTCTCTCTCCTCTCTCCTCTCATCCTCTCTCTCTCTCTCTCTCGTCTCTCTCTCTCTCTCTCTCTCTTCTCTCTCCCTCTCTCTCTCTCTCTCTCTCTCTCTCTCTCTCTCTCTGGCTGTGATGTGGGTGTTGTTCAGTTGTTCATCTAAAACATAATATTTGCACTCGATCAGAGGAAAATCTGCAAAGTGACAAAGTTTGACCGTCCACCTCAATGTTTAAAAACACAGAAACCGCTTAAAACACGTTCTCAGTGGCGTCTCCTGCTCTGTAATCTGGAACACCCTGACGAACAGCGCTAAGGTTGGGGGAGGGGGGGTTGACACTTTAAGAAGCAGAGAGGCGCCAGGGTGCAGAGCAAGAGGTAAATAATACACAATATCATCATTCAGCTCCAGCGCCGGACTGACAGCCAAGGCAACAGGCAAGGCTAAGGGTTTGTCAGGAGGAATTACAGCAGCTGGAGCAGAGCCCCATGCACTTTATTAGTTTAACCTTTATTTACCCAGAGGGACGGGACGGGACGGGACGGGGGGGGTACATACAGCTTGCTCCCTGCTAGCTTTATGTACCGTCACATGCATGTCTTCGAAGGATTGGAGAGGAATAGTCTTATCTCACTGTACAGAAAGGTCACTGCTACGGATGTCTTTGGGAAGGAACAGTGAATCCAGCTGGCTCAAACTGTCTCTTTATTCACTTAGTGCCTCACACTCATACCTTATAGCCTCGTACCGCTGTCCTGCGTCTCAGCACGCACCGGCCGGAGCATATAGAGAGAGGGCCCAGCACAACATAACTATACATCCTGTCTGTTCATCATGCTCACTTCCTACAGCCGAGCCCGCCCTCTCCCCCCATCGAGCCGGCCCGCGTCCTCTGTTACAGCCAACGCCTGGCCACGCCCCCTTCACAACACATTTCCATCAGCACGGTATATCCGTCAGTACGGCCTACACCGGCTTCACCTTTGGTATAATCCCATTGCTGTACTTTTCTATCACTAATTACGTAAGCAACACACTCACACACATACATGATGATAAACCGTCATGGCCACACCCAGCCTAGTGCAGAGGTTCCCCAATAAATACATTTGGTGACCCAGCTGTGGAGGTATTGTACTGTAATTTCCAAACCTAATCATTGCACTGGTGGGTTCACCAGATCTTCATTGTTGATTTGAATAAAGATTGCATGGGATCTCTATGTCGTATTACCTCCCCAAGATCCAAAGGGAATGGTACACCAGGTTTATAAACCACCAGATCTTCCATCCTTGTTCAGAACGGGAGGTTCTCATTGTTCTGGAGCGTCCCCCCGCCAACAACAGGAGCCAGAGAGAACAGGTTCAAATGGGCTAGCTGGGGCTCTGTATGATAAATGGCTTTCACACACACCTGTCAGTGTCTCCAGAGCCATTCTTTATTCAAGGACAGCACGTCTGATTATTTGAATTAGGAGTACACAACATCAAAAGAGATTCAGAGAATCATGGATTTCAACACCATCACCCGTTTCTGCCCTTTATAGTTGTAATTGCAGTTGTTTGAGGTTGAAAGACAATATTTCTGAGTATCAGAGGAAGGAGTGCCATCAAGCAACTCAGAAGATGGGTTTCATTTATACCACAAAATGTAGTTTTCGATGCCCAATTTGATGCTGGGAGGGCCTGAAATGCATTTCCTCTCCCTCTCTTGGCGATGCCCTTTCGCTCCCTTTATTTCCATCTGATTTGTCTGTGTGTCTCTCTACCGCTCTCACAAAGAACATGTCTTACACAGGCAGACAGAAAGCATTGCTGTGTTCTGCTGACAGTGCACTCCCAGACAACAACAATAACAATACCTCTGCTCTGCAGTAGCACAGCTGTGTGTGTGTGTGTGTGTGTGTTGTGTGTGTGTGTGTGTGCTGTGTGATGTGTGTGTGTGTTGTGCTGTGTGTGTGGTGGTGTGTGTGTGTGTGTGTGTGTGTGTGTCTGGTGCGGCGTGCGTGTGCGTGGCAGTGCTCTGCCGTGCGTGCGTGTGTGTGTGTGTGTGTCGTTGTGTGTGCGTGTGGCGCAAGTGCACCGCGTGTGTGCCTGTGTGGGGGGGATGCAAGTGTGTGTCCCAGAAAAGACAGGAGAAAAATGGGTAAGGCGAGACAATGGAGGAGAACACAATTTACATTGTGCTACCCTATGTGATTCCCAGGTGGAGGGTTCAGCAGGAAGACACACACTGTGTGTGTGTGTGTGTGTGTGTGTGTGTGTGTGTGTGTGTGTGTGTGTGTGTGTGTGTGTGTGTGTGTGTGTGTGTGTGTGTGTGTGTGTGTGTGTGTGTGTGTGTGGTGTGTGTGTGTGTGTGTGTCGTGGTGTGTGTTGTGTGTGTTCTCGTGTCTACTTTATTCTGGAATGTGTTGTAAGGAGGAAGGGCTGCTGCTCATTACTCTTGACAATGAATTTTTTACGAGGTCTAAGTGTTATGTACTGTAAAGGGACAGAAAGCTACGTACAAATTAACGCAGACATATATATTACAGTATATATATATCTATAATATAAATATAATATCTATTATTAATTATATATATATAATATATATAGTATCTATATTATATATACACATTACACATATATACACTATATATATATATATTATATATATTATTACTTCAAATTGATATGAATTATTGAAGATAGAATGTGTATCTGTCAAAATAGTAAAGGGTTGTGTGTGTGTGGTGTGTGTGTGTGTTGTGTGTGTGTGTGTGTTGTGTGCATGTGTGTGTTGTGTGTGTGTGTGTGTATGGTGTTGGTGTGTGTGATGTGTGTGGTAGTGTGGTGTGGTGGTGTTGTTGCATGTTGCATATTATCAAGCTTTTCTCCTGCTTACTTTCTCCCTTCCTCCTCGTCACATAGTACATACATCAAACTCACACTTTGTCTCTCGGTCACAGAGAACAACCATAACAAGAAATGTGACATGACTAAAGAGGCAAACAATCACTTTTAGCCATGTGGGAATGTCCTTTCATCCGGTTACACACAGACACACCAACACACACGCACACATGCGCACACACACACACACACAAACACACACACATGCACGTAAACACACACATGCATGCGCAAACACACACACACACACACACGCATGTGCATAGACAGACAGACACACACACACATGAACATGCAGCCACAGCGTGCACCAAAGTTAAACGTATCCCTCTCTCTTTTTCTCTCTCTCTCTCTCCCTCCCCCTCATGCACACTATCACTCTCTATCCCACCGTCGTACGTTAAGTCATGCTCTCCATATTCAATCAACCGCCCACCTTTCAGATAAAGAGCTGCTGTTAAAACAAGATGTGTGTTTGTGTGTGTGTGTGTGTGTGTGTGTGTGTGTGTGTGTGTGTGTGTGTGTGTGTGTGTGTGTGTGTGTGTGTGTGTGTGTGTGTGTGTGTGTGTGTGTATGTGTGTGTGTGTGTGTGTGTGTGCGTGTGTGTGTGTGTGTGTGTGTCGTGTGTGTGTGTGTGTCGTGGTGTGTGTGTGGTGTGTGTGTGTGTGTGTGTGTGTGTGTGTGTGTGTGTGTGTGTGTGGGTGTGTGTGTGTGTGGGTGTGTATATGGGTGTGTGGGGTTGCTGAGAGATGAAATGAAGAAAATTTGTAAAGAAAAAAGAGTGACCTAATTCTTTCGAAAACATCGAGGGCCAATTTCACTGGCATGCTTAATCACAGCACACCGGGTTAAACCGTTTAATTCAGCATATATAGAGAGAGGGAGGGAGAGGAGGGGGGAGGGAGAGAGTGAGTTAGAGAGAGAGAGAGAGAGAGAGAGAGAGAGAGAGAGAGAGAGAGAGAGGAGAGAGAGAGAGAGAGAGAGAGAGAGAGAGAGAGAGAGAGAGAGAGAGAGAAGGAGAGGGAGGGAGAGGGGGAGATAGAAAGACAGAGAGAGGGGGAGATAGAAAGACAGAGAGAGGGGGTGAGAGGGAGAGACGGTGGGAGAGGGAGGGAGGGAGAGGGGAGAGAGAGAGAGATGGAGGTAGGGAGAGAGAGGGAGGGAGGGAGAGAGAGCAAGAGAGAGCGAGCGAGGGGCACAGACAGAGAGTGAGAGATAGACTGAAAAGACAGAAGAGTCCCTCTGAAAATAGAAATTGACAAGCCTCAGCTCAGAGTTGATAACAGGAAAAGTCAGAGCGAGAGGGAGAGAAGAGCGCAGGAATGTTAATTGAAAGAGCCTTTCCCCCGAGCTGCCATTCATGTGTGGAAGCAGCGCTCGGTAAATGGCAGCCAATGAACACCGCGTGTGGAACTGCCTTGAGTGACAAGGGGAGAGTGTTTGTCTGCATGTGTGGTTGACTATCAGCTTAAGACTGGAGAACATGGCGGGAGGGAGGCGCGCCAAGGGAGAGGGGAGGCTAATTCATCACAGACGACGAGGTGTGAGAGAAGAAGGCTTCCACGTGTTCCTGCTTGTGTTCGTGCATGTGTCCTTTTTTTTATGTTCACATGCATTTGTGCATGTGTGTACGTGTGTGCATGCCTGTGTGTGTGTGTATGTGTGTGGTTTTGCATAAGTATGAAGGATGAACTACTCTAAAGTTGTTAAGGAATTAGAGTCAGAGGAGAGAGAGAGGAGAGAGAGAGAGAGAGAGAGAGAGAGAGAGAGAGAGAGAGAGAGAGAGAGAGAGAGAGAGAGAGAGAGAGAGAGAGAGAGAGAGAGAGAGAGAGAGAGAGAGAGAGAGAGAGAAAGAGATAGCAAAAGATAAGAAGGGATGAGAGCCAGAGGACAGAGAGCGAGCACAAAGAGAGTGGGATCAGGAGGGGTTGAATCAGATTGGAGACAAGAAGACTTAGGTATGGCCGGTGCCAGACCAGGAGAGTTACTGTTTCTCATTATCATACACTTAAAGCCTAAATAGGCTTTTGATAGGTTCCTAAATGAATGGGCGTCATTGGCAGACCGTTATCTTTTTAAAAGTCTCCTGGTGATACGCAGTGCCTTTGAGTTTGCTGCACATCCTGCCACACACACATACACTGTAGCAGTGGCCTCATGCACAGTCAGAACCACTCTAGGATCCATGCTTTCTGTGGATCCCCACGGCCCGTCGGTGCAGGCGGCTGTGTGCGTCCCCTGCGGCCTCGAAACCTGCCTCAGCGCGGCTCCAAGTTCCTCTTGTAGTCTTGTATCTGTGTCTCCATCTCTCGTGCTTCACAGCCACTGACTAAGGTCTTACCCAAAACATAAAGGCTATTACCATATTCCCCATCATCCTCAGAGCCTGACAACAACAACAACAACAACAACAACAACAACAACAACAACAACAACAACAACAACAACAACAACAATAATCCTACAATGTGTTTTCAGGGCGAGAAGATGAAAATGACAAATAATAAATACATCACAGACACGCACACACACTCACACACATGCACGCACGCCACACACGCACACACACCTAAACATACACACACATACTGTACATGTGGAAGCACATGCACGCAAGCGCACACATTCACAGGAATAGCAGATTCTGCTACAGTAATGTATTCGGCCTCCCATGCAATCATAGCAATACTTCTCATCACCATGATGACAACGTTCACATTTTTCTTTGAATATCATTTTCTGAGCTCCCATCTCCCTCTTGCTGTCTATCTGTCTGTGCGTCTGTCTGGCTCTGTGACTTTTCCCCACTGTTATCTGTTATCTTCCACTATCTTTTTTACCACTGGGTTACTTGGGTTCATGGGGTAACAAAGGTAGCTCTTTGGAATACATGAGAGCCAAGAGACAATGAGAGTCAATCCGTGCTCTGAACCAGTACACAGAGGCCAAACGATAAGGTGCTCTGTTTTGTGTTAAACAAAGTGCAGAGGTCAGAACGATGACATGTGAGCATTTAATATAACATCTGCATTAATAGAAGAAGATATATATATATTTATTTCCACGTTGGTCTAGATCAGGATCCCAACACACTGCGCTGCTCAGAGTTGGCCTACTTACCTGCAAATTCATGTTCATGTTTTGGATTTTGGGGTATTCTTTTCATGATGCATCTAGTA
>OLKM01000694.1:83232-87361 GCA_900291075.1 Melanogrammus aeglefinus
ATTGCACTGTTTTACATTTTACACTCACATAAACACTGTGGGGCGGAGAGCCTGGCGGGGATCCTGGTCCTTTAAGAGAAGGCTCGCGTCGGGCGTCCTGGGTAATCAGTATTATGATTGGCACCTGCTGCAGACCTGGAGGTGAAGCAGCTGGCTCTCATCAGTAATCAGTCGCAGACCGTTTTAACAGGGATGTGCCCTCGTCCACCAGGGAGGTACAGGTGGAGACTCTGGAGAGCGTTTGGAGCTGTGTAACCCGGTGTACGCTTGGAAATGTAATTATCATGCTATCACTTTGGGGAAAGGCTTGTGTCCATATCAATACAATGTTGTAATTTTTGGAAGTATCAAGGTCAGGTGTTTGCTGTGCCTGCAAGAAAGCCCCTTAAACAATGACACCATCAATTTTGAGCCATCTCCATGGAAAGCACACCACTACCATAATGGCCAATGGCAATACAGCCATTGCTGTTGGTCCCTGCACCAGTCACTATGTTACTTATTTTTCTGTAATATCCACCAATGAAAGTACTCCTTATTAGTCATTATTTCACATCTCTCTCCTTCAACAAAATCATGTTGGTCATGTTAGAAATTGTGTAGCATTAACTTGATACTTCTTGTAACGGTGAAGATAAAGAGAATGTCGGAGTCCTTTGTTGTCCTCATTGCCAGGGATAGGCTGCCGAGGACCAATGAAAGCCTCAAGGCTCTTCTGAAACAAGCTAATTGTTCCTATGTCTTCCTCGGCAGGAAGAACATCAAAAACCCGCTCCCAAAAAAATGCTGTTTTCCTTTGGGGAGGAAACCTCACCTACCAGTGACCACATTGCTTCTTAAGTGAATGTTTACATTGCCTGATTCAGTGTTTTAGTATTCTAGCAACAAATGTTCCTCCAGTGTGTTTTGTTTTGAACGATTGAATTGATGTGTCTGCTTGCTTCTCTGATGTATCCAGTGTGAAATAATGCACACCAGACTTGTTTTAGGTGTTGATTCAGAAGTCTATGCATGTTGGCGGAAAGATCTAGTGCTTTCTGGGGGGCATGCGATCTAAGCGTGTTCATCGATTTGGTTATATGCTTTGGATTTGCGGTACTTTAGCCCCGTAGAGCAGTAGGGATTTCTTTGGGGTTAAAATGCTAACAAGTAAACTTGTTGAACATAGGGCAACTGTGGCTAATTGAGGCCAAGTTGGCTTCAGTACTCGCCCAATATGGGTGCTTATTTGGAGTGAAGTACCACTATTTTAAATTAGAAGTCATATGTTGCATTGGGGCTAAGAGTGTTCCAGCATTGGTGCCCCACATACATCCTCCTTGTTCTTAATCTGCTTGTGTTTCAGGACATTTCTATACTGGGCCTCAGACCTGTGGGACATTTCAAGTCAAGCACTACAGCCAATGGGAGGCTCTCCGGAATCCAGGCTAGCAATGAAGGGCCACAGATCCTACTGGATCAGAAAGTTGCTACGTGGTGGAATAGCAGTTTCCTTTATCCGGCTTCTACTAATACAGGCCTGGGTAAAGAACATGGAATTAAAACTGTCTGACAAATTTACTCTGCTGGAGACAATTACTGCAGGGTTCACGCTTTACAGAGCTGGGGTTTGTCAAAGATGCCAACACAATACTATTTTTGTCTTGCGTAGTTCCATTAACCATTAGAGAATTTCACTTTTTACCAAACTTGTTTTAAGACGTGCTTTTCACTGTTTTACAGTACATGGCGGGTGGCGGTTTCCAGGCGCGGATTGGGTCGGTGTGGTGAGGTCACTTCATTGGTGTTAGTTTCTGGTTTGTGGTGTGTAATTGGTGTCTTTATTATATTTTAGCTACTTTATATTAGCTGTTTCAGTCTGTTTTGCTACATCATCTATTAGTTCTATCCAATCCACTTATCGATGGGGTGTCTGCTTTTTTATCTATTGATTTCCTGTTAAACATGATACATGATACTGAATACTGAAATTACACTGAAAGAAAATGTTTGGTTAATGGCACTTTGACCTTCACTGGCTGTTTGTACAGTTTATTAAGTGTACTGTGAATATTTTATTCTGGTTTCAGCATATGGGTTCCCTTAACTTCATACACTGACACATATTATCTCTGAAAGTGAGCCGCAAAATAAGTCGGCTTCAACCAAGGACAGTGGCGCAAAGCAGATTCCTAATTGGGTTTTTTTTCCCAATCCATACCTACTTTGCTCTGTATATCCCCTTGCACAATCATTTTCTGAACACTATCATCACATTGACCTTATTATCACCCTTATGCCTTCATTGACTTCATCTGCAAAAGCAGAAAGATACTGCTATTGAGACCCTCTCAGTTCCCTTCTCTTCTACTCTCTTCTACTAGATTCGCTCACCAGAGATAAAATCAAAGCAGATACGGCGCAGCCCTACTGAACACCCTTCCCAATGCTAACATTTGCTAGCTGCCTTCAACAGATACAGGGCCTCCATCTAGTCCAGATAAAATATGGACAGCTGGCCATGGCATTTCCAATGATCCCACGGCCAGTAACATGCTTACTGGCCTCAGGTTTTTAGGATCCCAGTGGTCACCTTTGTAGTTAATATAGTGGGAAGGACAGCCCTCCTGTAGCCACGATGGAAGAGACAACTACTCACCATACTGTGGTTAGAGACAGCCAGCAGATCTTGTGCTAGAGTGGACCAGTAGGCCTGGGAGAGCTCCAGGACACAGACAAACACGCACTCGCATACACAGACACAAAGACACACGCACTCTCAATGCATGTAGACACACTCACAGACACAGACACACAAACTCACCTATGCATAGACAGATGCACACAGATATATGCACACTACATGCACACAGGCGCACACACACACATTCGCAGACACTCAGACATTCACAGACACACACACCCGCAAAGAGAGGTGGAGGGGGAGAGAGAGGGAGAGAGGAATTGAGAGAAGGGGGAGGGAGAATGAAAGAGAGAAGGGGGAGGGATAGGGGGAAGATAGAGTGGGAGAAGGAGAGAGGGAGAAAGCCACTGACTGTTTTTCTATACCTATCCAGTGTGAGAGGAGGTCAAAGGTTGGGGATGCATGTTAGGGGTCAGCACCATGTAGAGCTATTGTTGGGGAGGAAACTGCTTTGCCAGGGCCTCCACCTAATATAATTTGACTAGGATCATCGCTTTTTAATTAGTTGGGCCTTATCTTAAGGATAACTTTTTGGAATTGTGGATTGTGCGCGTACGAGCTGGTGAGCAAACACAAGCACGAACACACACACAACCCGTCAAGACTAACAACTCCTAAACCTTCTTTGCCAAAGTCAAGCTCCTCTCAATATCGTACAATCATTCTCAGATTACTAGGAGAGCTGTAGGCAGTTTAAACGCTATAAAGCTGGAACTAAAGAACTTCCTCAGTCTTCCCGGTTACCCTCGGAGAAAGTAAAAAGTTGACAATGTAAAAGCTAATTTCCTTCTTACATTAACTGTTTTCTCTGCAGGCTTCAAATTTCCTTCCATCTCTCCTCTCTCTCTATCTCTCTCTCGCCCTCACTCTTGCTCTCTCTCTCTCGGTTTCTATCTGTTTTATATCTCTGTTCTCTACATTCACCTCGCCCCTGATTAAGAAAAGAGTGGAAAAAGAGAAGAGAAAGTTAAGAAGGGAAAATAACATTCTGCAGATCAGTGGGAAAGTTCAACAATTAAACCCAAAGCCTTTCTGCTCCCCTGTGTGTGTGTGTGTGTGTGTGTGTGTGTGTGTGTGTGTGTGTGTGTGTGTGTGTGTGTGTGTGTGTGTGTGTGTGTGTGTGTGTGTGTGTGTGTGTGTGTGTGTGTGTGTGTGTGTGTGTGTGTGTGTACACGTGTGTGTGTGTGTGTGTGCTTCCGTGAATCAGTGAGCATGCATTTTTTTGGCTCATCAGTTTAGTTTTAAGGGTGTGTGCATTTTGTAATGTATGTACTTATGTGTTGGCTTCTGTGTTTGTGCGTTTGTGTGTGTGTGCGTGTGTGTGTAAATGTGGGCGTGAGCTCATGCATGACCGCTGACACTACCCTGTGTGTGTGTGTGTGTGTGTGTGTGTGTGTGTGTGTGTGTGTGTGTGTGTGTGTGTGTGTGTGTGTGTGAAGCTTCTCT
>OLKM01000694.1:92493-111795 GCA_900291075.1 Melanogrammus aeglefinus
TGTGTGTGTGTTTGTGCGTGTGCGTGTGCGTGTGCTGTGCGTGTTGCGTGTGCTGCTGATGCTATCCAGATTTGACAGCAGGATTCTGTGTCTCCCAGGTGCTGAAGGACATGATGGGGTGCCATCACGCCGACAGGCAGCGGCCACCGTGTCCCTTGGAACGAGTGGGGAGGGGGGCATGAACAACACCCCTGCTGGGTCCTGCGGGGCTGAAGGTACAACACACAGCCGGGCCCCCTGGCCCGCTCTCCCCCCGCGGCTGGGGTTTTCTGTGGAGTCTGTGTTGGCTCAAGGCGGTGGAGCCACCAGGAAAGCAGCCGGTGCTGGTGGCTGCGCTCACGAGTTGTTGAGCAGCAAGGGAAAGGAAACAGTGTTCCTCATATGTTTGGTGCCCCCATAGTCCCTTTTATTTCCACAAGGCTCAGTTTCAACAGGCCGGGTTCGTACGCGCCATCGAGAAGCTGTGAGTTCTCCTTAAATTACTCACTTAGTTTGCATGGAATAATGGACAATCTTGTTTATTCTTTTTTTAAATCAATTAACTACAGACACTACAGTTGTTAGACAGAGGAGTTATTTTCACACGATTTCCAGGGAGCCCATTTGGCAGGAAAAACGATCTTGCGCGGCTTGTCTTGGTATCCAGAGAATGTTCTCTCCGAAAGCACCGTTCTGACGGCGCATTGTTCTGCAGAAGGGTTTTTAAGGAGCCCACCGTATCCCTTCTTCATGCTGTGAAGCCATCTGCTGGCAGACTGGGCCCACCAGACAGGCTCTGTGAGTGTACCAAGCCTCTGCCACAATGCCAGGGATTTCCCCTCAGGCTATTTCCAGACACCCGTACAGCCAAGACCCAGGCGGAGGCCGTGCGTGGGCGGCACTCGGCGCACGGCTCCCCGAAAGTTCACTGACGCAACTGGTCCAGACTGTTTGATGTTGGCGATGCCGTCGAAAACTTACCTATGTCATGATTTCGGCTGGTTACAGCTCGGTAGTTTCCTTGTTAAACCTCTTTGTCTCCGACAACACTCCACAAAATGCTATGATTAAATCCAGTATTCTTTGGCTGCGAAGGCGTGTAATGATGAGCCCGTCCAATAATACATGTTGAATTGGGCAGGCCTGCCTGTCTGTCTACCTACACGGCTACCCGCCGCACTCTGCCGTGTGCTTACTGCACATGAAGTTCATCCAATGCTAGGGGGTTTAGGGAAAGTGGCTTTTGCAGGGACGCCTGAGGGATGGGTGGCACTTTAGGTGGAACATGTTCAAACTACTACCCTGGCTGGGGTCTTCAAAAATCGCCTACCTAGGTTTAAATTCATTCCCTCTAAAATGTGACATGGTATGAACTGTTTTGTACTCGTGCGTGCGTGCGTGCGTGTATCGCTGTCCCGTTGTTAATAAAGGAAATCGTAACTTGCCATCTTGGATTGCATTTCCAGCAACAAAATGGAATAAAACCAAACGGGGCCTAAAAGACACAGAGATATTTAAAGACTTAAGTGTTATTTGAAGCTTGAGGGCCTGTCGGCCCGGTCCCTCTGGGCTGTGTTATGATCATTGGAAATACCATTTGTCTGCGCGTCAGTGCGGTGGTGTGAAAGTGACTGAATTGCGCTTGGCACAGCACACATACACCCAGCAACAAATATGAAATCTCTCATAATAGAAAATGTGAAGCTTTGTTCTTCCACGGTATTGCAACCACTAGGATGAGTTGTAGTTCTTACAATGACAAGCAGGATTTTCCTGACTAGTTTAAACAATATGCGATTTAAGGCTGATTCTACAAACCATGTTAGTGAAGAGATCTGCGTGGAACGTCTCCGCATGGACACCGTTTTCTTTCGCTCCTTGCAGGTGACCCAGAAGGACGGCACAGTCTTTGGAGAATGAAGCATTTCAACAAGCCTGTTTATCTGCCACGTGCTGCCAGAACATGCTGCTGGGAGCTTGAGGAAAACAGGGCTGTGCTGCACCTGTAAGTCTTGACTGCCCACAGAGGGCAAGAGGTTGCAGGCAGTTTTCTTTCTGGAAAGACAGCAAGCAATCGATATTACCCAAGATAGAAAGCTTTCTATGTGAACTTTGATATAATGTAGGTCTTTTTTTGTTGAACATGTTGTAATACGCGGTCCACGGACCTGTGCCAACAGGAGGCCAGCTCCCTGCACCAGACTTAGTCAAGTTTTCAAAGAAAGAAACCGGGTATTTTACACTCATGTTTCCCAGAGAATGCATGATCAGAATGCGGTAACTGAGCGAGTTTGTAAACGGTCAACACTATGTCCCAGGTCCCAGCGCATGACTGGGTGACGGAAACTTGCGACTCGGGGAGGTTGACAATGCCAGAGAAGAAGAAAAAGAGCTACCAGGGCCTCGGCAAACACTGCGTCTGTGCCCCACTGGTTTTTACGCTGAGGGGCCCGCTCCACCGACCTCCCCCGTAAACGTTTTCACCTTTTCTGAATTTTCTCATTATCGTCTGTCAGTTTTTTCTTCAGCTTTTTTTTTTCATGTTCTTTTTGTCTACCTTCGTTTGTAGCCAACGGTTTGAATGTCACGTACCTCTGTTTCTCCACACGCCCCGATGAGTGTGTCGCCCACGAGCGATAGAAGTGGCACCGCGACCCTCCGAGACCATCCCTCTCCCGGGCATTACCCCGTCGAAGGTCAGACACTCCCGTCATCCGCTCAAGGTTCCTTCCTGTCTTAAATGACCGCTCACCCCCCCCCCCCCCCCCCCCCCCCCCCCCCCCCCCCCCCCCCCCCCCCCTCTGTGCAGTGGCGGTTTATGTGCTAGGAAGGGAATCAGTGCTCAGTGGCTCTCAGAACACACATAAACAAAAGTTAACGGGGTACATTTAAGCACAGATAAATAAGCAGCCCATTTGTTTCCCACCGGTGGTGGGTGTGTGGGTGGATGGGTGGGGGGGTGCGGGCAGGCACGGGAGGAGGTTAATGTTCCAACCTCCCATTTCCTCCCCTTAGAGGCGGCTGTTCTGCCTCGCCGCCTCACCGCCAATTATGGTCCCGGGAATCGAGTGCCTGGGCCGGGCCGCTGCCCAGGGTCCGTGTAAAGAAGGGGCCAGGGCCCCCCGGAGACCTGGGCGTAGCGCTGTAGGAGCCGGACGCGTGACGGCGTACGCGGGCCAGTGTAACCCTGGACGCAGCAGAGCGGCAGACGGGATGGGTTGCGGACGCTGAGCACACATGTTGTCATCGGGGGCAGCAATGGAGCTCAGCGGAGGACCGAAGCTCGTTAGCTGAGAGACGTGCCGCCCCTTCCTCCTTCCTGTCATCCGTGACTGTAGTCTTTATGCCCGGCCATCATCCCATTATGTGGAATATTTAAGGTGACAACCCCCCCCCCCCACTGTGATATTCCTGATCTTATCTGAGGAGAAGGAGCAACACCCCTCAACATGGGCTAGTTTCTTTGGACAATGCTTCTCATTCAGTACGTTTACATGCACAACTTAATCTGATTAAAGCCATAGTTCGACTATGCTCCTCAATTGGACAACTGCATATTGTGCGAGTATCCATGGCGGTGAGAAAATCGTTTCATTGGCCGGAGCATTTCTTACCCCGGTACGATAGGTGGCGCTGTGCCCATTTAAAATAGTAGTAATAGAGCCACCGGTTGACCTCTTTATGTCAATAACAACAACAAACTCAGGCTGCCGCAGCATTCGAGAGTGATGTTTTTAGTAGACAGCTGTCAGTTCACTTCGGGTTCATGTCATTTCTCCGACGCTCCATTGTTCCGACCTCTCGGCCATATGGGGACTCCTCCGGCGGCTCTGCCGCCGGAGGAGTCCGGCCGGAGCAGTCTGCATACGACCGAGGACGGAACAATGGAGCGTTGGAGAATTGGACCCGAAGTGAATTGACAGCTGTCCCGCATACGGCAACAATCCCTTTTTCCTCTGTCGCATTTCAATATGGACTTCAGAGAGTCAAAGCCAAAGTTCCTTTACCCCAATTCCTTCTCTACCATGGCCGAGATAACTACGAGTATTTACTTGTTGCTGAAGTACCAGAGAGTCGGAGAACCTGAAATAGTCTTTAAGATTCATAGTATCAGAGAATATCCCCGTCAGTTCGGCCGCGGCGCAATGAATGAATAAAGATCGTAAAAAAAGATTTAATTTGACAGATGTGCCCGAAGTCACTACTTTACAACCTCGTTTATGACCAACATTTAGAAAGACATGTAGGCCTACTTTTTATTCAGCCTTGGGTGAAATCGAAGTGTTACGTTTTCTGCTGTCGGCTCCCAGACCATAGTCGAGGAGCACAGGAGAGACGTTCCCTCCAGGGCCGATGTTCTCTCGGGGGTTTGACCGGTGTCGTGCCAAAAAACGACTGCCTGCCAAAAAATGACTGACCCCAGCGGGAACGCCCATCGGGGTGGTACCTACACGCCCATCGGGGTGGTACCTACTCTCTCCACACCAAAAGACCGCCTCCGACGGGAACGCCCACCAGCTGCACCTGCGCCACAGCAGAACTGCATGGATACGTTGTATTGAGGAGTAGTCGTTCCTGTCGTAGGCTACAACTTGTCTTTCAATAAACCATCAGGAGATTAATTTTTGCGGTATACTTTTATTGTTGTTGTTATTTCTGCTGCTGCTGTTGTAAGATGATAATAATAAAGTAGGAGTAGTAGTAGTAGTAATAATAAAAATAAAAAAACATAGTAATAATACTACTACCGTCGGAGGCGGTCTTTTGCTGTGGAGAGAGTAGGTACCACCCAGATGGGCGTGTAGGTACCACCCCGATGGGCGTTCCCGCTGGGGTCAGTCGTTTTCTGGCAGGCAGTCGTTTTTTGGCACGACACCGGCACTGGGTCTGCTTATTGGTCGGAATGAAGCGGCCACCGATTATTGACAGGCTGGGTACTTTATTCGTAGTTCCACTAACTTAACAGTACAGGTCTTTTGCAAAGACGAAACCGGACTCTTTCATTCACTAAACTGACACGCGCAACCGCTCGCTCTCCTCGCTCGTCCGCTCACTCGCTGAAGTCACTCACACACACACACACACACTGCCATTCTCGCGCACACACATACGCTACTCTCGTAACAGAAGCATAGCTTGTACTGAATGCATGTTGATGATGATACACTTCTTATAGGGGGGTAACTACATTTGCACGAGATCGGCTTCCTCCATCGTCTTAGCCACCTTTTTAAATAAATTGCCGTCTCTCGTTTTCCGATGGCGACAACAACGTGACTATCGTCTCCTTATACTTCCGGATCACGGCCCCCGGGACAAGTCTCGAGCATGCACAGAACGCAAAATCCAAATCCATGCGATCCGACCCAGCACATTTAATTCGACTAACAATTGAATAATCTAGTGCTGTGTCTCAAATCGCGCACTTCTGCACTTATACTTAATATTTTGAGTACGCAAGTGCGTTCACACTGAGCAGTGTGCGAAAAGGTAGTGCGCTATGCGCACTACATTGGCGCACTCAAACGGCCAGAAAATTGAGTGTGAATCGATGGATACTTTCCACACTTAACGGCCGCCATCTTGGTGACGTAGATGCCGCTACGTCTAGAGCTACGTCGCTAAACGGAAGATACGTCACTACTTTTCAAATGGCGGCGGTTGGTTGGTTGCAATCGGCGTTAAAAAGTAGTAGAAGAAGAAGCTGTCGAGTCATTTCCGGTAAGTGCGCAGCGGCAGTGTTTGATTTGAGACGGTACTAGCTTGTCAAAATTTGAGCACTGTGCAACTAAGTTCACTGAATTGCAGTGTACAGTAAAGCAGTGCACTTAGAGAAGTGCGCGATTTGAGACACAGCACAGGTGTCTTAATTCAACTATGAGTAACTCGATTTGATTATAGTTTGACTAAGGTGTTTACATGCATCTTAATAATCCAATCATAGTTGAACTAACCCAATAATTCGATTTTCTTGAGGGTCATGTAAACGCACTGTTGGCTTTGTGTACCGTGATACTGATTGATTTAGTGCGAGTGCATGGGCGAGGGTGGAGGTGAGACAGGTCCTAGTTTGTAGTTTCATATTAGGTGTTTGGACATGGCTAATATATAATAAACCTACAACCACTCGTTATTGGGAGTATATATAATCATACCTATTGAATGACTGCTAATAAGTTAATGGCTGCTTCCTTTTAATCAGAGAATGGGTTGTCCGTCTGTTTGTCTTTCTATCGTCAGTCTGATGGTCTTTCTATGGACTGTCTCATGTCTTTCTATGGACTGTCTCTCATTGTCTTTCTATGGACTGTCTCATTGTCTTTCTACATTTATCATCGTGTAGTCATGCAAACAGTCTCGTTGTGGTGGGATTTCGTCTGGAATTGAAACATCAACCAGCCAGCCAGCACATGGTAAGTGGTTTTCATGGCCCTCAACCGCAGACTCACGTGGGGAATCCATTTTAGCTCGCTATTTCTTTCTCGTCATGTGTCAAAGGAGCGTAGAGCTTAAGCTCTGTGACTTCACTAACAGTGTCATGCTGGTGGTAATTGGTAAATGGGCTGCAGATACATATCCACACAATTATATATATATATATATATACATATAAAAATAAAGCTTATAGGACCACTCAGAGAGCTTTCTATTTTGTATATATATTAGATTATATATAATATATATAAAGCTTATAGGACCACTCAGAGAGCTTTCTATTTTGTATTCCTCAGATTCACCCACATCCACACGTAGTTATTGAGGAGTTAGGGTGTGTGGTCTGAACGAATGCCCCCCCTGGCACATTAGCCAAAATTAAACTAACAACACTCCAGTTGCCGGCATGTCGGCCCCCTACATAATTACTTTCTTTCTTTTTTTCTTTTTTGTTGATGGTCAATGAACTGCTTTCGATGCTTCTCACATTTGTCCCATCATGGGCCCAAACATAGTTCAATCATAGTTGGACTAACCCAATAATTCGATTTTCTTGAGGGTCATGTAAACGCACTGTTGGCTTTGTGTACCGTGATACTGATTGATTTAGTGCGAATGCATGGGCGAGGGTGGAGGTGAGACAGGTCCTAGTTGGTAGTTTCATATTAGGTGTTTGGACATGGCTAATATATAATAAACCTACAACCACTCGTTATTGGGAGTATATATAATCATACCTATTGAATGACTGCTAATAAGTTAATGGCTGCTTCCTTTTAATCAGAGAATGGGTTGTCCGTCTGTTTGTCTTTCTATCGTCAGTCTGATGGTCTTTCTATGGACTGTCTCATGTCTTTCTATGGACTGTCTCATTGTCTTTCTATGGACTGTCTCATTGTCTTTCTACATTTATCATCGTGTAGTCATGCAAACAGTCTCGTTGTGGTGGGATTTCGTCTGGAATTGAAACATCAACCAGCCACTACACATGGTAAGTGTTTTCATGGCCTCAACCGCAGACTCACGTGGGGAATCCATTTTAGCTCGCTATTTCTTTCTCGTCATGTGTCAAAGGAGCGTAGAGCTTAAGCTCTGTGACTTCACTAACAGTGTCATGCTGGTGGTAATTGGTAAATGGGCTGCAGATACATATCCACACATATATATATATATATATACATACATATAAAAATAAAGCTTATAGGACCACTCAGAGAGCTTTCTATTTTGTATTCCTCAGATTCACCCACATCCACACGTAGTTATTGAGGAGTTAGGGTGTGTGTCTGAACGAATGCCCCCCCTGGCACATTAGCCAAAATTAAACTAACAACACTCCAGTTGCCGGCATGTCGGCCCCCTACATAATTACTTTCTTTCTTTTTTTCTTTTTTGTTGATGGTCAATGAACTGCTTTCGATGCTTCTCACATTTGTCCCATCATGGGCCCAAACAAACCAATTTCTCCAGTCAGTAGCTGTGTGCGTGTAAGATCTGAGCGAGCTCAATAACAAGAGACGGGGACACGAATCATGTCAGATTAGCATCAAATACATTGTACGAAATTAATTCATCTTCATAATGAATCTATTGTGCATAGTGCTGTGCTAGCGCCACCTGCATGATGCCACACCTCTTATGTGTTGCGAAGGTTTTGTTTTCCTCACATCTTCACAGTTTTCTCTGAAGACAGAGATTTGCCTTTCTGGCAAGAATCCTAAGGATTTAATGCGCTTACGTGTTAGCGGTAATTAGCCACTAATATATGATGAAAGAAAAGCTGGTAATACCTCATTTAACCGGAGACGGAAGACGTAACGCACAACATAAACAAAAGGGTCAATAGTGCTGTTGGCAGCGGGAGTGGCTCTTTTCACACAACATCATTAATGTCACCAGTGCCATTAATCCTCCACCAGGCTTCGCCTGACAGTGATCTTAAACCTGGCAGTACGGCGGATGCTTTCATTAAGATTATGCCCTGCGAACCTGGCCTTTAACAATACTGTCCACATAGAGGTCATGAGCACTGTCGTTTAATTGAATATCTTGGTTCAGTGGATAAAGGTAAAATCTTTTGACGGCAGTCTCTGATTTCAACTAAACATTCCGAAGCTGAGGATGTTTCGAGCATTAGTGGACAGTTATAACACAAAGCCGCATAGGTCAAACTTTGTAGCCCTACATAATGTCTAATATGGCATTTAACATCGATAAGTAGTGTGCATAGTCAGGGGTGCATATAACTTTTTTTAGTGAGTTACTCAGGTGTGTGCCTACAGCAGATGGTTTATGGTACTAACCCAACACACAGCGTTGAATTAATAACATCTTGTTTCATGAAACTTCACAAAGGTGAACCCATTTTTAATAAACAACTTTTTAAGCATGGCAGTGTTTTTTGCTTGACCTTTTTGAAAATAAAATTGCAGCAGCTTGACCAAGGAGCAATGAATTTATGTCTCACAGTAAGGAAAGCTGCGATCAGCTGATTTTGCGCAGTTCTCCTGTGTATGCGTGGAGAAATGCGCACATGAGTGCACATTTCAGGGCGATTTTCTTCTGCTACAGCTCCATTGCCTTTTCTTTGCAGGTGGCGAAACACCAAAGTAGCTGTTCAATGTATTTTGTTTTTGCAACATCTCCCACAGCAGTCTACTCCATTGAGTGTTGACAACATACACGTGTAGTTTTCTTTTGATGACCTGACGGTTAGTTAAGCCAAATCGTGGTAGTGACACAAGTGACGTTTTGCATCCCTGATTACGGGCGCTCATGCGTACTTGTGTACACCTCTGTGTATAGTTGTGTTTACACACACATTGCCAAGCCCGAATATGGTTAATTTCCACATACTGTACGTCCTCTCTTTGTAGCTGAGATACGACCAGCTGCATACTAGCTTGGTATAAGTATACCGTAGCCTTCCTTTTCGATGTTATGATAAGTCCACACACTATTGCCTTACAGTGAAAAGGAAAACCTATTGATGGAGGCCAGGTCCATTAAGGAGTGCTTCTGAATAGGGCTGCAACTACACAACCTATTATCAGGCATGTTCACACTAGATTAGATTTTTATTGGGACTATTTGCCTTGAATGGTTTTCCTGTAGTTGTGTACACAAGGATGAGTATCCCGCTGGTTAAGGGACGTCTGAAAAAAGGAGGCATCGAGCGTGCGATCGGGTCAGGCCATGTGTTACCTCTGTAATAACTGGCAGAGTGTTCAAGACTGAGCTGTGTGTCCGAGTGTTGCCTAGCTAGTCAATGTCCTTATAGTTTAGGTTATTGTTGACAGTCGACCATATGGAAATATCAAACAATAACCAAACAGTAAACATCAAACTGCATAGAAAGGTGTATTTTTGTGTTTGGTGGCTCTTTAATATTTGATTAAAGCATTACAAAAGTGTGTATTTGATCCAAGTGAATGAAGCACAGAACAACAGCAGCCACGGCACACCAAAGAGTGCAACTGAGGATTGTAAATTAAAACAGTTGGCAGCACTGTGTGTTTATGTTTCCATACTTGCTAAATACATAACGCTAATACATCAGCAGTATTGGCTATCATTAGTGTCTTGGGCTTGATTACCCTGAACACTAAGGCAAGGGACAATGCTTGAAATTGTTGAGCCAATCAGAAGTCCCGGTGGCATAGTTGGATGCTGATGCTGTCCCTGGGGTTTGATTTGGCACTTGTTAAATACAGCTCAATTGCATCTTCTGGTCTCTGTATCTGTTTGTGGTTTGGTTTTCTACGAAGATCGAGTTCTTGTTATTGCTAGTATAGTACACACACACACACACACACACACACACACACACACACACACACACACACACACACACACACACACACACACACACACACACACACACACACACACACACACACACACACCACACACACACACACACACACACACACACACACACACACACACACACACACACACACATTAGGGAGGAAGTGACAAACGGACTCATTCCACTGGAGCACCGACAGTCATCAGTGGTAATGGAGGCTCACTGGGCAGAGAAAATATATGTGTTTGCGTGTGTGTGTGTGTGTGTGTGTGTGTGTGTGTGTGTGTGTGTGTGTGTGTGTGTGTGTGTGTGTGTGTGTGTGTGTGTGTGTGTGTGTGTGTGTGTGTGTGTGTGTGTGTGTGTGTGTGTGTGTGTGTGTGTGTGTGTTTGCGTGTGTGTGCCTGTGTGTGTCTGTGTGGACAGAGTGCTTAATGCTGAGGCCATGTGTATCCAAAACGAATGGTATCTTACGAAATAGATGGATATAATCCCAATTTAAAGTTAAGAAAAGTTTAGAGAAATGTTTCATAATAATTCCATGTTCACTAACTCCATTTAAAGGAAAAAACGATAAACCCAAAAGTTATTTTATTCCTTGTCGGGAAAAGACTCAAAAAGTTACATAACGACAATGATGATGGTATAATGAAATATATAGTGTAATAAATAAAACAATATTCATTATGTTAATATATAAAACAAAGCTGTTAAGAAATATTTACATATTTGTACACAATTTACATAAAATATAAAGTAATGTTTCCTAAGGAAAAATCCACAGGAAGGACTTTTTACAGCATTGTTCTCATTGTGGTAAAGTCTTCCCTGGTTCAGCACTATTGACCAATAATCAACTTTATTCCCAACAGAAATGTTCTCTGACTGACTAAGATCAGTGAAATAATGGTAACTTGACTTTAGAGGTTTCCCTTGTTTCCAAAATGTGGAAAGAAGAGTTTCTACAAGTAATATATGCAGTTAAGACAATGTATTAGTGTCGGACAAAACAAGGAAAGGAAAGTCATTGAGCCATCAGAATTTGATTGGCAGTATTAAAACTACCTTAGGCAAAAGGCAGATGATTTAAATATTGGGGAGGTAATCAAAATAGTTTAACTTTTTCTTAGTCTTTATTTGGCAAATTGAGACTGTAAAGCACTGTATTCACTAAAATAAAATATAATTTTTTACAAATGCTTTACCGGCAATGATCAGGGTTAATACCTCACAAGTGTTTTGTACTATTTAAATAAACATTTTTTGTCAATATCTCAAAATGGCCAACTTTCAGATATAACACCAAAAATGGCAATACCTTTTGTAAACCCTCTCAAAAGCAAAAAAAAACTCTTTGAATGAAAGCTCATTATGGTCCATTCATAAATGGTCCAACCCTTCCACCACTTTTAGCGCAAACGGAGGTGATGTTGCATACAGTAATTCTTCCACCACATACGTATGAAGCAGTACTCAGTCACTTTTGAATAAGCCCAGCGTGACAGCAGCTCTTTAATGACCTGCTGCCTTTGGATTATCTGGTGACACCACTAATTGCAAGCTCGAATGACTGCTTGAATGACTGCCTTCGCCTTCTTGCCCATATGTCTGAATGCATGCCCGACTGCATGATTTACTGACTACTTGACTGGCTGATTAACTGACTTACTAATGTGGCCAGGTGCCGAAGTTGTTCGTCTGCCATTGCGCTTCCTTTCGCACGTTGACACATAAATAGATCACAGGTTGATATGAATGTGTAATAAGCCTCACTTGTGACCTCCCACATGACTTTCTCTTGATAAAAAGAGCAGTGAATATCATCTCATTCTCCCACGCACAAAGACTTTGATTGACACTTGCTTTCAATACAGCCCCATGTTGGTTTAACCAAGCTGGCTGCCATCAGTATCAGCCAATGGGGTTGTTCATATTCATCTCCCCCCAGAGATGAACCAAGAAAAGGAACGTGAGCATGCAAACGTGCACACCCCGACACACACACACACACACACACACACACACACACACACACACACACACACACACACACACACACACACACACACACACACACACACACACACACACACACACACACACACACACACACACACACACACACATACACACAAATCAACAACACACTGACAATGCACACAATCAACACGTCACAATGAATGACAGTTGCTCAAATCGAATGACTTCACTTCCTGCTATTAAGCAGATAATGTTCCTTTGTATGATCCACCTATTCTGGTATCACCTCAGCTCCCTCTATCTCTCTCCTGCTTCGATGGTTAATGACTGAATTCAGTGAATATTTCCATGTCCATCAACATGGATTTATTACTTGGATTTCTCTCTCTCTCTCTCTCTCTCTCTCTCTCTCTCTCTCTCTCTCTCTCTCTCTCTCTCTCTCTCTCTCTCTCTCTCTCTCTCTCTCTCTCTCTCTCTCTCTCTCTCTCTCTCTCTCTTCTCTCTCTCTCCTCTCTCTCTCTCTCTCTCTCTCTCTCTCTCTCTCTCTCTCTGAGTGCATGCTGGGAGTGAGAGGCGCTGGAGTGTGGATGTCTGGGGTGGGGAGTGAAGGAAGCAATGAAATTCCAAACTAAAGTTTCCATATTTGGCTCTATGTATTCTGTGGCTTCTGTACAATGTTCGTGTTGCTGGATGGGACCTCCTTTCCTAGTTCTTAAGCTCAGGCTTGGAGAGGCTTGTTTCAATCATGCTTCATGCTCAAGCCGTAGTCGTCGAGCATGAGAAATGAGGTCTGGGCTGCTTCCGTGGCATAGAAGGCGACGCTGTCTGTTGATGATCTGGGCCAGTCACACCCGCCAACATTTTCTGTATGGGGACATACTGTATGCAGCGTAAAATGTGAATATGAGGACCGGAGAAGTTCTGGCTTCATGGGCATGTCTTATGATGGCCCAAGTTGATGTGTGGACGATTAAGCCTTCGACAATAGGAACAGCAGGAGAAATGTTGATAAGGGATGAAACTTGAGATTTAGACCGAGTGTGATAGACAGCCTATTAGAATATAGCCAATCCAGAGTCCTACCTGACCCCACTGTCCTGTTACAAGATGTTCTTCTGGCGGTGGAAGAAGCATACACAGCTTGTATGAACAGGGTGTTGGTCCTTAAGGGTGATAAAGGAAGAAGACATAGGAGTTTCTATTCTCAATGTTTATGTTCAGGGGCCTCCTCGTGGCCGTATCGTCAACCAAGAGCCAGACCTCAGATACCACCTTTTATCCCAATGAATTACTAACAACATCTCAAACCGGGAAGTTTCATTCCAAACAATCATACAAAGACCTCTACGTCTGTAATGAAAGTTATTTGCAGCGCTAGCGGGATACACTTCTAAACTGAAAAGGTGATGTTAAATGGTAGGGATGCACTGAATTTTCGGCCACCGAAAATTTTCGGCCGGAAATGGCCCAAAAGCGCATTTTCGGTTTCGGGCCGAAATACTTTTATCACCGAAACAACACGGCCAAAACAGAAATTTGTGATGACGCAAACAAAAAGCGTGGCCAGCCCACGCTTGTCTGGATAAGCGCCAATATGTTTGCGGTGTGGATGTTTTTCAATGTTTCTGAGAAAGACCCACGTCTAACGATTTGCAAAAATTGCAATGCCTTGATTTTAATTAAGTTATAGCCATACATGCAACGGCACTAGGGTTGCTGCGGTGTGGACATTTTCACACCGAGTAATACACCGGTATTACCGAGTATAAACGGTATAAACTTTGAAACTAGGTCAACCGCCATCTTCTCTGTCAACTCTCCTCTCACACTCGGTGACAGCGTCTGGCAGCGGCCAATTCTCGGCGACAGCGTCTTTCTTATAACGTTCTATATAATATAATTGTAATATCACGGTCAAAAGCTCTGTGCGCCTCCGGATGGTCGTAGCGCGGGGAGCTCTCGTAGGGGTTGGGCTTCACGGGATTTGTTTACCGGCGTTGTTATGGTTACCAGTCTTGCGCGTTCGAACGCAATATTAGGTAGCCTATCTATTAGGTGTGTGTGTGTGTGTGTGTATGTATGTATAAAAAACAATAAAACAAATAAAAGCAACCCTAAATGGTAGGCTACTATTAATTTGCATAATAATATATTTCGGTTTTCGGCCTTGGTTTCCTCATTCTCGGTTTCACGCATCAGCTGGAGAGAAGGGAAGAATAATGTCTGAACAAAAAAATTAAAGTCAGACTCTGGATGTGTGAGCGTGAGGTTTGAAGGGGATTTGTCATAGTGAGTACTAGAATACTGGGTGGACCCGCGACTGCACCTAGTACTGACTAGGGTCCAACTCTGGACAGTCAGGATGGACCAGCTGAAATGATAACAACTCTTGATGTACCCCAAGGCTGGCCTAACCAGAAGCCACTGTAACAATGCAGGTTTGACCAGAAGTCTCCGACCATGTGGCAGTTCACAGTTCAGTTGATCTGGCTCTAATACTGGATCCACATTACAGGATTTCTGGCCAGAGTATCCTGTGGTTTGGGGTATGTTTTTACAGATTGGGGCCTCACCCCCATGGCAGAGCACGCAGACAATTTAATGTCACGTGGAGAAGAAGATAACCATCGGGAGTCACGCTGACTTAACCTGATACTAACAATTCATCAAGTAATCACCGTGAATGTGTCCAATGTGTAAAATTCATTACAACGCCGTCCCCACGATTGCTTCCATTGACTTCTCACTTTTTTCTTTACAGTTTTCCGAAAAAAACTTTCCGCTTGACCTTCGTCAAGCAGAGGTCATGATTCAAAATCATGACTTCCACTGCAGTCATGATTTTGAATGCAAGAGACCGGTTCTGGTTTTAAAAATCGGAACTGGATTGTTGTGGAATGGAAACGGTTAGTGTGTGGTTGCTGTGTTGGAAAAGTTGTTTCCTTCAACACACGAACCGACCAAAACATTTAAATGTATTAGGTTATTAGTATTAGATTAAAAATAAATCAAAAGGACAGAGAGCGTTCTCCAATCGAGCACCCTTTCTATGGAATAGTCTGCCACCTGTAATCAGGGAAGCTGACTCTGTCAAGCTATTCAAAACAAAGCTGAAAACAAACCTCTACAGCCTTTCGTTTGGAACATAGGGGTGCCAAAACGATGCTGATGTTGGGAATGATGTAGCAAATGCGTGGATGATGTGTGTCAGCGTCTGTCTGATCATGATAATTTTTCTGCTTCTGATTGTATCTGTGTATTTGTTCGTGCTTGTCTGTGCTGTTCCTAAATTAGAAGCAGTCTACATTTCCAATTCGCACTTTTACCATCTAGTTCATTATTCTGTCTGTTCTTGCGTGTTGTGGTGACTGCGACTGGATGCTGCCTTATGGTCAACTGGCCATCACCGATTTTATACATGTATTTATGTATGCATGTCAATAATTGCCCCCATTGCACTCCTGACCATCCCTGGAAAGAGGGATCCCCCACTCTGCGTACTTCCTCAAGATTTCATAAATCTTGTGTCGTACATATTTGGCCTGTTAAGCCCTTTCAGACATTGGATAAAACTGAATTGAATATGAATCTTAATCCACCGTTAGGTGTCTGGTCTCTCTCTAAATGTGTAAAATCGTCTTGTGTGTTCCCAGCATAAGATTTATAGAAAATACACATAAGGCTCTTGTGTAGTGTGTGTGGATGATGGCTGGTTTGAGCAGCCTCACCTGGCCCAAGTCAGATTGATTGGACTGTGGGGCTGCACACCTGTTGCGCATCGAGTAATCAATCCCCCCACTCACTCAAGAATTGGTACAGGTCACTGTATACAATAATAGAAAGGCTTCCTCTTTGATTTGACCATTTGAGGTCGATTCAGCAATCGAGAACTAGGGAGCGAAAGGGAGAGCACAGTTTCAGCGATTGATCGACCCCCTCATTCTTTTGGTTTCCAACTCAAAATGTGCTTTTATAGAGAGTAAGAGGAATGAAATAATAAAGTACACAGAATTTGTGAGAGAGAGAGTATGAAATAAAGACAGAGAGAGTGAAGGACAAGTAAAGTCCGTGAGTAAAGGTTAATTGAGGATGGAGGATTTTTGTTCTGTCTGCTTTTCATAAAAAATGATATAGCTTGCCATTTCTAGGGATGAGAAAGAGCAACACAAAAAACACTTTTATTTTACTTTGAGTGGGCACTCGAGCTTTGATAATTACACAAGTTTTTTTTTGTTCAAGCACCGTTTTCCTTGAAGCTTCAGTTGTTTGTTATAAAACACATTACCGTGGAATTGATGTATTTCTGCAGAGTGCTGTGGCCAGGGCACATGGAGTGGCTTTAAATGGCCTGGAATAACCACACAACACAGTACGAAAAACATCTATCTATTTCTATAAAACTGTCTATATATATAAATCTTCCCCTATATCCCTCTATCATTAAGAACATGACAACATACCGTACTAAGAGTTACCAAGTAAAGATAGGCCTATGGGAATGTGTTCTGAAAGCAGGTGCCCAAATTAAAGAAATTTATTCAACAAAAGAATAGCTGGAAACAGATTATTATGCTTCAATATCAGTGTATATCATATCTTTGTAAGTCCATACTATCCTAGTGATTGTTCTCAGGTATTCAAGATATGACTTTTTATTACAGCAAGTTGGTTTTTCAGGCTATTTCTTTTGAAAAAATTAATTATTTTTGTTAAAAGAAAACAGTTGCACCCGGTTTTAAGACAGAAAAATGTAAAGTAAGAATTGGGGTTTTCCAGTGTCAGATATCAAGACTGGACAACTCTCAGTTCAGTCACTACAGGGACACATGGGGATGCTGTGAGACAAACCTTGACCAAACCTGGTACATAGTATGTAAGATCTAAGATAACTTAGCCCATGACTTCAGTGGCGAATTATGTATTATGCATTGGTTAATGTTTGTTCCTATGTTATGCTGTACTTCTGGGGGTACAGATTCTGAGCCTTAACCGGAACCAAAAGATTGAAAGGGAAGAGTTATGTCTTCTTTTCTTACAGACATTTCTACTGAAGAGAGACTTATTTGTACTAGTGGATCAAGATCATTGTAATGTTTTTCAACAGGGGCCTGCTACATGATGAAGAAACCTAAAACCTAATCCTATTTGCAGTTCACTAATGCTGGCCGAGTTCTTGTTTGCTGATTCCGTGCCTCCACCCACATGGTTCCTCAAAATAAACAGGAAGCCAAAGAACGTGAAAGGGCCCGTTTGCCCAGATTTCAGACTGTCATCAATCTGATGACGGATGAGCTGAAGTCTAGGATTTCAGTCGAAACCTGAAGCCATTCATCCAGATTTGTTCCACATTTCTCTCCTCATTCATTGCTTTTCGTACATCTTGCTCTCTCTCCCTTACTCTATCTCTTTCTCCTCTTCCCTCAGTCTATCTCACCATTTTACTCTCTCTCTCCTTCTCCTCTCTCCTCTCTCCTCTCTCTCTCCCTCTTAATCTATCTATTTTCCTCTTCCCTCTCTCTCTCTATCTAACCATCTTACTCTATCTATTTCTCCTCTTCCCTCTTTCTCTTTTATTCTCTCTTCTTTATTCATCCACATCTTCCCTTGCACCTGTTCTCATCCTGCACATTTTCCCTTTTCTCTTTCTCTAATTCTTGCTCCATTCCTGCTTCTGTTTCAAATTTCTTCATGTTTAATCACCAAAGCCCACTGAGTGCCCACTCAGAGTAAAATAAGGGTTTATTTGTGTTTCTCCTCCTCATCCTAGAAACGTCAAGCCATGACATATTTTCCGAAAGCAATGTTGGGCCCATTTTTATTTCATGGACTGAAGCTGTTCTACTGTGGATCCTCTACCATCTTCAAACTGTGTGTGTGTGGGGGGGGGGGGGGGGGGACTTTGCCATTAACACAGGAATTCAGCAGAGATTCTTGTCTTCTGGAGTGCACTGCACCCAAGAAAGCAAGCCACTCACTCCTCAACAAGCCACAGCCAGGGATGGGGGGTTGTCACTTGGAGGAGGGAACAAGGTATCCCTTAGACTGCTGATGACATCACAGTATTCCTCAGTGAACCCTCACACAGAATCCCAACCTGGGAGAGCCTGTTCAGATAATGTCAACTGGGCTAAATGTGGAGGCTATGCTATTGGACAGTCGACAAAGGGGGACATCCCAAAACTACCAGCAGAAATAGAATTCAAGTGTCTCTGTTTCTTTTTAGGGTGCAGTGATTTTTGAGGGAGCTGATATGTTCCACATTGTCCTACTTGATGTTGGTCCTGGCTCAGTTTTCTTACAGTGTAGGAAATAACCTCACTCCTTCCATGCTACATACAATATATTACTGTTTTGGAGCCATCACCAGATGGTTTGGTGAAACTATACACAGAAGGGGCTGATGGACTTCTACTGGGGAGGACACCACTAGACACGACTGCCAGCGGTCCTGGGTCTGACAGAAGAGCTAGGTGGCAACAGACTTATTGACTTGCGAAGTCGGCTGACAAATTTGGAGTACAACAAACATCAGTTTTTACTTCAATGAGGGCGCTTTTGGCCGGCGTGCAGCGTCACTTAGTCAGATAAACATCATGTCTTTCCACAACTGTCCATCTCTGCGGCAGCGAAAGGAATAATACTTAGAGGATGTTGGCACTTTTTTCTTCTAAAACACCAAAACTCAGGAATACTCAGATGTGTTGAAAAGACTCTTAGCAGAATGGGATAGGTCCAGAGAGTTGTCAAAGATAACGCGGGTTGCCAGGTTGAGGACACATATTTTGAACACAGAGATTAATTATAATAATATCTATGAATTAATCGTCGCCTAATAATGATTAAGCAATGATGATCCCAACAACATAAGCTGATCAGCTTATGTTTATTATTAATTTAGTTGACTATAACATATTGAGGCATATAATTGATTGGTCCATGGTCTCTCACTCTCTCTTTCTGTTTCTCTCTACATCGTATTATTTTCTCCTGTGTATACTGACCCTTCGAATCTGTCTTGCATCTCCACATTCACTTCTCTGGATATGTCTCTCTTCTACATAGTCACTTTCCCTCTCACTGCCATTTTCAAATATCCCCCC
>OLKM01000694.1:121786-129286 GCA_900291075.1 Melanogrammus aeglefinus
TGTGTGTGTGCGTGCGTGCGTGCGTGCGTGCGTGCGTGCGTGCGTGCGTGCGTGCGTGCGTGCGTGTGTGCGTGCGTGTGTGTGTGTGAACATGAGCATGCGCGTGTGTGTGTTTGTGGTGTGAGTGATCAGCCATGACAGGTAAGGTCACTCCTGGAGGTTTTAATATGGGCTCTCAACAGGAAGTGAAGCAGGTTCAGCTGCTATGGCTCCAGTTTCCCCCGGCAACCCAGTGGTTCACCAGCTGCACTGGCCAGGCACTTCCTGTTATCCTCCATCTTCTACTGTCTCTCTGGTTTTCACACACTCACACGTTCACCCCTGCAGCACCTCCTGCTGCTTGGCTAAAGGACACAGCTCCTGTGAATCTAGACTTCTCCAACTGCTGGTGTTCCCGTTGAAAAGTAGTTTACGTTTTACAATGACGTTCAAAAGCAAATTACAATCAATTGTTAACAGCACCATGGTAGAGCGGCCTAAGCGATGACATCATAGCAGTGATCCCTGATTGGCTGAAGGCCGTATAGTGGACCGGCAGCAGATGGATATATTCCACAGCGTCAAAACAGAGAATTTTCCTTTTTTGTTTGTTCCATTTTTTGTTTCATTTTCCCCCTTCCCTCCGCGTCTGATTCCTTTTTCTACTTTTCTAGTTTGACTACTTCATCATCCAGCAGCTGCTGACAGCTGGGCATTAATCCTGGCCGCACAGAAGCACACACACACACACACACACACACACACACACACACACACACACACACACACACACACACACACACACACACACACACACACACACACACACACACATTCAAGCACCCCTGCACACACATGCCGAGGGGCGCACACACCAAAGCAAACACACACAACCACGCGCACACACCCACGCAAACATACACAACCACGTGCACACACCTGGGCAAACACACAAACAGGCGCACATATACACACACACATGCAAAGAATAACACATGCACACACATATATGCACATACGGACACACACACACACACACACATACACACACACACATACACACACACACATACACACACACACACATACAAATACACCCCTTCCTATAATAGTATAAGCACAACAGTCCATACATGTGCACCTGCACTCACAAACACCAAAATAGCAGCCTGCTCACCAAGTCCAACAGCGCCAGACCTGGAAAGCAATCCAACCATTTCAAGCACACAGAGCTCTCAGTTCTGATGGCTTAGGCTCAGGAAATCTGTGCATAAAGGCCGTCCTTTGAGTCATTTCTAAATAGATACGATCGCACCCCATAAAAGCTTTCTATTATTATTCTTCTCCTTATCTGTGATATTTTTTTCGCATTTTTATAATTGCCATCAGATTTCAGGCAAAGACAAACGTGTGTTTGTGGTCGGTTCAGACCATACTGTCGCTGCTCCGGGTCATTCTAACCTTTTTTCCCGATTCACTTTTACTCCCAGGGTTCGATGAACTGCCTTGCTGTTGGGATGGTATTCTCAGTGTGAACCCCTGTGCACTATGGACGCAGGTAGCTGAGCCCAGACCAGGAAAACATCCCAGAACTCTCCATCCACCCCTTTCTGTTTTGACCTTACACAGCAAAAATGGTACTTCGTAATCCATGGCATGAAAATGTGATTTTTCATTTAGAAAATGTACAGTAAGGAGATTGTGCAACACTTAACTCAACTAACCACACCAAGAGGCCATCTCAAAGAGTGACATGTCAATAAAGGTCTGTGAAGTCACTATATTTATCGCCCAATGTGGTAACCCATCTGGGATTTATCCTACGGCCTATTAATGGGCCGTAGACTTCTTATTCTCTTAATAAGGGTGGTGCTTTAAGCATCAGAGAGAATGTTCCACGACATCCATCATTATGTCATCTGATCCCGGATTAGCCCTTTCCCTCCATTTCTTCAAGCTGATATAATGGAGTCTGTTTTCCCTTTTGGCTACGTAGCCAGCGGTGACCAGTGAACAAACACTCATGGAGCCAGGCCGGGCCCCTCACAGTATGGCCGGGCCCCTCACAGTATGGCCGGGCCCCTCACAGTAAGGCCGGGCCCCTCACAGTAAGGCCGGGCCCCTCACAGTATGGCCGGGCCCCTCACAGTATGGCCGGGCCCCTCACAGTAAGGCCGGGCCCCTCACAGTATGGCCGGGCCCCTCACAGTAAGGCCGGGCCCCTCACAGTATGGCCGGGCCCCTCACAGTATGGCCGGGCCCCTCACAGTATGGCCGGGCCCCTCACAGTATGGCCGGGCCCCTCACAGTATGGCCGGGCCCCTCACAGTATGGCCGGGCCCCTCACAGTATGGCCGGGCCCCTCACAGTATGGCCGGGCCCCTCACAGTATGGCCGGGCCCCTCACAGTATGGCCGGGCCCCTCACAGTATGGCCGGGCCCCTCACAGTATGGCCGGGCCCCTCACAGTATGGCCGGGGCCCTCACAGTAGGGCCGGGGCCCTCACAGTATGGCCGGGCCCCTCACAGTATGGCCGGGCCCCTCACAGTAAGGCCGGACCCCTCACAGTATGGCCTCACAGTATGGCCGGGCCCCTCACAGTATGGCCTCACAGTATGGCCGGGCCCCTCACAGTATGGCCGGGCCCCTCACAGTATGGCCTCACAGTATGGCCGGGCCCCTCACAATATGGCCGGGCCCCTCACAAAGGCTGGGCCCCTCACAGTATGGCCGGGGCCCTCACAGTATGGCCGGGCCCCTCACAGTATGGCCGGGCCCCTCACAGTATGGCCGGGGCCCTCACAGTATGGCCGGGCCCCTCACAGTGTGGCTGGTCCCCTCACAGTATGGCCGGGCCCCTCACAGTGTGGCTGGTCCCCTCACAGTATGGCCGGGCCCCTCACAGTATGGCTGGGCCCCTCACAGTATGGCCGGGGCCCTCACAGTATGGCCGGGGCCCTCACAGTATTGCCAGGCCCCTCACAGTATGGCCGGGCCCCTCATAGTATGGCCGGGCCCCTCACAGTATGGCCATGATGCAGCTGGATGAAGCTATGGTGTTTCAGACTTTGAGGAAGTACAAACTACCTACAACACGGGGGGGGAGGGGTCAGACCACACTCTTACAATCCTGAGTCTGGCTGTCAGACAGAGTTTATTAGCTGACGTTACGATGTATATTAGCATACTTTTTGACGTTTGTATCTGTTATACGCTAATTGGTTACATAAAGCAAAATGCTGACTTTGACAATACATTCAAAAGTTTCAAATAGGTTTATCGCCACTTAGTTTGGATTTGAATAGCAATATTCTCTATTATTATAGAACAAAACATTCTCCCATACTTTTAATTACAAATATTTCACTAATAAACAACTTTATCAAATGACTATTAATAGCTTGTTGAGGAGTGGGCCCTAATTGCTTTCCTTGCATATTAATTTGATTGTGTAGCTTGTCAGCGCGGAGAAGCTCTTGTTTTGTGCATTTATGTTTTCCAAGAAGAAGAACAAAGCTGATAGTCTGTAGAGTGATGGGGTAGAGGAACAGGAGAGGGAAAACGGTGTCAGTCGTCAAGCCTTTAAGGCAGCCGAGAGTCTGGGCTCTGCTGCCTAGGTTGACGGTCAGCCTTGTTCCATCAGTGTTTAACCAATCAAAAAACTCAGTCACCTCTAACCTTACCCCCCTAGCATCAGCATGTATTACAAACACAGCTGTTCCTGTATCAATCTGCAAGGGACGGAGCAACTGCGAAAAACGCATTTTCATATATTATTATTAGATTATTTTAATTAAGTGTGAACGTTGAGCCTGGCCTAACGATGATGACGATCTGGCTGCTAATTACCTGGTGGGCGGTAGAGAGGGACCACCCATTCTGGTGACTGGTGGTCTAATGGACTATTTGACGGAAATAACCGTCAATATTCAGGGGGGGTCCCCATCTCCCGATTGTTGAACAATACCGATTAAAATTTCAATCTCAATACATAGTAGGCCTATAACATTGGACCAAAACCAACCACAAGGCCTACATAGCATACAGTATGCCGAATCCGGAAAGGAAATGCGCTCAGTCGCACACACTCATCTTATGCACAACAATCTGTTCCATCATCACAATTCAGTCGCTGCAAAAAAAAATAGCCCCTTACCTTAAGTTAGAATATACCCTTATGCCGCGAACACACCAAGCGCGTACCTCGCGTACCATGTACGCGCGTAACGCAGCTAAAATGTTGCTTGACCATTTTGTGTCAAAAATGGTCAGATACGCGCGTAACGCGCGTAGATGAGACCGCCCAAAACTCCCCCCCCCCCCGCCGCCATTTTTCTTTTGCTGAAACATTCACTGATCTTACCAGGACAGCCCTCACAGTTTGTCCGCGCCTCACAGTATGGCCGGGCCCCTCACAGTTGTCTGGGCCCCTCACAGTATGGCCGGGACCCTCACAGTATGGCCGGGCCACTCACAGTATGGGCCGGGTCCCTCACAGTATGGCCGGCTGCCCCTCACAGTATGGTCGTCCTCCTCACAGTGACGTCGGGTCAAGCTCAAACGCCTGATTGGCTATTGTGGCGCGTACGCGCGTAAAAAGTTCAATTTTTTGAACTCCTCGTACGCGCGTATATGTACGCGCCATGGGCGAGCGGTCATAATAAGCTATAAATGCAGTGCATGCCCAAGCCCTTCAATAAAAATAATTGAAAATATTAATCTGGCAGTGTGTTCAATTATACAATACCTTAGTTTTACTGTTTTGGTGTTAAATCCGTGCCTAATCTGTCCCGTTTCACTTGCGAAAAGCTGGAAAGCTGACAGCTTGTTTCGCGCATGCGCACTGTGATCACCGACTAGTTACAGCTTGCTTGAGGAGTGGGCCCTAATTGCTTTCCTTGCATATTAATTTGATTGTGTAGCTTGTCAGCGCGGAGAAGCTCTTGTTTTGTGCATTTATGTTTTCCAAGAAGAAGAACAAAGCTGATAGTCTGTAGAGTGATGGGGTAGAGGAAAACCGGAGAGGCGCTACTACGGCGTCAGTCTCGCCTTTAAACAGACACCGAGAGTCTCGGCAGCTCTGCTGCCTAGCTGACGTCAGACCTTGTTCCATCAGTGTTTAACCAATCAAAAAACACAGTCACCTCTAACCTGACCCCCCTAGCTTCAGCATGTATTACAAACACAGCTGTTCCTGTATCAATCTGCAAGGGACGGAGCAACTGCGAAAAACGCATTTTCATATATTATTATTAGATTATTTTAATTAAGTGTGAACGTTGAGCCTGGCCTAACGATGATGACGATCTGGCTGCTAATTACCTGGTGGGCGGTAGAGAGGGACCACCCATTCTGGTGACTGGTGGTCTATTGGACTATTTGACGGAAATAACCGTCAATATTCAGGGGGGGGTCCCCATCTCCCGATTGATGCACAATACCGATTAAAATTTCAATCTCAATACATAGTAGGCCTATAACATTGGACCAAAACCAACCACAAGGCCTACATAGCATACAGTATGCCGAATCCGGAAAGGAAATGCGCTCAGTCGCACACACTCATCTTATGCACAACAATCTGTTCCATCATCACAATTCAGTCGCTGCAAAATAATAGCGCCTCATACGCGCCTAACGCGAGTAAAATGTTGCTTATACGCGTGTAACGCGTGTACGCGTCTCATACGCGCGTAAACCAATGGTTCCCTATGGAAAAATTGCCGATTTTATACGCGTGATACGCGGGTAACGCTTTTGGTGTGGCCGTACCTTTAGTGTGTGAGTGATACACTCTGGTTTAGCTTTTGCTTGCTAGCCGTTTTTAGTATGACTTCTCAACATTAAGTCTTTCTTCTGTTTGGCGCATATGGCTAATTTCCATACGTGCACAGGACTGGCTGGCTCTGCTTTGTAAAAATATTTGTAAAAAATATTTGTTTACAAATGTTTTGAATTCTGAATACTGGACGTGGTGAGCTTAAAAACATTTGAGTGACCACTAGTGACAATAAATTATTTAATTGTTAATTCTTTGATAAGATTCGAGAGTCCGCCCAAATTAAGCTTTTATGGCCTTCAGGGGGTCTCAAAGGTAAATCGGGGGGTCGAGACCCCCCGAACTCCCCCGTATTTCGCACACTGGCCTCCCACCCCTCCTATGTATGTTATACGTCCTGGAACTTAATGTACGCACATATTGTATGTCGTCCTGTTATGGTACGTATTTGTGTCGCATCTTATCCTTACTATCTTTGTTGTATACGGGGAATGGGTTAAGCCTTGTGATTGTTAGTGCTTGGTGCTTGTTCTATGAACGTCCTTACTGTACCAACAGCGATCAACAGCAACCCTCTTCTGACAAATATAACTTATTGTAAGTCACTTTGGATAAAAGCGTCTGCTAAATGCCCTAAATGTATACATAAATGTCATTTAATATTTTATTTTCAGGACTCCTCAACGCACGATCCTGGTTGTTGTGACTGGGGAATAATAATAATAACTGTTATAGTGTGCACCCTGAGCCCATAATACTTTATGTTTCAGGGATATCCAGTACAATTTCAAGTATCAGGCAAATAACAAATAATACATTTTTATCCCAAAATAATTTTGGGTTGGTCTATAAATTGGCCTGCACAAAAACGATGGACTTTTCAGTCCAACTAAAATTGCACTAAACTCATGAATGCTCTGTCAACCATGTTTCTGTTCCGCGATAACAAAGCTAGCAGGTCTGGCTTTTGTTTCATTATTCTGCAGCCGTCTAGCGCTAGTCTAGTGCTGAGGTATACATGTCATACCCTCGACACCTGCTGCACTCCTGGCCCTCTCTTTCTTATCGCCTCCCTCCACGGAGCCCTCCACCACTGTGCTAATGCTGTTTGGACACTTCACTACACACTCATTTACTTTAAGTGACTGTCAAGAGCCAAGCCCTGAAGGAAAGGAGACGACAGTGGGGAGACAAAAGGAAAATAAATGTCACAAAACAAAGGAAAGGTGTGTGTGTGTGTGTGTGTGTGTGTGTGTGTGTGTGTGTGTGTGTGTGTGTGTGTGTGTGTGTGTGTGTGTGTGTGTGTGTGTGTGTGTGTGTGTGTGTGTGTGTGTGTGTGTGTGTGTGTGTGTGTGTGTGTGCGCGTGCGTGCATGTGTGTGTATGTGAGAGAGCGAAAATGTTTCTGTTTGTGTGTGTTTGTGTGTCAGCGAGTTTATAAGCGGTGTTAAAGAAGTGTGTCTGTGTCGTGCATGAGAGAGAGTTTTTGCGTGTGCTTGCATCCTTCAGAGCTGGATCTTGTTAGGGGGCTATGCGTTCCCTACGAGGCCGTGAATATGTGGGTAAGCAGTCTCTCTCTTGGGACGATGGACATTTCCATTGTTGTTGAGGTGATGTATCGCAATGGCAACCCTGGGGGCATACACCACTTATTTACACATCAAATTAGGGCTTGAGAAAGCGCTACAGAATACATAGGCACGTACACACCAGTATATACGTAAGACACATACAAAGCAGTC
>OLKM01000694.1:139286-161786 GCA_900291075.1 Melanogrammus aeglefinus
GGTCATCGTCACTTACGCAAATGAAAAATCTGATTTAAAGTTCAGTTTTGTTACATATAAGTCAATCCGATGTCTTCATATATATTTACAATTATATTATTGTGGTGATCACAGTGCGTGTGCATGAAATGACGTGTGTTTGGTGTGTTTGGTGTGTGTTTACATCAAGGCAACTCTCAGGGTTGTAACTTATATAATAACTTGGGCTCCTGTCTGGTCATTCCCGTGCTGCATGCCACATTATTATTAAAAACATATGTTTCCCATAAATATTTTTCCACACAAAATGACTGGGTTTGGGTTTTGGGAGGTGGGGGGGGCTTTGAGGGGGCTCAGCCTTTCCTTGACATATATATTCTTTGTCAATGAAAGGCCGTCCGTCCGTCCGTCTGTGAATGATCCATGTATAATATCAGAGCCTCGAAGTGAAGTTGGCTGCTTAGCCAATAACAACATTCAGGAGGAGCCGGTTTGGATGTTAAAGCAGCTGTATAGACTCAAAGGTTGAAAAATATTTACACCTACAGCTTTCTGAAAAAGTTAGTGTTATGTGTTGACAACGTGTTAACACAAGTGAAATGGGATGCTTTCCCTGTTCTTGATTTGCGTTATACCTGTATATAATAAAATATAATAAAAAGATTTGGGAGAAAATATGCAAAACAGTTTTTTATAGATGACCTTTGTATCAACATGCACTAAAATACATGTTTATCCACCTAGGTATTGCAGCAATGCCAAAACATGAGCAAAACTCGAAAGACGCGCATTCTCTGTCTTTACTTTGCCTATTTAATTAAGCGATATAAATATCTTTTGAATATGCCAATTCATTTAAGCCCCATATAAATATATCCGGGGCTTAGGCCTATTTAATATTCTGACGTGATTAGGACCGCTGTTTAGTTTATCTTCCTGCGGGCGTGCCAGGATCTCTATTTTATCGACCACCATTCTATTCCGCGTGCATCAGCAGAACGTTCCGGAAGGCGGCGTGGGATCCGACACGGTCAGCAGCAGGTGCAGCGGCGGAGCACTGATTAGCATCTGGGAAGTGGCCCGACGCAGCCCGCACATCGCACGGCCGCGGCGGAGAGCCGCTGACGAGGGGAGCGGCGGCGGCACACCGGCAAACCGGCGGAAGCCATCATCAGCCTTATCAGCCGGCGGCCCGCTCTTCCCCCCGCTCCCTTTGACAACGCTGCCACGCGGCGCGCAGATTAGAAAAGAAACGTATTGCTAATTAAAACTTTTCCTGAAAAGGTGACTAATTGAACACGCCGATTTATTAGCGCTTTAGAAGTACACAGCGGTGCTGGGGCCGTGCCAGAGAGAGCGAGGGAGAGTGTAAAACAATCTGCAGAAATATGGAACGTCAGCTTGTCAAAAACACAACTTGATGTATAGCCTATGAAATTCGGCTTAATTAGTTTAATAGGAATTATGTGGAGATGCTGTGAAACGACTGCCTTTCTTATGCTAGTTTGGAGGCCTTTTTTTGGTATTTCCAAATGTCCTTAATGTGTCACAAAATAATGAATTTCTCTTCAGACTTGCAGAGGCTGAATGTAAAATAACTTCTCAAATGTTAAAGCCAATTATGTTTAAAAACCGTGTCCTCTGATGGTTAGGCAAAATGTAATATGAAGGAATGTTCGCTTAAAGAGTTCAGTTTAATCCCAGAGAAAGGCTATGTACATGATACGTTTCCTTTGAGTTTGCTAGATGTTACAATCACTTCCTTTAAGTTGATATTGACAAGTCTCCTCAAAATATATAATGATAATACCTCCGGATTTAGCTTAAAACAGATTTAGCTTCACTTTGAACCCCATGGTTGAGACCCATCGCTGTCCATGTTGATGAGCGTTATATAGATCAATGTTGTGTATGAAATTAACCCCTCACCGTGGCGTTATTCTATGGGAAGTGTCCGAGAGGCTTTACCCTCCCTCTCATCCTCATCATGAGCTCCACACATCCACAGCCAGTGTGGTGTAAGCATATCATCCCGCAATCGGTGTCCATTCCTCGTCGTATGGAAGACCTTTAGAAAGACCTATGGAAGATGACGGAGTTCAGAGCAGAGCGTTAATGGATCGGTTGGAGGCGGGGAACGGCAAAAACATAGGTTTTATGTCTGTATTCACTAAATTACAGACTTATAATAACAGTGATAATGGCAAAAAATAAAATAAAATTTAGTTCACTGTCCCTTTAAGAAAATAAGCGGTTTCTCTGTCTATGGAGAATGGATTCCAACGAGACACTTCCTCCCCATTCCAGCCCTAGTTCCATTTCCATTGTTTGGAGTGGCTACGTTGTATTATGTGTTTCTGACTGATAAGCCGGGTCTTGAATTTGAGGCGGTCATATCATTAGCAACCTGAGCAACAGCAGCTCTCCTCAGTAAAACAATCACACTCAGACCATGAATGAGTCACTTTGAATAGCGGACGAGAGTACAATGCATGCGCTAATTCCTTTTTCTTAAAATAAAGTGAAACCTTGCTAAACGGTGGGGAAAAACACTACAAAATTAAAAGAGTGGATGAGTTTGAAGCAACGCCTGCAAATAATATTATCGTGGACCCCAGAAAACTATGCCTGGTACTGCATTGCTTGTCCCTAAAGTATTAGTTGTTTTTGGGGAGATTAGTTTAAACACAAATGTGTTTAGGCTTTTACACAAAGTAAGCACAATATTAACTGGAAAGATGTTGACACAGGTTCTCTTCACATAGCAAGACTAGATAATGAGGCCGCAGCAACGGGCCCTGTCCTTTGAGTCAATATTGCGCTTGAATTGACTATATATTTACAATGCATTAAATATTACATTTTCATAAAATTAAATTAGGAGAAACACTGGTGTCCGTTCTACCGTCTGTGTCTGCTAGGGCCCGGTTTAAATGCAGACCCGATAGACTAAATAGTCTTAAAAAAATATGAGATTTAATACTTCTTGGACATTCCACAAAGTGGTGGGGGAGGGGTGGGGGGGGGGGGGGGGGGGGGGCTGTCGCACTTGGCACATGTAGCCCCCCCACAGAGCTGGCCCCGCTAAAGGTCAAAGGTTCCATTACGGCCAGGGCTGCCCCATAACTCATGGCCCTGCGAGACCTGTCATCTCTGCGGCTCATTAGGCTTCAGTCTACATGAAATCAAACGTTACCATTCACTCACACGTGCTGCAAATTACCTTCAAGGGCTCGCTCACTTTCAAACACACCTGGAATCAAGACAGCTGGCTTCATTAGCAGCCAAGTAGACTGAGCTCAAATGTAATAAACCCAGTACTTGATTGGATGGCGGTGAAAGTGGGCGGGGATACTAAGTGGAGCCTGATTGGCTGAGGTCTGTAGAGAATGAAAGAGTTTCTGTAAGACAACAAAATCAAACGATTGCTTAAGAATAGTCCCAGAAGGACATCCCATCATCCCTTTAGAAGCATTGTCCGCTGTCAAGGCTTTACACCCCAAAAAAGAACACGCAAATGTACCAAACATATTAAAAAGACATTTGAAATACATGACAAGTTGCACAGCACATTCTCTCATTAGGTAGTCACACCTAACAGGGAGCGCAAAGCTTTGAAACGACAGCACACAAGACCAATCGGTAGACCTAACAGCTGTCAAGCTTTCATTCACACATCACGCAGACTAATTACACTAGAAAATAAATGGGCTCCACTCTTTTTTTATCGCCCAGCCTCCCTCTCCTCTCTGCTGTCGGATTTAATTCTCGCTGCCTGATGACTTTTATCCAGACAGCCAGTCAGCATCTGGTGAACCTCCCTCTGCCCATTTCTCCCACCGCCGCACGCGCAACGCACGCGCACGGCTAACCCGCACCGCAAGACATCCATGTGCACACGCGCACACACACTCCCACCCACCCACAGGGCAACACCTACATGTGCGCACATAGACACAAGTGCTCTGAACATCGTTATTCATTCATTCTACACACTCAGAGATCCAAAGACAGAAACACACACACGCACACACACACACACACACACACACACACACACACACACACACACACACACACACACACACACACACACACACACACACACACACACACACACACACACACACACACACACACACACACACAGTCACATACACAGACACACACACACACACACACACACATACACACACACACACACACACACACACACACACACACACACACACACACACACACACACACACACAGCACACACACACACACACACACACACACACACACGAACACACACATACAGGGAATAAGTGAGTCCTCTGAGTGTGCTGTGCTGATATTGAAAGTGAAAATGTGTCTCGTCCTGGCTTGTGCAGCGGACGGTTCTTCTATTCCGGCTCCCCGTGGAACACATTGGTCCGACCTAATGCTGTACTGCATGTCCCACTCATTGTCTCGTGCATTATTTAACATCTGTGCATCGTGGATCTATCTCACCGTCCATTCTAACGCCTGGAACATGGACCAATGCCTCCCTCCCCAGGAAAATCAAAGTCCTGTTTTATTCAAGCGCCTCCCTTGAGTGCCCACTCCTCCTTAACCCTCTTTAGGAGGAGTGGGCCCAATCGGCGAGGAAACACTCCAGACAGTGTTGGTTCCCCGTTAGAAAGTGTTCGGGAATGATTGTTCCTCTGTGGCATCTGACAATCCGCCCGGTGCCCACTACCTTGGCCTAGTTCAGCGTTTCAATCCACCCTGCGTTCTGGTGTGAATTGAGAGATTCTCCCAATCTCTGTTGGTTGGGCAGGAATTAAATCGAAAGCAGAGGAGCGTCCGTTGCCTTGTGTAACCTGTCTTTAGTCTGCAGCGCAATCCATCTTCATGCATGTGCGCACACTGCACATGTGTGCATGAGTTTTGAGTGCATTTGGGTGTACGAATATGAGTGTGTGTCTGTGTAGGCACATGCGTGCGCGCGTGTGCACCTGCATATGTGTGTGTGTGTGTGTGTGTGTGTGTGTGTGTGTGTGTGTGTGTGTGTGTGTGTGTGTGTGTGTGTGTGTGTGTGTGTGTGTGTGTGTGTGTGTGTGTGTGTGTGTGTGTGTGTGTGTGTGTGTGTGTGTGTGTGTGTGTGTGTGTGCACGTGCATGTGGCTACCCTTGATGTCTTAATGGGCCGATGTACTCTATGTCTACAGTCACCAATTTCCCTGCGTTCTGCCACTGTATCCATAAGGTGATTTAATTTAAGCGGCTGTGTCAACTAGACTGGTTATCATGCCCGCGCTTGCCTCGCTACTTCAGCGAGTCACCAGGGTGTAATTACAAGGCACAGCAAGAAACCCATTTCACTTGGAAATACAATTTGAACAAATCCCCTTTTTCTATACCAGCGCCGCATCGCAACAACCAGGCAGGAAATTGTCATTAACGGCGGCACTCCGATCCCCTGACGCACGTCGACGGCAGACACACAAATTCGAGGAGAGAAAAAAGGATGGAGGGAGAAGAAAAACGGCCGGGGGGGGAGACTTGTGAGGAAATTATGGAATAGAGATGATTTGGAAAAGCAGCCATCACCAGAGTGAGGGAGACGGCGACAGAGAGAGTGATATCTGCATTGGAGGAACGCCGACGGAGTAGGAGTCAACAGAAAAGTGTCAGGGAGGAGAGGAAGACCGAAAAGAGAGAGCAAGAGAGAGAGAGAGAGAGAGAGAGAGAGAGAGAGAGAGAGAGAGAGAGAGAGAGAGAGAGAAGAGAGAGAGAGAGAGAGAGAGAGAGAGAGAGAGAGAGAGAGAGAGAGAGAGAGAGAGAGAGAGAGAGAGAGAGAGAGAAAATGAGAGAGAGAGACATTGAGGTGAAGCCATGGTCTTAATGAGTGATGAGATGCTTGTTGCTTCCAAATGCAGTCAAGCACGTCCTTAATGAACTGTTAATGATCTCACACACACACACACACACACACACACACACACACACACACACACACACACACACACACACACACACACACACACACACACACACACACACACACACACACACACACACACACACACACACACACACACACACACACACACACACACCCTTCTCCTTCTTCTGATTTAAGTCATTAGTTTGTGCCCAGAAATGAAACGTTAATTATTTTTCGATTGGTTAGCACAAAGTTCAGCTTGAGAAGCTCAGCACGTGGTCGCGGAGCCGTGGATCCAGCTCATTGGCCAATCCAGGAAACGCTGTTTTCAACAATTATACTGACATTTTACTCAAATGTACCATTTTTCTTTAGATGGTATATACTTGTCTCGCTAGCAAAGTTTCATGAAACAGTTAATGGAATGCAGTGAAATACAATTAAAGTAAATTTTTTGTTGTGCTGTTGTTTTTTTTAGATTTCTCAGAAAATCAGATTGTAAAAATAGAGCAGGAGGCATTTCTGATTAGGGCCCACATCAGGGCACTTTCATGGAGTCCGGCTTGTGCACAGCGTCCTTTATTAGGTTGAACTGTGAGAGACCCCTGTTTGCCTTGAGATGCTGATAAGGCACTAGATTGTCCCCCTTTTCTATTGACAAACACAAATAGATTTGCCTTTGTCTGTTGTTTGTGCCCAACGATGTGAGCTCAAATATAAAAACCATGACTTCCACTGTCTCATGGACGCATGGCAGGAGGCAGGGATAGATGAGGGATGGATACAAAGATTGATTGATGGATTGTCTGCTTTGCGCTCTGCTTTTCTTCCTATTCCCATTTTCTATTTTCTACCTCTAAATCTTCTGCTATCTGCCTACCCATTTAAATGTAACATTCATCTCTGTGGATTTATTCTGGACAGTTATTAAGATCAGCAAAGAACTACATGAAGTCTGCTTGCTTATCAGAATCGACTTAATACATCACCACAAACCTTGGCAGAGGAGCGCCGGAAAAAACAAAGTCATCTGCTATGGAGAGGAACTGTGAACTCTGAGATACTCGTCCAGCGTCTCCAACTCAATGTCATCCGGTTGACTCTGAACTCCAGGTTCCCCAAACCTAGAAGAAATGGGGCCGAACCACAAAGCCGCTGGGACCGAAACAGACTTCCACCCACTGGGATAATCTGGGTGCCGGAAACAGGGGCAAAAAAAAGGGAACAAGATTGTTAGATGGACATCTGGGCTGGGGACACCTGGATGCCAGTATAGAGTCCGACCCTGATTGAACACCGGCTGGGGTTCATGCTGCCTCTGCGCCTGTAGAACGGGTATGAAGTGCTGTCACAAGAACTTGAATAAACCACTCGAGGAGAAAGGGACATGGGCCAGACAGAGGCACGAAACCTGCAGGGGGAAAAGCTCAGATAGCAGATCGGCAAAGCAAGACCCAGTCATAAAAAAACTCTTAAAAAAAAGTGACTCCTTGGTCAGAAATGTAGGTGGTGAGGCAATTTGGTCTGTCACCTAATCAGATAAATCCTGATCATCCAAAAAACGATCATCCATGCAGGAAGCAGTGAGATCTGAATGGAGCCGGTTTTTATATAACTATTTAACCATAGTCATCCTTAATTCGAAGTTCGAATTTGTCAATGGACTATGTCTACAGTTGGAAGAGGAATCATTAAGTCTTATTTAACACAATACTGAGGCTCTCTGAAACCTTTGGCCTCCGAGGCATCAACTTCCCTGATCGTTTTAATCTCTTTTGGGGACTCAGACGTCTGTTCAGGGCAGCTGGGTCTCATCCAAACCAGTCTGGGGAGGATCTGTTGTTAGAAAATGTTGTTTTTTTGCCTTCCCTTCTGCCCTTGGATCTCAGGCAGTGCCATTTGACACTCAGCAGTCTCTGACCCTGGAGGAAGATCTTTTGAGGACTATGGATCAGCCTGCAGATATCCAGCTTCTGCCACCTGTCATCTGCAACCCCCCCCCCCCCCCCACACACACACACACACACACACACACACACACACACACACACACACACACACACACACACACACACCACACAACAACACACAAACACACGCACACACACACACACACACACACACACACACACACACACACACACACACACACACACACACACACACACACACACACACACACACACACACCCCACGCCCCAGTCCTTATGGATCAGCCTACGGACAACAAACTTGACCTTATTAATAGCCTGATCTTTCACATGTAAATCACTTTTAATTAATGTTTTCATCGTAGAGAATAAACTTGTTTTTATGTTTTAAACTGAAACATGATTAGACCAAAACTACAGTGAGTAGTTGTTGAAAGGCTCCTTCTTCTCCTTCATCAGAGTGGCTAGGAGAAGGTGTAGTTTCCTAGTTTAATAATGCTCACCAATGCAGGCAGATAACACCTGGAAGTGCTGCTTATTGATGCAATCTCTGTTAAAAAATCTGTAAAACAAAACAAACAACTTAATGTTATCATCTGAAGGCTGATGGAGAAAAACAAAACTCCAGGTACACAATGACATTTACAAAGAGGGAAGCAAACAGACATAAACAATTTGGATTTTAAAAAGCAGAATACTCACCCACAAAAAGATAAATAATGCTCAGGACTAATTCCTCATTGCTGGTAAGCAATGCCCACTTCAGTAGCTTCAGAACTACTTCAACTAAGTTATGAAATGATTTTGCCTTTTTTTACATACAATATCCTGGATTCAACAACATGTCCGTACTTCTATATCAAACAAAACATGTGTATCACCTCTACGGAGTTCCGCCTGCTTGACTCAATTGGATTCAACTGACCGTGAAACCCTCAAGGCGGTGGTGCAGCATTTGAAAGGATTTTAAATTGCACTACAGTCAAATTCACTACAGAGAGACATCAGCTCTCTTCTATCAGGGGAATTCCCTGAAAGCCTTGAAAAGTGCAGCTATGTGATCTCTACCGATCAAGAATAAGCTTGATGCATTAGTAATTAGTAATTACATGCCTTTATACAACCTATAGTTTCCAAGTAAATCATTGATAAAGTTGTTTTCCTTTAACTCAACACATTGAATCTCTACTGTTGAGGATTAAAAAACCAGGTCTGAAATCTGGGTTTCGTGACGCATTCAGACCTTAAATCTTATAGCCTCATAAAGACCCGTAAGAAATCAGAATTCTATCACCTCAAAAAAATAGCAATAATTGAAGGGTATATGTCCAAACAAGACGTGGAAAAACCCTTTTGTGCTTTCATTTAAAGGAGGCTTTACGACTGTAATGCCACTTTCACAGGTGTCTCTAAAAAAGCACTAAGACAGTTCCATCTCATTTGAGATGTCAACGCTTTAAGGTGAAAGATCCTTTTACACCAGATAGGTAGCGAATAAACATTGGGTTGTTTCCCTGTTCAAAAACTAAACATTATGTAAGAGAGAGTTGGTATCCAAAACTAAGCTCTTCAAACTTATATTCACGTATGGAAGTAAGCTTTGGCTTGTAGCGCTGTCTTCTATCGAGATGAATGTTCAAAACATATAACCGTTAGTGATTTTTAAAGGTCTATGAATATAGTATACCCCTATGGCTGCAGTAAGAACACTGAGTGATTAGAAACGTAAAATGCTTTTTCGCAAAACCGAAATTGCGTTGTATGGGTACAGCATACAAGCCATTCAGCTCCGTGATTTGTAATTAGTTGAATGTCCTGGGAGAAAAATTCCAACGGCAATGGTGTGTAATGTCGAAGGACCTTTTAAAGCAGAGCGTGTTACTCCAGTGCTATGTTCACTGCACTGGTTCCCGTTTGCCAGAGAATTGAGTTAAAAATATCCCTTGCAGTGTGTAAAGCCCTGAATCTGGGATCTGCTTGTGCGTTATGAGCCCACTAGAGCTCAGGACATAAGGGACCGGCCTGCTCACTGTTTCCAGGGCATGGACCCAACATGGTGCAGCTTTTAGTGTTCATGCACCACAAACCTAGAAAAAACTTCCAGAACGAGAAGTGCCTCAACACATATTTTTTTTAATCAGGGCTCGAAACATTTCTGTTGGCCGCAGCTGTCATTACAAATGCGTGCATCTTATTTTTTGTATTTTATTGTCCTTTAGTTTTTCTGCATTGGATTTCTTACTTTGTTAAGAATTATGGACGACCTTGCTTGAACCAACATACAGACCAAAATACAGACCAACATACAGACCAACATACAGACCAACAGACAGACCAACATACAGATCAACACACAGACAAACAGACAGAGCGATTATCAGACTGTAAAACTTACAAGACACACCAGCAGACAGACAGCAATGGGATGGAAAGATGGAGAGATTAAGAGACAGCGCTAGAGGGATGGAGCGACAAAGAGATGGAGGGATGGAGAGATGGAGGCACAGAGAGATTGAGAGACAGAGAGACAGCAAGATGGAGATATTGAGAGATAGAGCGAGAGAGGGATGGAGATATAGAGATGGCGGGATGGAGGAACGGAGGGATGGAAAGACTGAGCGATAGAGGGAGAGAGGGAGAGAGAGATGGAGAGATTGAGAGGAAGAGGCAGAGAGAGAGATGGAGAGATTGAGACATAACGGGAGAGAGATGGAGGGATGGAGTGATGGCGGTTGAGGGATGGAGAGATGGAGGACAACAATGATGAGGAGACAGGAGGCATGTTTTCAGGGCGGAATTCATTCTTTTTATGGCCCCTCCATGCTCCTCCTACTGATATAAATCATGATTTGTGGCCCTGCCTGGTTGTGTGTTTGTGTGTGTGTGTGTGTGTGCGTGTGTGTGTGTGTGTGTGTGTGTGTGTGTGTGTGTGTGTGTGTGTGTGTGTGTGTGTGTGTGTGTGTGTGTGTGTGTGTGTGTGTGTGTGTGTGTGTGTGTGTGTGTGTGTGTGTGAGAGAGTGAGAGATCGGGTAGGTGGATGGCTAGGTGGATGGATAAGGCCAAGAGTAATAATGTACATTGGCTTCTGTGTGTGTGTGTGTGTGTGCGTGTGGTGTGCGTGTGCGTGTGCGTGTGCGTGTGCGTGTGCGTGTGCGTGTGCGTGTGTGTGGTGTGTGTGTTGTGTGATTGTACATGACAGGTATTATGGTGGGTCCAAGGGCGTTCATCTTGGTTATGAGTCTTAAATTGCACTTCAATCTGCCTGGTCGTCTTGGTCTCGAACAGATACACACTCTCGCTTACCATTTTGCCATAGCATTCAACAGTCAGGGTATGGTGTCATAAGCACACACCGATGTGACGTGATGGAAAGATGGATGGGTGGATGAATTAGATGACTTATGTTTCTCCTACTGTTTCTCTCCATAGCCTCAGATACTTCACATACTATTCTACTGGACTATTAAACCACAGACAGCCATGCCCCTGCGTCTTGACAGCATTCGATACACCTCTCTCTGTGTGTCTCACTGGGTTAGACCCATGGCTCGGTGTGTCCGTGTGTGTCTGTCTGGCAGTCATAATTGAAATGTTGTTAATATGGGGCCCAGCTGTCAGCGTCCACCACGGGTTAGGGTCTCTCTAAAGGTCCCACATTCATTGTTTCTCCGGAAACAAAAACTGGACCAAGAAAGAGAATAATACAACTTTTATGAGTGTAGATAGATGCTGAAGCTAGGTGAGGTGTGCAGCATCTGGGATTCAAAATCCCTCAAACTTTTACAGGTTACAGGGATACCAGTGAGCAAGGGACATATATATTGAGCAGCTCCTGTTTACAATATAATTATTACTATTATAATTTGTTTCATTGGTTCATTATTCCATGTTCTGTATTTAGAAACAATAATGCGATGAGCCTGTATCCCACTAGGCTTTCTTTGACAGCTTTGTGTCAAATATTCTGAAAAGTTCTGCTAACTTAATCCTAATAATAATACTCTGAAAAGAAAGCATTCCAGGGTGGTTGTTTTTGTTGTCGTTCCTTTATGTATCCTTGCGTCATGTGACAGTGAAGTGTCTTCAGTAAACTCAGCTAATGAATTGTCTCGTTATGTTTCCCTCCCACTTCATCTGCAATGCATGTTCATCACAAGTCTCATCTGCAAACCCAATGCTTCGCTCCACTTCAAAATAAATCAAGTAAATTAATTTCCTACCTCATTACAGCAATGTTGTCTTATTTGCACAGACTTTAATTATGGATACTGTCATGAATTATACCGACCTTCTTTTAAAAACCATCAGTGGAGTTGTGGGGTGGTGAGCGACGCTTACTTCACTGCGGTTAAAATCGCATGTGGAATTGAAAGCTTATGTTAATGAAAAAAGACCCATGGCAATTTGTGGAATTGAATTTGAGGTGAAAGAGCGTGGTTGTGGAGATTGTAATGATACTTTGGATCAACTAAGGTCTCCAGACAGCTTGGGAACATCTACTATGTGTGTGTGTGTGCTGAGCAGCGGGGTGTTGAATAAAACAGACGGCCGGCATAAATTGCATAAATTGGAATGTGTTTTGTAAATTTGTAGTTTGTGTGTGTGGATGTGCGTGCGCGAGTGTGCGCGCATATCAATGTGGGTTTATTCATGTGTGTAAGTGTGTATTTCTCGGCATCCTTCATCTAATCCTGTCAACGCGACTTTGCAGTTCAGCAGCCGACTGATAAACCGTTCTGATTGGATGCTGGTTTCCAGGACGCGGGACATTAGCGCTGTGATTGGGGGACAGTCAGTAAGGGGCCATCAGGGGAATGTCGGAATGCATTACTAGAATCACAGCTTGGGAGGTCCATTTGTCTTTAACCGTACGTTTCTTCGCCATATCTTAAAAAGTTAATACAAAACTTTGAAAAAAAAACTCACCATCTTAATTTAGCTGGAGAGAAAACCTCAAGCTAGATGTGTCGGTTGAAAGACATTTATTGCAATTAATATTTGCCTTAATCAGCAAGATAATGGATGGATAACAACAAGGTATGATAATAAAGAAACACAATGTGCAGTGGATGAAAGTGTGGAGCTCACACACACATGCACCAGCACACACACATGAATACACAAGCACACAAATGCGCAAACATTCACAGACACACAGGGTTGGACAAATTGAGGGTATAAGTGTCAATTTGCAGCAAGCAATAGGTAGCAGTAGGCCTAGAATGTTGATGTTAATTCATTTGTTCATTTAAGACAACACGATATTAAGACTAACATTAGGACCACATATTTGTAGTGCCAACACCAGTTCTGACTAGTTTCTGCTTCTACATATAGAGTGGTCAACACAACGCCATATAAAGTCATATGGGTCTGAGATAAGTCAGACCCTGTAGGCATGGCTTATTTACTATTCTGCCCACATCAATATAGAAAGAATTTTCCCCTGGATTCCCCTGGATGCTTCGTGAACCCCTTCCAGAGTGCGTGTCCATTTACCGTATCTCTGAAACAACCACTTGTTGAACCTTAACCACTCTCAGAGTCATACATCGCCCCGAAACCACAATACCAGAGGATTAAAAAGTATGCTTCATCAGTGTGCCATAAAAAACTGACAAAAATATTGACTTGTTACAATGTTATTTTAAAATGTAATGCAAAAAGAAATTTCATCTGTTATTAATCCAGCGAATTCAACAAACCTTGAACAGCATGCCACAACACCGAAATATAACTAAACTAAAGGAAAGAAATGAGTTTGAAACACACCAACGCCCATTCCCTTCTCCCTGTCCGGCCCTGAACTGGTATGTAGATTCCCTGGGGGAAAGGGGAGAAGGACTGGGATGATGAAGGCGCCTGACAGTTGCTTCTGCACCAAGAGTTATTCAAAGTAATGTTTACTCCGTTTTCTGCGGATCGCTCCTCTCTCTGCGTTCCTCTCCGGTTCACCAAGGAGCAAAATAAAAAAATTGCGCGTGCTTTTAATGAGTTTGGGGCCCGCAGCGTTGTGAGATGGATGTGATCAACATTACAGAGAGGAGGCCCATTTGTCCAATGTATTCATTTAGATGCTGCTGACCGCCACCGTAAGAGTGACTCTGTAACGGAGCCCTTCCTCCTTCTCTCTCCTGCTCTCAGTACCACCACAGCAGACAGGAACACCTTCAGCCAGTCGCAGTTTGAACTCTATGTTAATCTGCCCTTCCCAACACCAAGTACCCCGAGTTCATACTTTGTCCAGTCAGAGAAGCGGCGCCGTTGTTTTGAAATTAAAACAGCTGCGTGATTGAAGACGGCCCAATCTCAGCTTATCTCGGCAATACTCTAGATATCTTTACCCGATAAAATGACACACGTTCAGAAAAAAGGCCAGTGGTGTGAAACAGGTTGTGGAAGGTGGAGGAGAATGAGAAGACGTGCCTTATTAGCATATCTCTCTGGCTTTGTTCATTCAGATGTTATGATCTAGCAGACTTAAACTACTCATATCAGACCATTTATATTCGAAAATATAGCTGAATAAATATTAAATAATGAATAACACATAAATAAGCAAGAATATAGCACAGAATAAATAAAACAACAATGAGTAAACAATATTAATTAATTATTTAATTAATTAATTAATTAATTAATCAATTAATCGAAAACATATACATTTTTTAATAGAACCAAAGTCCCTTACAAAGGTAGGCACATCCTCGCCATGTTCCTTTCTGGAGCGCACCTCACCCCAGCCTGAGGGCCATGGAGGAACAGCATCAACATGCTGCTCCGCCTACCACCCCGCAAAGAAGCCCATGGGTGGAGCCATGGAATTGAGGAGCTGGTCACGGTCTCCTGGCTTACCTGTGGAGCCTCCTAGAAGATAACTGTAGACATCTTCTGCCTTGCCTCTGGCCACAGTTTGCAGGACTATCCACAACGTCGTGGAGGTTGACCATGCTCCAGAAAACAAATCATTTCCCCACAGCAGAGGAGATGGAGACGGAGGGGGGGGGGGGGGTGTCGGCAGAGTGGCCCTGCTGCCAATGAGGCCTTCCGATGCGCTGCCGCTGCTGGCGATGGGTGTGACATCGGGTCTCTTACTTCTGCAGAGTCTCAGAGGGAATGTAACAGAAACAGAAAAATTGTACCCTACACTACAGCAGGGCATCTATGATGGCAAGGGCTCATTTCTGGATGTGTACATGGGTGATCCAGGATGTGTACATGATGCGCTAGTTCCCCGCCGATGGTCCATGTGCCAACAGGCCCTGATCCGCCACTGTCGTATAGAGAACTCTAGCAGCTCCTAACCCAGATTAAATGGGGAGAGACCAGAGGGAGGAAACATCCTCAAAGATAACAGAGTTTATTCTGGTAGAACCACGTGGCGGCAGAGTAGAGTGAACACCAAACTTAGTATATTGCGTGCATTCAGTGTTGCCAAAAACAAATCACAAGAAGTCGCTATTGGTTCTAGTTTGGGTAATGACGTTGAATGTGACCTAATCACGCCTCATTTGCCTACGCAGTGCTGTTGGTTCTCTGAAAGGTCGCTAGAACTCGCTTATCCGGGCAAGAGGGTGGCACTCGTGGGAAACATGAAAGCAGCATGTGCCAGCGATTGGGATTGGAAGGGGTGGGGACTGGAGGTAAGGGAGAGGGAGGGAGGGGGCTGAGTGAAGTGCAGAGATGAGGGATAACACAGTGGAAAAAAAGAGGTTGCTAGACACACGAAAAGTCACCAGATTTGCCACCAGTTTTTCTTTCACCGGAGATGGGCAAAAGTCGCCAATTCTAACGACAAGGTTGCCAAAGTCAGTTTGAAGCTCCACCTAAATGGGACCTTCTTCTTATTGGCTTTTAATTTCTGACGCTACCTGACTTGTCCAATGGTTGTTTATGGGGGAGCTCCTCCAGGAGGTCAACCAACAACAGCCAATTTGGTTTCTCTAGATGCTATCTGCTTGTATGGACTGTGGTCTCTGCACCAGGTATAAGCCCCTTGGCATGCATACGATGTAGATGTGTCAAGAAAGCCTGAGGCTTTTCAATGTCCACCTCTAAAGCAACCTCTGGCTTAACCAAACAATGTCTATATATTTACATTTAGGGCATTTTGCAGACGCTTTTATCCAAAGTGACATGTGTCATACACACATTCGCACAATGATGGTGGTGTCAACAACACAAGTCGACCACCAGCTTGTCTGGGGTACCTTGACACTCTGCTAGGAGGAGCCGGGGATTGGACTAGTAACCTAATGGTTACAATCTCCTGTCAACCTGCTCTACCTCCTTAGCTAAGCCGACCACCCATGTCCATGTATAGTTATACTGAATGACTAGATAGGGTATATAGACTGATGGAGATCCTGACTTGGTGAGGGCAAACCATTGCATTCCAGCGATAGCATGCAGGTATATATTCCAGCCGGTAGCAAGTAAGAACACTCTTTCTTCAAACACAAACACAGCATTGTAACTTTGGTGAACTTGATAAACTTTGAAATACACCATAAAAATTTTACGTGAGTTTTGAAGCCCAATACAACTGGCAACATGTAGGAGCAAATACAAACTTATGAATCTTAACTTTGCACTCAGCAAACCGATTTGCCAGGGATCAAAACTGAGACCAATGAATGCCCGCTAGACATACCCAAAACAAATTATATCTCATGGTTAACCATGAGAGCTAGCGGCAAATTTCTAAAGTTCTTGCCAAGAAAAGTCGGTTCTCGGCGGAGTAGCATGAGTACTGACCGCCCGGTCTCTGGATCGCTGTCGAGGCATGCCTTGTGAGTTTTCGCCTAAGCCATTCCTGCTGGTTTGTATGAAATGCATAAGGGGATACTTGGCTGTCCCAAGGCCACACAAGGCATTTGGAATGTGCTTGGCTAGATGCAGACTTCAGAAAGAAATATTGACATCTAATGACATTTCACAAGTCCACAAGAGCAGAATTACAGACAAGAACACTGAGTAGAATGTGTAGTTTTGGTTTCTGTTGTATTTCTTGTATTTTCACGTGTGTCAATTAGTACGTTGACGTTCACACGTGTATTTAAGTTTGCAGTTTTTTTAACTCCTTTGTCAGTTCTAATCATCTGTTCCAAATTCTGACCTGCCTTGCCTGTGAGTTATCTTAGTTTCTAGTGATTTACATTGTTATATACTAGTTTGATGCCTTATATTTAGTCGGCCCATCTTTCAAACTCTTAATTGGGGTGTTAACTTTTATTTAAACCTCAACCTGCCTCTGTGTCTGCATGTAAGTCCTAGACCTGAACTATTCCATAGGCCTATGAGTAACATGTATGAGGGTAGATGTCACAACAATGTTTGTGTGCATATTGACGGTCCACCTTGGATTATTACCATCTGATGCAAGGCGAGCTCAAACCTGAGTGAACGGGGCGTTTCACTTTCTTTCGCTGCATATTTGTTTTGACCAATCATGTTGGTGGATGCTTTACTGTGCAAGGGTTAAATTGGTGAACACAAACTCAACCATTTGGAGTAAACTTTAAAGAATTGTCTGAAAAACTTGTCACAATTCTCACATCATAATGATTGTTTTTCAAAATATGTTACAACAATGAAACCATTGGCAGTTGTTTATGATTTCATCTTTTAGGACATTGTTGCAAATGAGAAAGTACAATTGTCTAAAAACACACACTAACCAATTCAACATCATTTACTGATCAAAACTAATTATGTTGTTTTTCAGTTGAATAAATCAAATTGAAAAATTGATTTAATGGTGCAAGTCATCACATGCACAATATTTATCGAACTCTGAATATATACCATGGATATCATCCAGGGAGCTGGAGTCTTTCGTGTAGCATTCCTACTTTACCATGTTACAGTTTTAGGCATACCTTACTTTACGTTAATAACAAATAGAGTAAAGTCCAGTAAATGTCCATGGAAATGTGTAAAAATTACATTCTAGTACAGTAAATGTTTAGTTTTAATTAGTGCTGTCAAGTGATTAAAACATTGAATCGCGATTAATCGCATTAATGTCATAGATAACTTACGATTAATCGCAATTTTTTTCTATTCTAAATATCCCTTGATTTCGTGCCGCTATCCTTTTAGTGAGATTGTTGAGAAGGACTGAACTTTCGAACAAAATTCTTGCCCAGCAAAGATGGGAAATACTACAACATTTATTATTTAAACCAGTATGAATATTCCTACCCGTATGTCCACTTGACATCGGGTAGGTGCATGACCGTGGTGGGCCTGCCGTAAAACTTCAATAGCCCAGGCTTTTATTTGTTTCAATCACTGAACTTTCGAACAAAATTCTTGCTCAGCAAAGATGGGAAATACTACAACATTTATTATTTAAACCAGTATGAATATTCCTACCGTACGTAGGCCTATACACATTACCAGGCTATCGAATAACGCCTACACACACACACACACACACACACACACACACACACACACACACACACACACACACACACACACACACACACACACACACACACACAGTGGCGGAGTGGTAATCGGGAGAGTCGGGAGAATTCCCGGTGTTAACGTTTCGGGGCTGTCGGGCTGATTACTGCGGGATAACAATATTGCGTTTATAAAAGTACCTTGCAGCGCCGTCCGGCAGCCTGAGCTGTGCACCCGCAACCTCTCACTCACTCAACAGACGCAACACTCACAAACTGTCAATGTCGCAACCAAGACCATTTTGTCTAGAGGGGAGTAACTGAGCGGCCCCTCCCGAAATGGATACAGCCCAGGTGGGCCTTGAACTGCGTTGGTCGGAAAGAAATAACAGCTAATGACAACATTGAACTCTCGTGTAGGCTCGAACAGAGCGACACACAAACACACACACACTTTTAAGGAGTTTTTCACCCGCTCCGTATCCTTGCTTGCCCCAATGAGTTTGTGCGGCATGCTTGTTGTTTTGTTTCCGGTAAAGCTAGATCTGGTATGGTGTTGTCGTTTTTCTAACGTGACTATTTGTTGCTAGACAGCAGGTGAAAAAACAACGTTTGCCAAGCCAAAAGAGCATTAATAGTGCGATAAAAAACTTAACGCCTTTAAAATTGGTTTGCATTAACGCCGTTAATGCAAACCAATAAATAATAAATAAGACAAGACTGAAATGTAGATGCATAGAAAATCTTCCAGCCTCAACTGCCAAACTGCCAAACATATTTATACAATGATGGAATAGTATAGTAATATAGTATATAATATAGTACAGTAATATAGTATACCCTATATTTGGCCATTAACCAAATCTGAAAGGGGTAAAGAGAGAGGAGTCCCAAAGGTATGGCCACCAGCAAGCCCATCAATATTTCTGATCTGAGGAGGTTAGAGAGTATGGCCTGACACCGCCACGGACACTGTGGGCACCTCATCACCCGGGAGGCCAGGAGGAAGCGCAGCAAGGGAAGGACACCGGGGAAGCGACCAGGAGGGGTGGGAAGCTGAAAAAGATCAACGTTTTGGTTACATCGCATCAGCCAATATTGGGTTCACGCTGTGCATGTGAAACTCTATAAAAAGGTATACAAGTACAATGATGGAATAGAGCATCGCACATCTTTAAGCTAAAACGAATTGACTACAGACACGTACTAAATACAAAGAATGCATAGTTTGCTGTAAACATTGGTTTGATTAGTATTTAAAATTACTACTGCAAGTAAATGAATTGCAGTCTGATACATTTCGTTGAGGGACTACGCAGAGCATTGTGTGCTTGTGCAGACAGAAAGAGGTATAATGTGAATTAACTTTTATCTTCACACAGAACCAATGCAGAGCAAGTCAATCCCATGGAGGAGGAGTCTAAACTCGCATGAACTATCATGATAATCAGTTATAATCAAGGACCGGGCCAGGATACAACATTTAATCACTTCTTACATAATGGGGGGGTATGACGGTCCCTACTGCCGAGCCAGGCCTTGGCTGGAGGCAGAGGATAAGCCCTTTTATCTGGGCAATCTAAAGCGACAAGTTACAGATTGAACTTGTTAGTGAAGACTCCTGGAGCCGAACCACATTCCCGAGCAAACTACACACACAACATAATGACAACAATGCTAGTGTAACAGATGCAGTGCCAGCTCTGTGTTGGCCGCAAGCTCACTTACCTGCCACGTAGCTTCCTCAGCTCTGTGTTTTGTTGTCACCATCGTCTTTGTTGTTGTTGTCGAATCTGCCGTGTAGTCCTGAAGCTGAAGCCAATTCCGCATAGCAGGGCACATTTCCTGCCTAACTTGCTTGCTTTATTTCCATAAGTTGTTTGTTTTTATTCCCGTAACGAAATACGGGGGAATGAGGCACAAGGGTTCACCGTGAAACCCTGCATTCTCTGAGTTTACAAAGTTGTTATTTTCCTCTGTTTCCTTCGACTCAACGGAGAAAGATCTAATCTTTTCGACCTGCAAATCTTCCTGCTTTGCGAGCAAATATGAGGTGACAGAGCCCAGAGTCACTAGTGACTTGGTTAATATAACAATTCTCAACTCTGTATGTGTGTGTCTTTGGGGGGGGGGGGGGTGCATGTGTGTGTTTGTGTGGATGGGTGTGTTTGTGTGGATGGGTGTGTGTGTGTGTGTGTGTGTGTGTGTGTGTGTGTGTGTGTGTGTGTGTGTGTGTGTGTGTGTGTGTGTGTTGTGTGTGTGTGTGTGTGTGTGTGTGTGTGTGTGTGTGTGTGTGTGTGTGTTTGACTAGAAGACCACAAAAAAAAGATATTTGTATATGACAAGGACCTTGTGTCTTCCAAGGATGTTGTTTTTGTCTTCCTTTTCACAGCTTAGAGTCTGAAATATACACAAACACATGCACATCTTAGATCTGTGTATGTGAAACCAATCAAACAAGAATCTGTTGTTTAATCCCCCGTCTGTGAACACTGAATACTGAACACACATCCTTTGTGAATACCGACCAAACCTTTCTGAATTCTGTACACAAACACTTTCTGACTAGTGAACACACACAATCTGTATGAATTCTGAGCAACACACAACCTTTCTGAAAATGGAACGCACAACCTTTCTGATTAGTGAACACACACCCCTTATGAAAAACCCAATGCACAACATTTCTGATTTCTGCACAGAACTGGAGTACATAAAAAGACAAACACAGGAACGGAAAAATCATGAACTGTTTCAATGTTGTTTATAGATTAGTCATGCATGGTGTGGGGACATACCGCGTCTGGCCTGTAGGGGGTGTATGGGCATGTAGGGAGCGCACTGGATCTGGGGGGGGGGGGGCGTTTGGGTCTGATTGCGAGCACCTGCTCGCAATCAGACCAATCAGGAATGTGTATTTACGTGCCTGCTTTGTCTCGTAGTAGGAGGAATGGGGAGCAGAGAGAGAGAGGCGATCGCTACCCGAGATCGCCAGGAACGCACCCTGTGACCGCTTGGAGCGGAGTAGAATTTACGTTTAACGACCCGTGGTTTGCTGGACTGCCGGGCGATCGCACCATAGATCGCCAGGAACGCACCCCGGGACCTCGTTGGAGCGGAGTTATAATTTATGTTGTGTTGTGTTGAACTGCTGGAGACCGAAATAAACAGTCTGTGGATTACAAACACCAACCCGGTATCCAAACGCTCAGTGACTCTTGTTACAATGGCTTCTAGGAAACAATTGCACGGTGAAATTGTTGTACGGCCTTTTGTAAAGTAGCCTATACAGACTTCCCTTTAGTAAAGTATACGGACAGCCATTTTGTAAAGTATACAGACAGCCATATTGTAAAGTATACGGACAGCCCTTTTGTAAAGTATACAGACAGCCATATTGTAAAGCATACGGACAGCCCTTTTGTAAAGTATACGGACAGCCTTTATATGAAGTATACGGACAGCCTTTATATAAAGTATACCGACAGACCTTATATAAAGTATATGGACAGCCCTTTATTACAGTGAGCCTCAGTGAGCTTTGAAGGCTCCGGTTGGTTGACACTCCCTGAACTCAAGCCTGGCGGAGTGGGAGGAAAACCTTGCTGTCACCCAGTGGGAGAAGGAGGAGAGACAGGGGCCTCCCACCCATCTGGTCCGCGTTGCTCCGGGCGCAATGAGATCCAATCGGGCAGACGTTAAACCGGAGGAACATAACGAGGAGGAAAGAATTAAGGAGACGGCAAAAAATAAAATAAATGAGAGCGTGGATGTAAAATGTTATAGTAGATTAGCAATCAGTCATGAGATTAGGATAATCAGAGGAGAAGAATGAGTTTCCGTGGAGGGCGATCGCTTTACATCAACAGCCCTCGTCTTCACGCCCACACGGGGCCCATGTGTCCACACATAGGGCTTTGCTCGTTAGCACAGCTCACTACACACATGCACAAACACACACATGCACACACATGCACACGCAAAACATTATTTTAATTAACAAAGGCATAAACATGGAAGGACACACTGGAACCAAACCCTTGACATGTGAAGATATATGAAGCACATTTACACGCACACACATATGCACACACACACACACACACACACACACACACACACACACACACACACACACAGACAACACACACACACACATGCAGTCAGAGAGCAGAGTGGTTATCAGTGTGGCTGACACCCTCAAATCACATAGTCTGGTGTTAATCACACCTAGATCCATTAACACCCCAGCTAGACAC
>OLKM01000694.1:180275-241383 GCA_900291075.1 Melanogrammus aeglefinus
GAATGAGAGAGAGAGAAGAGAGAGAGGAAGAGTACGAGAGGAGGAATGAGAGAAGATCGTGACGAGAGAGAGAGAGAGAGAGAGAGAGAGAGAGAGAGAGAGAGAGAGAGAGAGAGAGAGAGAGAGAGAGAGAGAGAGGGAGGGAGAGAGACATAGACAGAGACAGAGACAGAGACTCAGAGAGACAGAATGAGAGAGAGGGAGGGAGAGAGAGCGATAGAGAGAGACTCAGAGAGAGAGACTCAGAGAGAGAGAGTGAGAGAGAGACAGACTTGAAGACTCAAAAAGAGAGAGAGAGAGAGAGAGAGAGAGAGAGAGAGAGAGAGAGAGAGAGAGAGGAGAGAGAGAGTAGAGAGAGAGAGAGAGTAGAGAGACTCAAGAGAGAGAGAGAGAGAGAGAGAGAGAGAGAGAGAGAGAGAGAGAGAGAGAGAGAGAGAGAGAGAGAGCAGCTCAGCTGCATTACATCTTAACCGAGGGAAGTGGGGCAGTAAACCAGCGCTCCTATGGACACCGCCGGCCGCTCGACAAACAGAGCATCCATAACCGGCAGCCTTTCTGCACAAACACATAACACCAGGCTACAGCTGCTGTCTGCTCAGGGCACGCTAATGGAGGAAAAAACAGCACAAAATAACCCTGGGCATGGTGTGTGTGTTTCTGTGTGTGGTGTGTTAGGAGCTACACCTGCACTCCTCTCCTAAACCCTGCTTTGTGTCCCTGTTGGAGCACTTCTCAACCCACAATGCAACAGGAGGAGGGAGGAGGGGAGGGGGGGTGATAGGGTAGGCAAGGAGGAGGTGAAGGCAGAGGAGAGGGAAGACTCAAAGAACAGAAAGGGAAAGAGATGAGGGTGAGGCTTCAGGAGGGGCAAAGGGAGGTGGACACAGATGAGGTCATAGGAGCACAGGAGGGGAGGAAAGAGACACAGGAGGGGAAGTGAGGGGAGAAGGAGGGGCCAGAAGAGGGAGCAGAGGAGGAGTAGCGGTTGGAGTTGTAGGACTCACACAGTGGAGGAGATATGTATGGTATCAAAACATAACAGGTGATTGAAAGAATCACTATCACTTTGGGCTGCAATAGTCAATGTGTGTGTTTGTGTGTGTGTGTGTGTGTGTGTGTGTGTGTGTGTGTGTGTGTGTGTGTGTGTGTGTGTGTGTGTCGTGTTTGTGTGTGTGTGTGTGTGTGTGCTTGTGTGCGTGTGTGATCAGTCTGTCTGTTGTCAGTCTGTTTCAAGTGTGTGTGTGCGTGTGTGTGTGTGTGTGTGTGTGTGTGTGTCGTGTGTCTTGTGTGTGTGTGTGTGTGCTGTGTGTGTGTCTGTGTGTCATGTGTGTGTGTGTGTGTGTCTGTGTGTTGTGTGTGTGTGGTGTGTGTGTCGTGTGTGTGTGTTGTGTGTCTGTGTGTGTGTGTGTGTGTGTGTGTGTGTGTGTGTGTGTGTGTGTGTGTGTGTGTGTGTGTGTGTGTGTGTGTGTGTGTGTGTGTGTGTGTGTGTGTGTGTGTGTGTGTGTGTGTGTGTGTGTGTGTCAGTCTGTCTGTTTCAGTCTGTTTCAGTCTGTGTGCGTGTGTGTGTGTCTGTGTGTCTGTGTCTGTGTGTGTCTGTGTGTGTGTGTGTCTGTGTGTGTGTGTGTGTGTGTGTGTGTGTGTGTGTGTGTGTGTGTGTGTGTGTGTGTGTGTGTGTGTGTGTGTGTGTGTGTGTGTGTGTGTGTGTGTGTGTGTATCAGTCAGTCTGTTTCTCCGCCTGTCTGTCTGTATGAGAGCAGGGGCGATTATTCCCAGACATATACCTGGTTACTATTCGCCCTGTTTTATGTTCTCTCCTGAAGGGGAGGAGCAGAGAGCAGGGAGGTGATGAGGAGGTGATGAGGAGGTAATGAGGAGGTGATGAGAAGGTGATGAGGAGGTGATGAGGAGGTGATGAGAAGGTGATGAGGAGGTGATGAGGAGGTGATGAGGAGGCGCAGGAGAGAAATCATATCTCAATCACTAAGAGCGTTTATGAGGTGAATCCCAGACAGGAGAAGAAGAGAACACAGGAGAGAGGAGGGATGGGAGGAGAATAAAAATAGATGAGGAGAAAGGAGAACAGAGGGGAAGAGAGAAGAGGAGAGGAGACTGAAGAGGAGGGGAGACGTCAGGTGAGAGATGAGGAGAGGAGAGGACGGGACAGGAGAGAGAAAAGGAGAGGAGAGGAGAGAGATGAGGAGAGGAGACGACAGGAGAGAGAAAAGGAGAGGAGAGAGAGAGAGATGAGGAAGGAGACGACGAGAGAGAGAGAAAGGAGAGATGAGGAGAGAGATGAGGAGAGGAGACGCAGGAGAGAGAAAGGGAGAGGAGGGGAGAAGATGAGGAGAGGAGATGAGAGGAGAAGGAGAAAGGAGAGGAAGAGGAGAACAGAGGGGAAGAGAGAAGAGGAGAGGAGAGAGAGGAGGGGAGACGTCAGGTGAGAGATGAGGAGAGGAGAGGACGGGACAGGAGAGAGAAAAGGAGAGGAGAGGAGAGAGATGAGGAGAGGAGACGACAGGAGAGAGAAAAGGAGAGGAGAGGAGAGAGATGAGGAGAGGAGACGACAGGAGAGAGAAAAGGAGAGGAGAGGAGAGAGATGAGGAGAGGAGACGACAGGAGAGAGAAAAGGAGAGGAGAGGAGAGAGATGAGGAGAGGAGACGACAGGAGAGAGAAAAGGAGAGGAGAGGAGATGTCAGGAGAGAGATGAGGAGACGAGACAACAGGAGAATGATGAGGAGAGGAGACGATAGGAGAGAGGAGAGTAGAGGACAGGAAAGAGATGAGGAGAGGAGACGACAGAAGAGAGGTGAGGAGAGGAGGAGATTAAGTGTTTCCCCCATGCACACACACATCAAGAAAACTGTTATTATGTGTACCAAAGTAGCATATTGACTGTGTGCTGTGTGAGCGCGTGTGTTGTAAGAGTGGTTGGCACATGTCAGTAAACCTTGGTCTTACATGCATCAGTGGGGAACTCAAGGTGGCCCAGACGTGTCGAACCAACTGTTTATCCTAAACACTTTTCAAACTCAGAAAAACACAAGCCCATCAGCACCCATTTTTATTGCAGATAACATGTTGTCAGTCTTGTGGATTCAACCTGCATTCTGAAACAGCATTCTGCAGTTTGCATGGCAAGAATCAAAAATTGTTGAATGATGCCACCAGGGAAGGTAACTTGAAGAATGACTTCTTTTTAAATGTAGCTAAAGTAAAAGTTGAGTCAGTAAGCCGACATTCCCCAACTGTTTGTCATCGATCTATCCCACTCTGTCACTGCGGACCCTGCCCATTTATCTGTCAACCAATCCACCTCTCAGGGTTGTTAAAACCTTCAGTTTGTGGCCTGTTGCTGCTCTCCCACAGCTAGAGGTGTCACCACATGCAGCGTCTTAGACACCATCATGGGGGGGTTCTTCTCTCCGCAGTATTCGATGATCCATCGTCCCCATGAACGTTGATTTGATGGTGTCTAATCGCCAAATGTGTTGTCTACAAATGTTGTGGGTTCATTTAATGTGTCTCTCCTGATAGATCCCGAATAGGCTATCAACATTGTATACTGTGTGACTACATAGTAGTCTGCCGGCATTAATAGTCAGCCCGCTTCATGTTAACCATCGTTGACTCTCACTTCTGTTATGTTGTGACTTTGGCATTTTGTGTTGTGCTTTTGTGTTTTGTGTCCATGAATGAGCTCTTGTGGAAATGCAGTTTGTTGGAACCTTCTCGGCCACCGTAGGACCTGGATGATTAAATGTAACACTAAGTTAACTACACAACAATAAGGGGAGGAGAAGGAGGTCTGAGGAGGAGGTGGAGAGTTGAGGTGAGACCAGTTAAGAGGCGAGCTGGGGGAGGAGGAGAGAAGGGGTGAGGATGGGTGAGGAGGATGGAGAGGGGGAGAGGAGGGGGAGACTGAAGCACAGCCACAACTGAATGAATTTGTCAGCTTTGGTTAAACAACTTCCTTGTTGTTGTTAGAAGGAGCTTGAACAGGCTAGCGGCATGGATTAGTGTGCAGCAGTAGAACACAGCGCTACCTTAAGGGTGTGTGTGTGTGTGTGTGTGTGTGTGTGTGTGTGTGTGTGTGTGTGTGTGTGTGTGTGTGTGTGTGTGTGTGTGTGTGTGTGTGTGTGTGTGTGTGTTTGTGTGTGTGTGTGTGTGTGTTGTGTGTGTGTGTGTGTGTGTGTGTGTGTGTTTAATCCTCCCCCTTAGTTATGTTTTACCTCAGCTGTGTGTGTTGTCATGCATGGAATGTGTGCTTTGCGTGTGTGTGTGTGTGTGTGTGTGTGTGTGTGTGTGTGTGTGTGTGTGTGTGTGTGTGTGTGTGTGTGTGTGTGTGTTGTGTGTGTGTGTGTGTTGTGTGTGTGTGTGGTGTGTGTGTGTGTGTGTGTGTGTGTGTGTGTGTGTGTGTGTGTGTGTGTGTGTGTGTGTGTGTTTATTAGGTGTTGGTAAGTTATTACCTTTTTAAAGTCATTGCAAGTCAGATCCGACTGTCAGAGTGCCACAAGCATGTCAGTGAAGTGATGTGCAAAGGGATGTATCTGCAGACTTCCAGCTGCTGAGCCCACCACTTTAGACTCGGGGGGGGGGGGGGGGGGGGGGGTGTTATTAAGGACAAATTTCAAGCTACATGTGATTTATGTGATTTAAAGTTAAGCATTTCCATGTTTTCACATCACAATGATGTGGCTAGTTAAGAGGCACTTAAATATGTTATCATTATATTTAATTAGTAAATTATACAATTAATACTCCAGGTGTATTGCTATTTCCTTCTTCAAGGTCTGGGATTGGTCCACACTGGTGGCTCTCCGATCGCCCTCCTAACTGACGGAACAATTGGAAGCTGCTGTTGTTACTTGGCTGTATGTGTTGACTGCATTGGATATCCACCCTAAAAAACAGAATAGGTTGCATGTGTAGCTCGTCATAAACGACCCGTATGAACTTTTTAGCCGGCTATCGACTGTCCGAAGAAACAGTATTACATCACGTATGTCAAGGTTCTGTTTTGCGAAGACAATCGCTTTATTCTCTTTGGAAAAAGCAACATTTCAGATAGTTTCAGCATTAAAATGAGCTTTCAACGATAAATGTGTTTTTTCGTAATCTTCGGTCAGCCAATGTCTATGTTGATTAGTTTGTTGGTTAATGCAAAGTTTTCGTTGTAATGGTGATTTTTATATACGCTGCTATCCCTAAAACCAGGCCGCTTGCATGTTGAGTGATTCAATGTCTTTGCGTTGGGTAATGTGAGTCATCTGAGCTGCCATATTACTTTATGTAACTGATTACAATAATGATTTAGTGTCCCAGGGGTGACATTTATACTTCTTCTTTGGAACGGGCAAGACACCGTGTTTTTGTGTTGCACAAGAGAAGTTTATGTTTGCTCTGCTTATGCTGTAAGATCCACTCGAAACCATCATTTTATAAATACATTTTGTCTACCAGGTTAATCTTGAAAATGTAACATTTAAAATGCACATTTATCGATGTTCCAACTGGAAATCTCACATTTTCTAATGAGAATATAACAAATCTCATCCATTTTGAGACACACAAGACCTTGAAATTCGTGACGTACTGCAATTTCTTCAAACAGTCAAAGGCGCGGTAAAACTTTAAGACGGGTCGTTGTGGACGACCTATAGAATACAACCTATTCTGTCGTTTAGGTCGGAGGACAGGCTGCTTGTCGTCAGTCAAGGCTTCAAATAAATTGCTTGTGACGAAAGGCCAGAGTCTTGAGATGGGAATGAAAGACCTCACAAGGTAGATAAAGCTACGTGTGGATAGCATCGGGTATAAAATGTTATATTATTATATATTATTATGAGAACATTGTAATGTTGTTACCACTTGTTTGAAGGTTTAATAGTAAACCAGGCTTATACTATCCCCGCTTGAAGCGGCAAACCCTTTGTTCACCCTTCTTGCTCCATCCGTTAGACGAGGCACAGATTGTCCGACACACATTTCTGTGAAAGCACACACAGAGAGTGTTTAACTTGATATTACATTATTTATTAAACAATAATCTCTGGTTGACTTTTCAGGAAAACAAAACAAAACCAACTCCAAACAATGTCGCTATTTATGTGGCCAAAACAGCGATCAAATGTGGTACAAAAAGAATTAATGTGTAGAAGAATTTGTAGAATAATGTGGTCGGAAATATTTTGCTCTCATGTCTTCTGACATTTGCCTGTATTATATGGGGGCATTCTTTACGCTCCAGGTAGAGCGGGACTTAGACACACCAGGTGAGACCCAAGTAATCATCACCACACTACAAATCACCGCAAAATCCAGCTAAAGTCATTCCAGCTATAGTCTAAGGGCGCACTCACACTAGGCAAGTTTGCCTGTTCCGTGCTGCAGGAAGATTCAGCACGATTCCCTCCGCCCACTGGCCCGTGGTGGTCACACTGCTCCAAAAGGCCGTGGCCTGGGCGCGATTGTTCCTTCATACATACGTCATCACGTCGTAATACGATAAATACGTCATCACCAAGCGTGGTGTCCAGCTGCAACTGAATGCTGTCGTCGGCCCAAATTTCAAGTAAGACACTCGACTTCACTATCGCACCAACGTAAACCCACTCGTGAACCGTTTGCCGCCATTGTTTAAAGTGATTGTTGTGGGGAAGAAGGGCATGGACCTATAAAGAAAGAAGGCTCACGCAAGGACTATGTCATCCAGCTCACGTTGCGTATCTGCGTGTGTGCGCGTGTCATCTCATTAGCATCTGTACTTTGGCCATGGCACACCTCTCTCAAGTGTGCCGTGGCCAAGGGGCTGTTCCGTGCTGGAATACGAATGGCGTGGTCACACTAGCCAAACGTTCTTGACTTCAGTATGCAAATGAGCTCGGGCACGGGGCCGCGGCCCTAGTGTGAGTGGCCCCTAAAAGTGGGGTTATTAGCATATAAACCTTCTCCTTATAAGACGAGAAGAAGTGACGCTAGTGTGTGTGTGTGTGTGTGTGTGTGTGTGTGTGTGTGTGTGTGTGTGTGTGTGTGTGTGTGTGTGTGTGTGTGTGTGTGTGTGTGTGTGTGTGTGTGTGTGTGTGTGTGTGTGCGTGCGTGTGTTAATGTGTATTTTGTTTTTGCGTTTTAGTTTTTTTGTTACTTGTGTGTCCGTTTATTTGTGTATTTGAGTGTATGTGTTTGTGTGTGTGTGTTTGTGTGTGTGTGTGTGTGTGTGTGTGTGTGTGTGTGTGTGTGTGTGTGTGTGTGTGTGTGCGTGTGTGTGCGTGTGTGTGTGCATGCGTGTGTTTGTGTGTGTGTTTGTGTTGGTGTGTTAATGCGTGTTTTATTTTTGCGTACTATAATTTCTTTTTCATTTTCTACTGAAGCTTGGTGTTCTAGTAAGATAGCTTACTGCTGTTGTTGCTTTTCTTCACATTTAATCTATCGTATGTGCTATATGCACATTCTACACATTATTGAATCCAAGTATACATTTTTCTAATATATTTACTCGCAATGTGCAAATGTTTTTTGAACCCACAAATGTTGTACCATTTGAACTCTGCCATTTTTGCTGCCAACTATTAGTAACTAACTTTATAACTAGAGAGAAGAGAGAGGATGCACTTGTCTCCCCAATACAACTGTTAAATGAAGTTGTAATAGTTGATGCCCGGTTACAGTTTAAAGACTATTTTCTGTTCTTTCTTTTTCTTTGATCTTGTCATTCAGTCAGAAAAATCTAATTATTTTCTCAATTCAGTTGTGTCATCAGGCCTAGTCAGTGTTAATTTTGTTAGTTCCTCAAGTGCAACATTATCAGTATAACCCAAGGATGGGATCCTAACTATAATCACTATTCATTTTATAACCTTTTATAAAGGCTTATTCAAGTGTGCTGTATTGGATTCATGCAATAAAAACCCCAGTGGGGATAATTATGAGACTGTATATTAAAGGAAGCACCGTTACACTGCCCTAATATAAAATAATATATCTAGGAAAGATTTATTGATTGATTTGAATAAATGCCTTTACCTTAAAGAGATGTGATATGGAGTCCCGCAGTAGATGTCATATGGAGTCCCATCTACTCTCTCTAGCAATACAACATTATTTTAACAAATACAATGACATTAGGATGAACTTTATTATAATATAACAATAACTTTAACGTGTAATGAAGGACTACAGACGGTAGCATTAGCACCATGAGGACTTAAGACGGTATTTTTAGCACCATGAGGACTTTAGACGGTAGTTTTAGCCCCATGAGGGCTTCAGACGGTAGTTTTAGCACCATGAGGACTTTAGACGGTAGTTTTAGCACCATGAGGACTTTAGACGGTAGTTTTAGCACCATGAGGACTTTAGACGGTAGTTTTAGCACCATGAGGACTACAGACGGTAGTTTTAGCACCATGAGGACTTTAGACGGTAGTTTTAGCACCATGGGGGACTACAGACGGTAGTTTTAGCATGATGAGGACTACAGACGGTAGTTTTAGCACCATGAGGACTACAAACGATAGCTTTAGCACCATGGAGGACTACAGACAGTAGCTTTAGCACCATGGAGGACTACAGACAGTAGCTTTAGCACCATGGGGGACTACATAGGCAGACTTTAGATGGCACCAAGTTTTATTTTAGTAGTGACAAAAAAATTAGTGTACTATATTGAAGATAATTCAAGACATATTAGTACTTTTCAAACAAAAAAATTAAGTATTATTGTTACTTCACTACCCCTTTTAGATACCAAATGTAGCTGCTAAGTTGATTCAGGAGCGTACCTATGTTCCCCGGGTCCAATGTTCCCCGGATCCTATGTTCCCCGGGTCCTATGTTCCCCGCTTTGTATGTGACCGGGGAAGATAGGACCCTGTGAGCAAATATTTTTTTTCGTATGATGGTAGGGGCAAGTACCACCTTCTTCGCCTTTGATTTGCCTGTGATTGGTTAGAATGGCTCTCCTCCGATTGGTTGGTTCGGGTTAGGGTTAGGGTTAACCCTCACCCTAACCCTAACCATAACCCTAAACCTGACCCTAACCCTTTGCACCCGGGGAACATAGGACCTGGGGAACATAGGGATGACCCCGTTGATTCCTACAGCTGTGCTGCTCTTGGTCCTATTCATTGAAGGATTTCATTTTTTTCATTCTTACCTCTCACTTTAAACTGAAGCATCCTGAATGTTAATGCAGGGAATCTCAATATCACGCAGGATCCTTTTAAGGATATGAATTATCTACAGGTGTTAATTAGGTGTATGTGTGATGACTCTGCGCAGCCCTGTTAACAAGATGATAATTAATTGAATACGTGCCCGTGAATGAGAGCTGATGACCTAGAAGGAAGCTTGCTAGCTGTCACCCAGAGTGGGTTACCTGTAACTCAATGAGGCCAGATCCTCAGAAGCACTCGTGTTTTGTGGCTCAAAAGAGGCGTGCATACCCTATGGTTGGCTGTTGTTGGATACAATTTGGGCAGCTCATATTCTATAGTTTGTTGTCGGTGTTGGTCGGGGAGGAGTGCAGGCTTCCATTGTATCACGTGTGCAACCTCTAGACATAAACATATTAAAACCATGTGCATTGACTTGATGTCTGCATTTAACATTTAACTCTGAATCAATGTCTTCCAACGTAATGGGACGTAAACAACAGCCACCTGATAGACCCTGCCTGTTTCAGGCACTCAGGACGCTGTTTGAAAGGGGAGTCAAAGGTCACCACAGTGAGACCCATGCTGTGTTGCAAAGCCTATTGGTAGACTGCAGTCCTCGGCTACTATGTAATCGGAGACCCTACCGATGTGAAGGCTATCACATGTGGCCGTGAAAAGCCTCCTGTCCTGTACCCCCTCTGCACATGTCCGGCAGAAAACCTTATGGAAAGAAAAATAGGCTTTGTATCTTTCAACTTCTGGTCCCAGGTGATCACATGAGGACTACACATATCTACTTAAAAAAGATACGATAAACTTGTTTCAGTTGGCTGCGTTCTGTTAAACCGTCCTAAGTGTAAGTTACCTTGGAGCCTTCATTGGACCAACAAGGACACCCTAGACTGTGGCATAGGTTTTGGGATGCAACCATGAATGGCCGTTAATATCTCCAGACGGCGGTAAACGGACCTGTGGTAAATGACCATGCATTGATGCCAAAGAATCTAAACATCCCACACAAAGATTTGTTCTCAGCGGTACAAATGAAGTGTGTCTTCACACTTTTGATAATCCATCTGTGTAGCTGGAAGCTGCAGGCTCAGCTGAAAAGGATTTAGGGATGGATAGTCAATGTTCAGGATGCATCACAAATGATTGAATAGTGTTCTGTACTATAAAATTCCATTTGGCCTTTCATGTGTGAATTACACTCACAGGGGCACACTTAGTAACCAGAATATTAGTCTGTGATGTTTGTCATGAGTGTGGCACTGTGATGGATGATGACTTGTCAGAAAGTAAATATGTAATTCTATTGATGGCACACACACACACACACGCACACGCACGCACACACACACACACACACACACACACACACACACACACACACACACACACACACACACACACACACACACACACACACACACACACACACACACACACACATACACATACACACACATACACACCTACACACACAGACACTCACAGTGAGGAGCATAATTGTCTGTGATTGCCTTTCGATACCCGCCTACATGCTTAGTGTGGGCTCTGCTTTGATTAATCGAATGATCTCATAACTGATTACAAATTCACTATTATAGTCAGTATTGTTATGTCATTATAACACACTGCTTTCATAATTAGATGCTGCCTTAATTAGAAATGTTATGTTGTAAAATAATACATTTATGCATTTCATTCAAAGGTTGAATTAATTTTTCTAGAATTAAATTGCCTAACTAGCCCTTGAAGGAGGATGACTTGTTGTCAAAGATATTATATATTAGCAGATTGTTTTCATGTGTTGCCATATAAACTTAATTTGAAGAAAATAAATTGTATAATATCTTAACTGATTGGCCGGTTGTTGAAGACCATGGGTCATTTTCGATATTCTCTATGTGAATTAGACATTTTTATAACTGCAATTAGTCGGGAACCTCGCTTTCCAAAGGGCGTCACCAACGGGCGAAGACCAAAATTCCTCTGGACGCAGGTGGAACGACCCTCAACCGATAATAGCAACGAAACAGGTGAGGCAGCACTGAGCAACCACATCTTTAAGTGTAGTCTCTTTAAGTTAGAATACCGTCCAGTTCATTTCTTACTGCCTCTAGCGTATTCAACAGATCTTTATACGTCCGCGGCAGCCATCTTTGTTGTTGTTGAAATGCCTCTATGGCGCTCCTCTATACCGTCATCGGATTTATCCCACCTCATTTCAGATAAACGGTTGTGATTGGTCAGTCTCGTACAGGACAGAAATCTTTCTGTATGGGAGGGGAGCCAGAGCTTATCTGCAGAGCAAATTAAATACGAGCTTATGAGATTCATCTGGTTCCCAGGCTATCTCGCTCCCAAATTGGGCAGTTGTTGATCTTTTCCCATCCATGATGTTCCAGACGAGTGTTTAGTAGATCCTGTAGCGGTGTCTTTGTTTTTAACATACTGCTCTGGCCCCGTAGCTTTCTCCAACGGAGCCCACATGTGAACAAATCCACACGTTTGGACTCGTTTGGACTGTGTTAACATGCCACTATGAATGCTCAAGGGCTTGGAGACTGAGGTTAGAATTCTGTGCATTATCAGTGGCTGCGTTGTTGGCCGTGGGATGAGTCAGAATGCTGAGTCAGACATTTCAACAAGCCGCGAGGGTGAGGGAATGGGGGTGATTTTCTTTTAGTGATTTCAACACAGCATAAGCATTCTGTGATGCCGTCCACTTCTGCCACCAAGCGGGGGCCAGTCTCTCATCCTACGTCTTCCATACATCTCCCGCACCCTACATACCTGCCGGCAATCCTCCATCAGCACACAGTGTTTCAATTTGTGTTCCGTCGCTCGCGCAAACAATCTTCTCCCTGTGTACAGTGTTGCTGAACCCTCGCCTGTCCGGCCACCCTCCTGGTGCCTGTAGCCTGTCTGACTACCCTCCTGTTGCCTGTAGCCTGTCTGACTACCCTCCTGTTGCCTGTAGCCTGTCTGACTACCCTCCTGTTGCCTGTAGCCTGTCTGACTACCCTCCTGGTGCCTGTAGCCTGTCTGACTACCCTCCTGTTGCCTGTAGCCTGTCTGACTACCCTCCTGTTGCCTGTAGCCTGTCTGACTACCCGCCGGTTGCCTGTCTGACTGCCTGCTCTGCCTAGTACCCTGCTGCTTGCCTGTAGCCTGTCTGACTACCCCTCCTGTTGCCTGTAGCCTGTCTGACTACCCTCCTGTTGCCTGTAGCCTGTCTGACTACCCTCCTGTTGCCTGTAGCCTGTCTGACTACCCTCCGCTTGCCTGTAGCCTGTCTGACTACCCTCCTGTTGCCTGTAGCCTGTCTGACTACCCTCCTGTTGCCTGTAGCCTGTCTGACTACCCTCCTGTTGCCTGTAGCCTGTCTGACTACCCTCCTGTTGCCTGTAGCCTGTCTGACTACCCTCCGCTTGCCTGTAGCCTGTCTGACTACCCTCCGCTTGCCTGTAGCCTGTCTGACTACCCTCCTGTTGCCTGTAGCCTGTCTGACTACCCTCCTGTTGCCTGTAGCCTGTCTGACTACCGTCCTGTTGCCTGTAGCCTGTTGCCGAACCCTCGCCTGTCCCGCCTTTACTTATCATTTTGCCCTCAGTAAACATCCTTATAATTTACTCTCTGTTGTCAGTCTCACTCTGTGTCGAGCATTTGGGTCCACTTGAGACTGAGACCGAGAGGCGAGCAGTTAGAATTTGTGAATGCTCAATGTCCTGGTCATGAGCATGGTGTGGAACCTTTGGGCAAACAGTGTATTTTTTATTACTTCGACCCACCGGTCGAATTTGTGTCTCGTTCTTATACTTCTTACAAACGCGAACTGAGCACAAAACTCCCTCCTAAACCTACCCTTGCAACTTATTGAAATGTCGCCCTGCACTCAGAACTCAGAATCATCAGACTCTGTAATATGACACAACATCATGGTGACCAGCCTTTATCCACTCAGGGCCTGCTGGCCGCTCTGTAACGCAGCCACTATCCTCGCTCAGTCCATGAACATGCGCAGTGGCATGGAAACAAAGTATTGCAAAAATCTGTGGTCTGTGAAGGGGATATTCTGGTATAAGCCTGTATTATTAATACACTAAAATTGTTAAAATGACCTCAGGCTGGCGATTAACACATGACATCCTAACATTGTTAGCCTGTCAGTCCCCCTCGTCTGTCCATCCTCCCATGGTTTCTTCATTAGGGTCTAAATCCAGAAACGCATTTGAAATCCTCACAAATGTATATATATATATATATATATATATATATATATATATATATAATATCATACCTCATTATATGATAGAGTGAGAGATAAAGTGATATACGCTAAGAGAGAGAGAGGAGAGAGAGAGAGGAGAGAGAGAGAGGAGAGAGAGAAGAGGAGAGAGAGACCATAGGAGAGAGAAGAGAGGAGGGAGTGATGTTGTTAGCAGCTTCCCTGGCTCTCTCATTTGGGAGGGTTGGTGGGAGGTGTGTGTGAGGGGGTTGGGAGGGGGGGGGGGGGGGTGTAATGGAGGCTGAACATTAATGTAATAAAGTTCTAATCAGCCCCGTGGGGCGAGCGAAGGGAGGCATGTGATCGAGTCAAGAACAAGAGAGAGAGGGAAAGAGAGAGGACACGTTAAAGAGGGAGTCTCGCCTCCGTTAAGATTCAAACCTCTCGCTGCTCCCGTGGGAGTGTTTACACGTACCGGAGCTCGACAGGGGGGAGGAGGAGGAGGAGGGCTGAGGAGGGGAGGAATTAAGGGAGGGAGTTACTCAAATGAGAAGAGGAGGAGGAGGGCAGGAGATAGCTGATCAAAGTGTGAATATTCACGGCCCGCTCCCCTCTCCAAGATGAAGCACTAATTACTCTCAACGGCTGCCCAATGAGCTCGCTAAGACTTATTATCTCCACGTGTGTGTGTGTGTGTGTGTGCGCGCGCGTGTGTGTGTGTGCGTGTGCGTGTGTATGTTTGTGTGTGTGTGTGTGTGTGTGTGTGTGCTTGTGTATGTGTGTGTGTGTGTTTGTGTGTGTGCATGCGTGCGCGTGCGTGTGTGTTTGTGTGTTTGTGCATGCGTGTGTGTGTGTTTGTATGTGTGTGTGTGTGTGTCTGTGTGTCTGTGTGTGTGCATACGTGTGTGTGTACGTGTTTCATTTTAGAAACACGCAGCTTGATCACAACAAGAAGAGATGGCTGCCATTTGGATATCAAGTGACGCCCAGACCCACTATGAGCCAAGGGAACAGTGTTACCGTACCGGAGGAGCAAGCATCATACGCCGCACATCGAGATATGACAGGACATCATGGAAACACCGGGGGTCCCCAACCTGTCTCCATCCAAGGCCTGTTGGCTGCTGGCCTGTGAGGCTGGTGCACAACACATTAAGGGTTTGAGCTGTGCAGTGTTTTTTGTTCGAGTTCAAACACTGTGGGTTTTAAAAAAAAAAGCAAGTGGTGGCGCATTCATAATGAACATAAAGCCACACACCGAGGCAGGATAATTGTCTGAGAAGCATGACCCACTCATACCCAGCCACTTGTATCCCCGCTCCGCAGACAGGGCACGCCGCAACAACAACTGTCATGGGAACCCTTTCGGTGTCCGTGTCACCACAACAAGATCTGAGCAGAGCAGTGCACCGCTCAAAATCAGACGTAGACACATAGGAATCAAATACTGTTTTACAGTATTATGCTCTTTTTTTTAGTGACTGTCACAAAATAGAAAAGAGCATATTTTTTTTAACATTAAAGAAGATTTATTAGCATATTAAAAAAAGAAAAAATCCTTTGGGTTCACCGGCACTTAACAGAGTGCTGAGTGCAGCTGACACGGTAGGGGTGAGGTTGGGGTCTCCCCACCCGGCTGTAAATGAATCTGCTTTGGGATTCAAAACTTGTCACCTTATTACCAATTGTTCATACGTGCTCTGACTCTGACACTATTCTGCCGATGTTAAAGGCCCCGTAGATAAATCAACGATTTATCTCATATTTTAGGAGCCCGAACGAGTGTCATGCACTCTATATAACCCTGTCTTCTGTTCATAACAATGTGTTCTATTCCAAGAGGACGGGGCACAATATGTTCATTTTCCTAATGCATGTTTTTGTCAATAGGATGCTATTAAGAGCATTGTACACACTGTGAAAGAATAAATATTGTGAGGGTGCCCCGGTGGCTCATCGGGGTTGTGCCCGGACCATGAAGGCCCCGTCTCCTGACCGCAGAGACCAGTGCCGTGTTCCAATACCCGTACTTCCATGAGTATACTTAAAGGAAGTACACTTTCTGCACTATCCGTACTCACTTGAGTACACTATTTTTTCAGATGTGAGTGCTGTTCCAAATCGAGTACTCTGTGGTGCACTTACCGGAAATGACGATTGCGACAGCCGCAGCTGCAGGCGCTGTCACTTCGGTATCCATTATTTTTTCGAGTTGAGCGCTCAGCCTGGCTCCGCCTCTTCCGCTACGTAGCTAAGATGGCTGCCGTTGAGTACGGAGAGTGTCCTTCGATCCACACTTCACGATTAGCCCGTTTTGAGTACGACATCCGGGTCCTTGAAGTGTACTTCTTTTCGCCGGATCTGAATTGGAACGTACTGTGTACTCAAATTTTGGCTAGTAAGTACGGACAGTACGGGTATTGGAACACGGCACAGGGTTGGATTCCTGCCCGTGGTCCTGCGTGTCTTCCCTAGTTATCTTTGACAACCTTTGATTGAACCGGCTGTTGAATCTTTTCAGACCCCCTCCTTCTGCTGAGAGACAATCAGCGCTGTGTGTGGAACACAATAATTATACCTTTTTTTCTCTGGGACCTTTTACAGAGCGCCGTCAGTGTTAGCCATCATCCATAATCATGCCAAACTCGGTTCACCCTTGAGCATTAAGCAGATGTTTAACCACCTGCTAAATAAACAGCCTCTCAAGGGTGAAGCACTCAGCGCATTCAAACTCAAGACTGTCCCCTTGAAGTGCTCCGACGCACTTGGAAATCACAGCGAGATGAGAAAAGAAAAAACCTCTGCTACCACTGCTGCATCAGGAAGGGACAATGGTTAATGTTAATGCATTATTGTTTTGAAAGATACATATCCCTCATTGGAAATACATAATTGCATGTATAACACATCAATTCTGGCACACCACATATAGCATATATACTGTACATATAGTGTTTGTTATTGAGTCACCAAGGTAAAGCCAGTAGCATATTAATAACCAATAACGGAACCTTAGGGGCTGATATCGTTGTCTTCCACCTCAACAATCTGTTCACCCAAGCCCCATCGAGGAGGCAGGACACACTCTGACGGCTTCTCCTACTACTATAAAAACAATGTCCGTGGGCAAACCTAACTAACATCCCCGGACAAAGCCATGGTGATATTGTTGAATGTAGTGTGTGAAAGGTCCAATGGGTAATGTGGCAGAGTGCAGTTAAGTACATACCGGGTTTGTTGGTGTGAAGCAGAACCAACCAGAGTGTAGGAGGCTTGCTTAAGTTGGGCGATGAAGTGGAAATTATACGCATGTACTTGTGCGTGCCTGTGTTTCTGTGTGTGTGTGTGTGTATGTCCGTGTGCTTGTGGGTTGGTTTGTGTGTGTGTGTGTGTGTGTGTGTGTGTGTGTGTGTGTGTGTGTGTGTGTGTGTGTGTGTGTGTGTGTGTGTGTGTGTGTGTGTGTGTGTGTGTGTGTGTGTGTGTGTGTGTGTGTGTGTGTGTGTGTGTGTGTTTGCGTGTGCATGCACGGCTGCAAATACGTGGGTTTGCATGTGGGTGTGATTGTAGGTTTGTGTGTGTGTGTGTGTGTGCGACTGTGTGCGTGTGTGCGTGTGTGTGTGTGTGTGTGTGTGTGTGTGGTGTGATGTGTGTGTGTGTGTGTGTGTGTGTGTGTGTGTGTGTGTGTGTGTGTGTGTGTGTGTGTGTGTGTGTGTGTGTTGTGTGTGTGTGTGTGTGTGTGTGTGTGTGTGTGTGTGTGTGTGTGTGTGTGTGTGTGTGTGTGTGTGTGTGTGTGTGTACTGTAGTGCATGTTTGTGGGGGATACAACCGCAGAAGAGGTGGAGCACAAAGTTGTGTTTGTTGTCTTTGTGACTAACATACTGGCAGCATGAGAGGTAATCAGTCTGTCACTCCTTAACAGCACAAGCACACACAGTGTGGAGCATAATTGTCTATGATTGCATTTGGATGCTGGTCCACACTGACACTGAGTAACACCACATTATCCCCAGAGAGAGAATGCAGACGAGCGGGATAGGGAGACAGAGAGAGAACAAGAGGGAGAGAGGGATAGTGACAGAGAGAGAACAAGGGGGAGAGAGGGATAGTGACAGAGAGAGAACACAGACAAAGAGAGATATAGTGACAGAGAGATAACATGGACGAGAGAGACAGAAAGAGAGAGGTTTTTACCTCATACAGTTAAGCTTTTACCCGACAAACAGCCAAGTAGAACAAATTAAAGTTAAAAACATTCTCGAATCCGTCAAGTGACTAACCACACTGAAATGTTTTTTTAGTGCCAATTAGTTTTATAATCTGACGTTGACGTCGCTGTCAAAGTTCTCTCTAAAAAAACTGGCTAATAATACGCATCTGTCATTTGCAAACAATGCAGAATATTGAGGCTTTACAGTGTGCTTGTTTGTCCCTTTCCAAAATCAGTTGTCTGTTCCTTGGTTATTAGTGGTTGTTATAGAATGTGTTCTTTATGTAACAATTAAGACAACACATTGAAGATGCCTGAAGTATTTTGCTTCAATAATGTGACGTATTTTTTTAGGTAGGCGGAATATGACCACTGGTGTAACGCTAGTTAATTAAAATGTAGATGAGGAAAGGGTCGAGATGTGTCAGTAAGAAAGTAGGGCCTAACGAGACATAATCAAAATAAATCTATTTTCGGTATCAGCTACAGTTATTATGTTTTTCTGCGTTTTATGTTGCTTGCTCGAAATAGTGAAATAATGATTTGAGTGAGGAAAGTCTGAAATATAAAAGTTATGTTGTATAGGTTATGTATGATTTCTCACACAGTTTTTCCCCTATATTCAGCAGCGGCACACTGCCGCTGCTAGCGTGACCAGATCCCAATTCACCAGAAGTGGGACAAAGACTACGTTTGCCCGGTTTTAAGTGAAAATACGCTCTAGACGACACCTCCGAGCGGGGTGGGGGGGAGGATTTTCTTGTGACTCGCATTTTCTGTCTCTTTTTCCGTCTTTTTACAAAAAATCTCACCAGAAGTAACCATTTAAATACGGTGGCGCATTGCATTCACATCACAAAAAAAGAAGGTTATCTCGTAATTATGAGATCTTTATGTCATAATTACGAGATATTATGTCATAATTACGAGAAAATGTCTTGTAATTACCAATTTTTTTTTCGTTATCACAAGATACTTTCTCGTATTTACGAGATATTTATCTTATAATTACGACATAATGATATTATCTCCGCTCATTGTACAAATCAGCCAGTTCTGCTTCATTGCAGGCAACGGGATTGCCTGTGGAAATGGATGTTTCTCACGGTATATGTTTTTATTTCCTACTTGGCATGAGACACTGGGAAATATAAACATGTCTTAGAATGGATGGTATTCAAATAAGCATGTCAACGCTATGAAGGCGACTGAAGTTGTTTGGTTTGTTCAGGAGGAAAGCCCAGTCTGACTTGCTGGTAGTCGCACTCTTCCTGCAGGAGCAACTAAACCAATATGGCAAGTTGCACGCTACAGATTTATGCATTTGAAATGCATCCAAGCTGGCTTGGTTGTGACCCAGTCCACTGTTCGCTGTCTGCTCAAGATTCTCGATCCTCAAGGAGTGCAGCTGAGGTTAAGACGGCATCTAAGACAACGTCTGTGCAGAAACCCAGGCCCGAAGTCATTGTTGCATGTGGACTCCTATGACAAGCTTAAACCATATGGTATATGCATTAACAGCGCAGTGGATGGATTCTCGTGTATGACTATATGGCTTCAAGCTTATTCCACTACAATCCAAGAGTCATTTCTGGATACTTCATTGACGAGGTCGCCAGCAGGGGCGGCACTTCTTCTCGTATCCGAACAGATCTGGGCACTGAGAATTGTGTATTGGGGCAAATGCAACAGTGTCTTAGAGGTACCCACCTGCCCACGATGATGCGTTTTCCAAAAGCTGTTACATTACCGGTTCAAGTAACCATAATCAAAGAATTGAACAATGGTGGGGATTTCTGTGAACACACCATGCCCAATACTGGATGAACTCATTTCAAGATCTCAAAGACCAGGACCATTTTGCAGGCTAAATTGTACACTGACTTAATCTAATACCGTCAACTCTGGAGACTTCAGTGTATAGTGCCTATGCACTTGTGCATGCACCCGGTCATTACAAGGAAACAATATTCAATTGGCAGACCAATTAGGGTTGGATTCTGACTGATGCACATCCATGTTACCCTAGAAGCTAGAACAGAAGTGTAGACATTAGTGGTTTGGGTCCGTTCGCTTTGAGGACGCTAATCTTATATTACAGTATGCTACCTGTTGTAGGGCTACAATGATGTCGGTGGTGGGGTGGCTTGAACTTTTGCCTATTCCTAGCAAGCTATTTTCTCCTGTGCGATCATCAGTCGTATTTCCCTTCATGTTTTTCGGACAGCGGGTATCAAATAGATAGTATTAACTGGCTGGTTCTATGTCAACAATATGGTCACGTAGAACTAATGAGCAATGTAGCCATCAGCTCGTCAGACTTTAGCCTACAGCTAATTAACATTGTACTACTGTAAGCGGTTTTGTCTCGCCTTGTCTTTTTGCATTCTCTCTTTTGACTCTGTCTTTGGAGACACCACGTCCTCGGAGAAAATCCCAAAACTCATCATTGCCACTATTCATATCACCCTGCAGACATTAACATTAACATTGCTATATGGCACCTGTTAGGCACCATTCAGTTTACTATCAATGAGATGTCTATTCATTCAAAACTTTGGTTTGTGTTGGAAGTTATTCAGCTTACCTGTTTTGAGCATACTGTATCTTTCGAGTACCCTATATTACAACCAACCAACCAACAATCAACTGAACAACATGTGGTGGAAGACTAGGCTATGGGATTCTGATGTCGTAAATACGAGATAATTATCTCATAAATACGAGATAGAAAAAGATCTCGTAATTATGAGATAATTATCTCGTAATTATGCCATAAAGATCTCGTAATTATGAGATATTTTCTCATAATTACGAGATCTTTATGTCATAATTACGAGATAACCTGATACTTTTTTTTTTGATGTGAATGCAATGCGCCACCGTATTTAAAGGGTTATTTGTAAAAATATCTTCAGGGAGGCATGCCCCGGACCCCCCTAGCGTTGCTAGGTTACCAACTCACAGCACCACTGCTACAAAGAAAACTAGGCGAAACACTTTTTCACATATTTAGTTGTTTGTCCTACACTTTACAAACCACCGAAAATAGTGCAAACTGGAGTCTGGTAAATGTATATGTGCTGTATTTATATTTTATTCTCTCTCTCTGATTCCGTCTAAAAGAAATAAAAATAAATTCTATACGATAAACACTCAAATGCAGTGCACATGAGTAGAAACACGTCCTATGTTGTTTTCTTTGTTGCAGCGGCATCACTGCAACAAAGAAACAAGCCTGAGGAACGCTCAAGATATGAAGCAACCCTTCATAGCGGATCACATCAATACCATTGAAGGAAACGCCGGAACAGCAGCAGGGAAGGGAAGACAGAGAAGAACGATGACACGGGAGGTAGAGAGAGGAGAGGTGTGTGGAGGGCTGAATAAAGAGAAAGAGCGGGGGGTGGGGGGGATCTATGCAGGCAGAGTGGAAGACTGACAGACGTATGGGTCTGCATGAATAGCCACCGTGGATTCATATTTTACGTGATGCTGGAAAATGATGGCAATGATGAGGGACGTGATGGGGGGCGGATGACTTGTTAACCAGGATGGAAATACTGTCACGTATAGCTGGGAGTGGTGGTAGGTTATAGGAGACGGTGTTTGCTAGGATAAATGGTAGACATGTTTGAAGGAAAAGGAGACAGAACTCCAGTGTGTCTGTATGTGTGTGTGTGTGTGTGTGTGTGTGTGTGTGTGTGTGTGTGTGTGTGTGTGTGTGTGTGTGTGTGTGTGTGTGTGTGTGTGTGTGTGTGTGTTGTGTGTGTGTGTGTGTGTGTGTGTGTGTGTGTGTGTGCGTGCGCGTGCGCGTGCGCGTGCGTGTGCGTGTGTGTGTGTGTGTGTGTGTGTGTGTGTGTGTGTGTGTGTGTGTGTGTGTGTGTGTGTGTGTGTGTGAGAGAGAGAGAGACAGAGAATCGAAAGACAGAGAATAGAGAGACAGAGAGAGAGAAAGACGGACAGAGAAAGCGAGAGAGCAGGAGGCAATGCAAACAAACAGATGGATAGTAGGGCATGTCAAACAACAAAGCAGACAAACAATAGCAGCACTATAAAAACAAACCCAAAAAGGGTTCAAATAGAACATAGTAATTACTGATAATGTGGGCTATAATTGGTGACAGAGAAAGATCCCTTGCCCAGTAGCAGCATGCCTTCTGTCCTGCTCACAGTGGTAACCCTGGTTCAAGCATATTGAGGTCGACTTTCCAATATTTATCCTAAACCGACATCCATTCGTTTCTGTAAGAGTAAAATGTGAAAACTATCGGTTACACATAGCATTATGCATCAGCTTTTATCCATTTCATTTGCCACATTTCTTTTTATTTCTTTATTTTTTTTACAGCAACCTGAATCTGTTTCTGGCAGTGATAGGACCGCTGGAGCGCTCTCGGTGAGGGTGGCCGCGTGCCCGTGCTGGCACGGCGTCGCGTAGCCACAGAGTCGGCGTCACTTTCTCCTCCGCAAGTCTTGCTTCGGGGCCGTTCTCTGGCAGACAAAATTAGCTGATCAAGCCAGACGCATGGGCCCATGAAAAGAATCACGCACAATGAGCCCCGGAGCAAGATGCACTGCAGACACACAGACGAGGCACACACACACACACACACACACACACACACACACTCGTATCTGCACACGTATAGAGCACAGCAATAGTGTGGGTGTGGAGTAGACGTGTGAACATGCTTGTGACAGGCGTGGGGATGGGAATAGCCAGCCAATTGGCCCCGCTCCTTTTCATTCCATATTTGTGCACATTTTAGTATTTCCTAGGAATACATGGCCATCAATGCACATGCAGGGGGACAGTGTCACACATGCAGTAGTCGTGTAAGGTCCCCCTCCCATCTCACATACAGACACACGCACACACACACACAAACTGACAATCGTACACACACACACACACACACACACACACACACACACACACACACACACACACACACACACACACACACACACACACACACACACACACACACACACACACACACACACACACACACACACACACACACGCACACGCACACCACACACACAAACAGTGGACAAGACGGACAGCAGATAAGTGCTTGTAAACCCCAACTAGCATATTTTCCCAGAAAAATTGTTTCAGACAGACCACCAGATACTCTCTAAAAGCAGAAAGTGGGATTTTAACCCCGGCCTAGTGGGATGTACAGGGCTCTGAACATCACAGGCGGATTTACATTACACATTTATATACACAGTCTTGGCTTCTAACTGAAGGTGGGTGTCTCTTTCAGTGCCACCTCGTCTCACGTCTGACATCACTGTCTGTGTCAGTTCTCTGCAGAGAAGAAGGTGAAATTGGCTTGCACTATACCCTTACCACCACCACAGCACACAGTGTCTGAGTAGGAAGACATCTGAGAACGGGGGAGCTTTTTAAAACACCAGGTTTCAGGCCCCCCCACACCTGCGTTTGCATGCTTCTAAATTACATGCCTTAACACAGGCTCGCATTAACACACAAAGCATGTGTCCAGATGAGGAAGTGACTTGAGGCTTAAGAAGCACACACACACAAAACACATGAAAAAGCACACACATACTTCTCTAAGCACATACACACGAACACACACACACACACACACACACGCACGCACGCACGCACGCACGCACGCACGCACGCACGCACGCACGCACGCACGCACGCACGCACGCACGCACGCACGCACGCACGCACGCACGCACACACACACACACACACACACACACACACACACACACACACACACACACACACACACACACACACACACACACACACAGTAGTGTGTGTGACACCCACGTATATACAAGCCGGACACATTGACACACAAAGAGAAACACACTCCCACCATCACACACACACGCACCGAACACACACAAAATACCACCAGGTTGCAAAATACACCTGCTTGTTCGCTACAAAACCAACCCAATCAGATTTAATCTATATACCCCAGAAAAAAACAAAGCAATTCTTTTTGAGAATAATTTGATGACATCCTCTAACCTGACATCCAATGGGGGTTATCCAACTGTGTGTTGAATGGAAAACCACAGACTGCCTGGTTATTAAAACTTTCTAAAATTACAAAAATAAAAAATAATAAAAAAAAATAATATAAAATAATTAAAAAAAATAATAGAAAAAATTGGATTGAGCCGCAGTCTTCAGACAACATTCACATCACTGAGTGTAGACCAAAGGAAAAGAAAAATGGAGGACATTTCAACAAACCTTTTTAAGATTTCACCTCAGGATTCATTTTAGAGAGCCTCTATTTGCATTGAGATGAATATGAGACAAATTATCTATCTATATTATCTATCTCAATGTTGAACAGGACATAGAGCCGAGATATTCTTTTTAATTTAATCTTTATTTAACCAGGTAAAAGTTTCATTGACATTAAAATCTCTCTTGAAGAGAGACCTGGCCAAGAGGGCAGCATACATATATGTTTCATACAAACAAAACACACAATTTAAAGAAAGAATTAAAATAGAGTATAGGGATTTCAAGGGAGAGAGAGTATGTAGTGTAAGAGTGGTAACAGTAAGGGGGGAACTGCCTTGGTTAATGCAGTCATGTGATAGAGCCTTGAACGCTGCCAGTGTAACCCGTACGTAGCGTCCATGTTCTCTAAGTTTCTGCATATTGTTGAAGACCAGAATATCATCGCCAGGGCTTTATGAGGAAGTCCCCTGAAAGAGAAAACGCACACCAGCCTGGCTAGATACAAAAGACCGGTGCAACAGCTAATCTGATCAGGACAGAAATAGACCCTGAACCACCAACTGAAACCAATCGGAGGGTCTCGGACACATCGATTACAGACCCCTGCCTTGTGATGGAAGCAGCTGTCAGCCCCTACTGGGATAACTCACATTATATCAAACAAGTTTTCATGCAGGAACAGTTGCAGAAAGAAGATTTTCCAACTCAGTAGAAGAAAACTGGCACCATTTTCCACACTGTACCAGGCATCAAATCAAGCAATTAATCACGTTTGATTCATGAAACCTATTTCATTCGTGATGAAATGCAAGACAATGTGCTGTACATTGAAAGGCCTACAAAATGAAACATGTGCTTTGAAATGTGTATTGTGTATCGCTCCAGAGGCCGAGCAGTGTATTGAACCCTCTGCCCATGTTACCGACAGATGTGAGATACAAGAGGGCCTGCACAGTGACAGATTGTGGACAATTTTTTTACCGATTAAATCAAACAAGCACTGCCGCGTACAAACACTGACGTGGTGGTGAGGGCGGTTAGCCAACACTGCTTAGAGCCTAATAACACTCTCTCTCTTAAACACACACAAACACATTCAAACAAGCACACACTACAAGTACACAATTGTTTATTTGACTCCAACAATAGCATGCTAGCAGCTAAATAGAGTGAAAGAAAAGTGCTCCGTGTTCTAGTGGATGTCCATGTAACCTTTACGAGAGCAATTACTTAGAAATCCTTGTGCATTTAGAATTCACATGAAATCATTTTTAATTGTTGGATTCCAATGAACCAATTTAATATGAGCGTGTGTGCTTTTTTTGTTTCTCTCGTCACATTATGTGTGTGTGTGTGTGTGTGTGTGTGTGTGTGTGTGTGTGTGTGTGTGTGTGTGTGTGTGTGTGTGTGTGTGTGTGTGTGTGTGTGTGTGTGTGTGTGTGTGTGTGTGCGTGTGTGTGCGTGCGTGCGTGCGTGCGTGCGCGCGTGTGTGTGTGTGTTTGTGTGTGTTGGGGGGGCTCTGGGTGGGTGGGATTCTTTAACTCTCTTAGGTTTTAGGCAGTGGAGGCTTCTCCATGTGAGGAGAGGGAGGAAGATCCTCCTTAACATTGTTGAGAATAAAAAATGTAGATTGCCCAGACTACTTTAATGAATGAATGCCCTTTAACAGGACTACTTTAATGCCTTTGTATATGTATGCTCGTTACCCTGGGTAAAGGGACATTAGCACCCCCTATTGCCTATTAACAAGTACTTCAGGGAGGACGTTCCTCCCTCAGCCTCCATTGACTCCTATTCATTTCCCCGAAAGTGCTTGCGGCTTGCGGTGGATAACATGGGGTTCAATGGGAGAGGAGGACCTGACCTCCGCTAGCTAAGGGATCTGGATCCCGCCTGCGTCTTACATGAATAGGCTGAAGCCCTGGTTGTGCTATGAACCTGTGGAGCAGCCCGGAGGGAGGGGTTATCCCCTCAAGTCTATGCCACGAGAACCAACAAACCCGCTCAGTCGAATGCCTCGTTTCCAGGGAGCGGTGCGCTACTGTTCGTTGCGGTACAGTGCGGCTCTGTTCGCTTATATCAACGTTTCCGTAGCCCGCGGCCGGGCTGCGGAGCCCGCGAGGGTTGACTTGGTCCCTCAATGTTAATTGGCTTAACACCATGACCAACATTCTGAAACATCCATTAACATCCTACATTTGCCTCAAACAATGTTAGTTTACAGCCCATGTAAATAGTTAATAATGTTGTTGTTCTTTTAATTGTTTTTTACCCTGTCCTTTCTGTTTGATATTGTGGAAAAGATGTTAGTGAATGATTAGAGCATGATGCATTTTAAATGGCATCACTTTTGGTGTTGTGTCTTTATTTTTCTTAAAACAATTGTAGCTCAAAAAATAAACATAGCCAAATTACAGCCAATAGCTTCAGTCATTGAGGGCAAAAATAGGCCCAATGCTAGGCCCAGATTTTTTTTATTTAGTTGTACAAATCAAGAGTAGGCCTGATTTGACTGAATTGGCTTTGCATCCTTTCCTTCTGCCCTTGTAGTCCAAGACATGCTGCCCACCAGCTTTCAAAGTACAATGCTGCCACTGGTGGATTTGTATCAATTCACATAATTATCCTATCCTGCTATTTTGTAGTTCACCAAAACACCCTGAAACAACTTGAGTGTCACATACTTATGCCACCAAACGCCACTAACAGTGCAAGCAGGCCAATGGAAACCACGTGTGCAGTCCTTCCTCCCTCCCTTTAAAAACCACCAGCCGCCACTGATTTTAGGCTGACATCCTAACCTGAATCACTCTTAAACACGGTTGACGAAGCAGCTAGCCCCCTCCCTTAGCTGGGGGTGAGACCTGGTGGCGTGGTGTGTGTGTGTGTGTGTGTGTGTGTGTGTGTGTGTGTGTGTGTGTGTGTGTGTGTGTGTGTGTGTGTGTGTGTGTGTGTGTGTGGTGTGTGTGTGTGTGTGTGTGGTGGTGTGTGTGTGTTGTGTGTGGTGTGTGTGTGTGTGTGTGTGTTGTGTGTTGTGTGTGAGGCGTGGTGTGTGTATGTATTGTGGCATCCCGCCCCTGAAACCTCGCTCTGAATGGGCCCGAGGGACCGTGAAGGACGGGGTATACCACCCCCACCCACCAGCCGGCGACGGAGAGCTCCTGGACCTTCCCCCCAATCAGCGGGATGATAGACACCTGGCGGCTGGGAGGAAGAAGGCCCGGAGCCTTGTGTGTGTCCCAAATCGCGCACCTCTGCACTTATACTTAATATTTTGAGTACGTAAGTGCGTTCACACTGAGCAGTGTGCGAAAATGTAGTGCGCTATGCGCACTACATTGGCGCACTCAAACGGCCAGAAAATTGAGTGTGGATCGATGGACACTTTCCACACTTAACGGCCGCCATCTTGGTGACGTAGATGACGCTACGTCTAGAGCTACGTCGCTAAACGTAAACGGAAGATACGTCACTACTTTTCAAATGGCGGCGGTTGGTTGGTTGCAATCAGCGTTAAAAAGTAGTAGAAGAAGAAGCTGTCGAGTCATTTCCGGTAAGTGCGCAGCGGCAGTGTTTTATTTGAGACGGTACTAGCTTGTCGAAATTTACGCACTCTGCAACTAAGTGTACTGAATTGCAGTGTACTGTAAAGCAGTGCACTTAGAGAAGTGCGCGATTTGAGATACAGCAAGAGAGGCGACAAACGAGCACGGGAGAGGCAGCGACGCACAGACTACAGAAGCTGGAGGACTCACGGAGACCCAAGCGCACCCTTGTCCTGTCTGTGACCTTTGAAATAAACGCTGAAGTCGGCTTAACTAACCGTTGCCTCCTGTATTCTCTGTGAAACCCGGCTCATTCTCCAAGCCGGTTACCACAGTGTGTGTGAGGCGTGGTGTGTGTGTGGGGGGGGGGTGAGGCGTGGTGTTTGGGGGGGAGGGCGTGGTGTGTGTGGGTGAGGCCGGGTGTGTGTGGGTGAGGCGTGGTGTTTGGGGGGAGGCGTGGTGTGTGTGGGTGAGGCGTGGTGTTTGGGGGGAGACCTGGTGTGTGTGGGTGAGGCGTGGTGTGTGTGGGTGAGGAGTGGTGTGCGTGGTGTGAGTGTGGGTGTGGTGCGGACGTTGGTGTGTGTGGGTGAGGAGTGTGGTGTGTGGTTGTGGTGGTGGGGAGGAGTGGTGTGTGTGGGTGAGGCGTGGTGTTTGGGGGGAGGCGTGGTGTGTGTGTGGGTGAGGCGTGGTGTTTGGGGGGAGGCGTGGTGTGTGTGGGTGAGGCGTGGTGTGGGGTGAGGCGTGGTGTGTGTGGGTGAGGCGTGGTGTGTGTGGGTGAGGCGTGGTGTGTGTGGGTGAGGAGTGGTGTTTGGGGGGAGGCCTGGTGTGTGTGGGTGAGGCCTGGTGTGTAGGGATGGAGCACTGACAGCAACCGCATGACTGCAAGGCGGGAGGAGCATGGGGCTAGGGCATCACATAAAGCTGTGGCGTATTACTTTCTCGGTGCAAACATTGTATTAACTATTCCTTCCTTAATCCATTGCTTTATGTTCTCTGTGTGGAACCCTGGGTTTTATGTTCTCTGTGTGGAACCATGTGTTGTTTGTTCTCATTATAAACGTTGTGTTCTATGTTCTCTGCGTAATCCATGTGGTTATGTAGCCTGTGTCTCTGTATTCAGCGGAAGAACAGTCCTGGGTCCCGTTTCCCGATAACGATGGATCTTCGCTCGTACGATCATTCTACCGAAGGATCTTTCGAATCATCGGTAATTTCTTTGGAGCGTTTCCCGAAACTCCTCTTAACATGAACGCGCATTCGCTGCACTCACGACGTTCGTAGATTGTACCTGTCCAGTCTGACATGATGCTGAAACGGGCTATGACGCAGGGGGAGACGCAGGAATGTCGCAGGAAAATGGGGTTAAAAAGGGTTAACATATCTCTCCATCAAGGCCAACCGCAGAGTAGCCTACGAAAGAATAGAGTGCTATAATATGAATGCTAAAGACATTAAAATACAATTGATTAGGCCTAGGCCGACATATACTGTATATCAGTCCTAATCCGAACGTACTGTGCATACATTTATTCACGGGATTTCCCCCTCTGAAATAATTCCATATTACAAAAATCCAAAATAGCTTGTGTGACAACTACATTTATCTTAATGTGCTGAGTGATTTCTGAAACATAGGCCTACTTAGCGCAGCAATAGAGCCGACTTTATCTGATTCTGCATAAGGTTTCATTGATTGGCTCTCTAGTAGAGAATATTTGTAGAAAAAAATGCAACGTTCCATTCATTCATGATCATTCAAAGACGGCTATTGCTGACCCGATTATGAGAGCTTGGTGAAGTAGGCTATAGGCGTTCGAGTTATGGTTCCATATTCCGTATTGGACTTAAATATGGGCTATTACGCACGGCTCTTCTCCATGCCGTGGGACGCACCGTTCACTTCGTGGGCCCTTCATAACAACGCCAGCTTCTTCGGTTGATAAGCGACGTCAACGTCTTTGGCTAACTGTTTCTCTGCTGATCAACACTACCTTCGGTAACAAATAAATTGTAAAAAGACGACTTGTGAAGTTATCTTTTCGTTAGGCAAGTAGCCGCTCATTATCTAAAATAAGCCCCGCCTTCAGGTCGAAGCGCCTCCGTGTCCCGTCGGTGTCCGGTTCGCCCTGTCTGGGCTAGTTTCCCGATAATGACCGGCGTTCTATTATCCCACTTAACGTCAATATTACTCTGCATGTGGAAGGGAAAATAGCTTTATTTATAATTACAATATTATGCTGCTGTATTTTCAGACCCCCACAGATATTTGAGTTTGCTGCTTTCAGCCAGACCTCTCCATGGGAGCTCAGCTGGCTCCCACCTTACTCGAACCCTGGCTATAGGTCTTTTTACACTGCCGAGCCGGTTCGGTCGCAGCTTGGCACGCCCTCCGATTTCACCTTTATCTTTCCTGTGTAAAACCGAGGGGGTCAAATCCCCCGTTCGTCACGGCGCGGGGTTTCTTGGTTCACTGGGGAAGGAGGGGCTGTGCACGGAGTCTCTGACCTCTTTAGAATAATTATTGCATACTCCCGAATGTTTTCATTTTTTCAAGAATGAAGACACCCGTATGCAATAATGAGTTCACTCTGAGTGGAGACTACAAACGCGATTAACTATGGTCAGGGATGTTTCGTTACTGTCTAGACAGGGTCCAAATTTATAGTGAACTTCACAGCCTCTACGAAGCGCCTACAGTGCATTAATGCAAACAATCGCAACAAAAAACGCCTGCAGAAATTCTCCGACACCCGCTGGTCTCAGCATGATGCATGTAGCCTATGTCTTATGTCATTGATCAATATGAGGACATTTTAACCACGATGGTTGAATTAAAATCTGAGGGAGACAGCAAATGCAGCTCGAAAGCGACCTCCCACACAAGAGCAATGGAATCATTTGATTTTATTGTGACGTGGCGTTTGATCGGTGCATTTCGGTTGCGCATGTATTTTTGGAATTTTTAATTGCTGCAATAAATTATGTTGTTGTTGACTTCTAACATCTATCTTTGCTGTTTAAATCAGTCGTCTTTGAGTAGGCCTAATATATCGGCGGTAACCACTGTTTTCGGTTGCGAAATGGCTCAAGCTGGGCATTCCGTGGTATTGGATGTATTTTAATAAAACGCATCCAATACTAGAAATGTCCGCTGGTGACGCCACTGAGGCTATAGTATCGATGCTAGCGTCCTACGAGTACCCTGGTACTCAGCTACGAGCGTTTTTATGACGTTCGTTACCAACGATGCTTTCGGGAAACGATGTGAAAACTGTACGATGCTCGTACAACGCACTTATCGATCCACTTAGGCTAACGATGCTTTCGGGAAACGGGGCCCTGCTGTGGGCGACTAATGTGTTTTGATTGGTCAGGCGAGCAAACATTCTGTATCAATGGGCTCTTTCTTGTTACCTTGCTTGTGTGTTTGTTCACAGGCTACTTAATGGAATGCAGGAATACGCAAACACTCACACAAACAAACACCAACACAAGCACTGCTAGCTTTTAACATATTAGTGTTAGGATTATAGTTAGTAAATTGGTAAAGGTAAAATCCCAGTAGTAGGGAATCTTTAATTTTGTGAGTGTGCGTGATTGTGTTTGCAGGGGTGTGTACCTGTGTTTGGTGTGTGTCCATCTGTGTGTGTGTGGGGGGGGGGTGGCATTCTCATCATTCCTTCCCGTTTAAAGGTGTAGTTTGTAGAATTTAATGGAACGATTGATCCGTTCCGCTATTTACCACAATTATATTCCATTGTATTATAGGATTGATAATTATATTCATCCTTCTGTTTTAATAAGTGCTATAATCCCAAGAAAACAAGAATTGTTGTGTTTTCATTACCTTAGAAAAGTGGTTCCCACCTGTGGGCCTCTGGGGTATTGCAGGTGGGCCATTGGAGGCCTTTTTAATGTGAAAAAAAAGAATTAAAAAAAAACAAAGAAAACAAAATAAAAATCATGAAGGATACCAAAAGGCATCAAATATTTCAAGTAGAAAAAACCTCAAAGAGATTTACATTAAAATAAATTAAATTAAATATATTATATAAATATACTCAGTAAATACAGTTATAGGCCATGACAATATGTTCGTTTTCGATTTTTAAATAGACGACTTCGGCGCCCCCTCCTACGTAGGAAGGGGGCACATTTGAATATTACCTCCCACTTCCCCACACCCCCTCCAATCAGAGCATAGCTAAGATTTTGTGGACCAGAGGACTAGCGCTGCTAGACTGCCGCCGAACTCCCCTCGCCGGAGCCACCGAAGCTTCGGCGGCAGTCCGGAGGAGGAGACATGGAGGAGAAAGGGATTGTACTCCCGGAGCTGAGCTGCCGGACTACCGCCAGTAGCTCCGGGGGGGGGAGCTCGGCCGCGGTTCAATATGGACTTCAGAGAGTCAAGGCCAAAGTTCCTTTCCCCCAATTATTCTCAACCATGGCCGAGATAATCCCCACTACGAGTCTTTACTTGTTGTGGGAGTACCAGAGAGGTCAGACACAGTCTTTATGATTCATAATATCATCCGAGGCGCACATAGCTTTTGGCCGTGATACTCGATATAATATTATATAAATACCTATATATTATATAATATTATTATTACATTATATTATATAGATATAGAGCTCCAGGAGTCGGCAAACGGCGACAATCCCTTCTCCTCCATGCTGTGGTTCAGTCTGACAGCTCATTGGTCAATGGGCAGCAGCTCATTTGCATTAAAGCTACAGACACCGGAAACAGAGCATTCTGAAGGGACTGAAACAGAGGGGAATAGCGGTAGGCAACTCTGGAACTCATATACTATGTTTACTTGTTGGGAAAACACCATAATATGTCTCCTTTAATCCTCATGGTCGTCAATCTGTTGCAATCTGAAACCTCACCACAAGATGTCATTATATCCTATTGTGGAAGAAATTAATGATTATATTCTATGGTAAACCATGATTATTATTATGCCTAAATATCTAATGGTAGAAAACATCTGAAACGCCTCTAGATTCTGATCCAGGGCTTGTCATGGCGCCAGAAAGTCTAGGGTCAGAGCGCAGATGGGGATCTCCACAGGAAGCGGGGGTCCCAGGGTCAAGCCATGGTGACCTCAGCCTGGGGCTTTAGATTAGGTTAGCTCTTTTTTGACCACCCTCTTAGAAGAACCTATGATTGATTGTGGGCGGACACCCCAAACGACAATCAGCTCTGTATGTGTGGATATAAACGAGGCCGGGACTGGTTGACAGGAGTGCTTTGCAAACTACTCGGCTTCGTTGTTGCTTTTTAAACGATAAAGTCTTTTTTGTCATACTCACCCTGGACTCCTCAGTTACTTTTGATCTCTTAGTTAAGTCAAAGAATTAGATCTCGGATAATTCCACGACACTATACACTGCACCTTAAAGTTATCAAGACCGTTCTGGAACATCAATGTCACCAACATCTCAGCCACACCAAGCTGTGTGTATACGCTCTCCGTTGTGTCACACAAGCAATCTGATTAGATTACATTATTTCGTTTGATTGTTCAAATTATTTTAAAGATTTGATTAAATCAAATATTATAAGATTAGATTAGGTTGCGCTTCATTGATCAATTAAATTTGAATGACTTACATTAAAGGACTGTCCCAATATGGATACAAAATAATGTTTACATTCTAGTAGACAGCTGTCAGTGAGTTGTTTGTTGGCATGGCCTATATGCAAGAGGAAAAAAGCACAACATTCTTTTTTTTTCTTGCAGAATCATTTCAATTCGCATCAATGTGTGCGAGTATTTGTGTGACTGAGGCGCAGGTGCGTAGTAGGGGCGTGAAAGGCCTTAGGGATATAGTCTTCAAGGCCACCAGGGACTCACAAAAGAACATCTTCCACTGCTCGTTTGTTTTCTTTAGTTCTTTGTTCATTGTTTATTTATTTGTCGGTCTCTATCTCTGTCGTCTACTTTTAGCACACATAGTGTTTATTTATCTCGATGCATTTGTATTTGTTTTCACCTTTCTGGCGCTTTCTTCGAACTATGTGCAGTAAGCGACCCCTAGTGGATGAGTTATTCGGATTTCCCAGACTCGCGTTGATTTATATAGTGAGCCTGCAACGGGATGATAACCGCACAGACGCTTGGAAGTCAGATATTAAATTCAACCATCGGGTAGACATTGTTATATAAAAAAATAGCCAATAGGATAAAAAAATATTATATATTTTGCACATACAAAACGTAATAGTATGTAATAGTATTAGTAGTATGTATGTATAGTATGTAGTATGTAATAGTATGTGAACATCCAGTGTCAAGTGAACACAATATTTTATTTGTTATATTTGATTTATTATTTTATTATTCATCAGGTTTGATAGGGAAAAAACAAGAAGAAGTTAATCAGAATATATACAATTTCAGAAGTAAGCAAGAAGCTAAGGAATGGCCTCACCATGTCTTCTAGGCCTGTGTGTTCTGTATATTGGCTGATTCTCACAATGACTTTTGAAGTAACATTCTGATTAACCAAAGTGAGTTGGGAGCGCAAATGCTTATTTGGTGCTTTCAAAAAAAAAAACACAATAAGGTTTCTTGTTCTAATGAAACTAACAACAAAAATGCCTATATCTTTATAGACTTATACAAATTGTACATCTGGATAACAATCAAATATGGAATGAGATATACCAGTGGGTAGGATTAAGGTGTTTAATTACAAACCAATTAGCCTAAAGTATCTCTCTCTCTCTCTCTCTCTCTCTCTCTCTCTCTCTCTCTCTCTCTCTCTCTCCTCTCTCTCTCTCTCTCTCTCTCTCTCTCTCTTCTCTCTCTCTCTCTCTCTCTCTCTCTCTCTCTCTCTCTCTCTCTCTCTCTCTCTCACTCTCAGCAAACGGCAACAACCCCTTCTCCTCCATGCCATGCTGTGGTACAGTCTGACAGCTCATTGGTCAATGGGCAGCAGCTCATTTGCATTAAAGCTACAGACACCAGAAACAGCTCATTCTGAAGGGACTGAAACAGGGGTGTTAGAGCGGGAATTTTTTTCCAAAAGCTATTTCCAGCAAACAGCTTCAAAAACATGTTTTCTGGAACTCAAATACTATATTTACTTGTTGGAAAAACACCATAATATGTCACCTTTAAGGGTCAAATATATAGTAAACTTCTCGATGTTTGTGTTGTTCAGGTATGCCCCAGAGTCTCTGACAGAGAACAGGTTCTCTGTGGCGTCAGACGTGTGGAGCTTCGGGGTGGTGCTGTATGAGCTGTTTACACACAGTGACAAGAACTGCAGTCCACCGGCGGTGAGGCCCCCCGCATTCAGAACCTGTGTTGTACGACTCCAATGTCAACTATACACGTGCCTCTCTTTATCCTACAGTAATGAGCGCTCTCTCTCTCTCTCTCTCTCTCTCTCTCTCTCTCTCTCTCTCTCTCTCTCTCTCTCTCTCTCTCTCTCTCTCTCTCTCTCTCTTTCTCCTCTCTCTCTCTCTCTCTCTCTCTCTCTCTCTCTCTCTCTCTCTCTCTCTCTCTCTCTCTCTGTTTCTTGTTTTAAGGTCTCACAATAATAGAGATGTTGTTGTTGTCTGGGTCCCTATGTTTCTGATTTGACCGGTTTCTCAATGTTCTCCTATGTGTTTTTGCATTCGTAGTCAAACCACTTATCGTTAAAGTTGTTTTTGTTCTTAGTTTGACAGTTTGAGACCTTCAGGTTTCATTCTAAGGCTGAGATGTCAATGTTGTTAAGGCATTCTACTGCCATGTTGATCCCTTCGTTGTTGCACTGAAAGTTTTGGTCTAGGAAGTTATCTAGAAGTGTCTGAGTGTGATTTTGCTTTATGGTGTTCTGACATGTTTCGACACTGCTCCCCTTTCATCTATAGCATTTTTTTTTATAGTGTGTAGTTTGTTTGGTTTTAAAGCCTCTTGGTTTGGTGTTGGTCTATGTAGGTAGGCTGTGATTTTGCTGGGGTCTGATAGTGGTGTTAGGGGGCTGACTGTGAAAGCTCTGAGAGACCTAGGGCTATGGTCTGTGATGAAATAATCTACAGTACTACTGCCGAGATATGAGCTGTGGGTGTATCTTCCATAGGGGTCTCTGCGGGATCTATCGTTGACGATGTACAGTCCCTGGGTGCGGCACAGCTGTAATAGTTGTAGTCCATGTTTGTTTGTAGTTTTGTCGTAGTTTTATCTGGCAGGACACTTTGGGGAGGCAATGGTCTCGTCTCCTGGTAGGTGTTTATCTCCCTGTGTGCTGATGGTGTCAGTCCCCTGGCCCATCCTGGCGCTGAGGTCACCACAGATTAGACCATGGGCCTGGAAGTGGTTGATAGAGAAGCTCTCTCTCTCTCTCTCTCTCTCTCTCTCTCTCGCTCGCTCACTCACTCACTCACTCACTCACTCACTCACTCACTCACTCACTCACTCACTCACTCACTCACTCACTCACTCACTCACTCACTCACTCACTCACTCACTCACTCACTCACTCACTCACTCACTCACTCACTCACTCTCTTTATATATATGTATCATTCTCAGTGTGTGTGTTGGGGCTTTTGACCACTGACGTTTACCCTGATGACCCTCAACACAAGCTTGAATCCTTGTCCCACAATCTAGTTAAAGAGTAACCAAACATTAGGGTCAGACCTCAGGGACAAATACAGCCATGTTGCATGGTAAGTGACTCCATATTAGAATACAAAAGAGTGATTGCAAAATAGATAGCTTTTTATATATATATATAATATATATTATAATATATATATACATATATAATATATATATATTATACATACATTATACGTATACATATATACGTATTATATATATATACATATATAATATATATAGTATCAATATAATATAGTATATATATATATAATATATATATATATATAATATATATATATATATATATATATATATATATATATATATATAAGCTATCTATTTTTTTGTGTGTATATATATATATATATATATATATATATATATATATATATATATATATATATATATATATATATATATATATATATATATATATATATATATATATATATATATATATATACACACAGACACAGAGACACACACATTTATTTTTATAAATGTAATGTGTGTGTTACAGTAAAAATACGTGTTCAAGTCAAGCCACAAGATGGCAACAAATGCATTCAATAGAACAGTGTATTAGGTTTCGTCATAGCTCTTGTGGTTTTCTCGAGAACTACATTTTGGTAGCCTGCACAACTTTCCTCATCAACACCTAGGATATGGGCTCATCATGGGTTTATAAGATAGTAAATATCAAATAATTTATTGATTAATGACACCGGTAGCAACTATCGGATCTTACATTACACATGATTTTGTGATGGCTGTTAATGCTTTTTGACAAAGTATTCAAAATACGTATGACAGATAGTCTGAGCTGTTGCTGCCACTGCCATGGTGCTGTAGAAGTAGGCCAAATCCCAAATGACGCTGACGTGTGGGCGCCAGTGTTGCAACCATATTTCCCGCCCAATCTGGCAACACTGGTGGTTGCTTGGTTTGCAGGACCGGGGCGCCCCCTTCTGGCCGGCGGCCGCTGACGGCAGTGTTGTGGTCGGAGGAAGCCGACTGAGTAGTAGTAATACTAATAGTCGGCTGCCAAGTTTAGTAGCGTTACCCCTCGTTGTTTGCTATGAGTTCAAACTCGAGTAAAGTTATTTGGACCGCGGGCAAGTCTTAACCATGTAGTCTCATGACGTTGTGTGTGGCGTTGATTCGGTGTCGTGTTTAACTTAGTTAAAATGCAGCGAAGGATAGACTGCTAGTTCGGTACTGCTAACGGTAAATACCGCCGTGTCCCTAGCATAGCTTTAGCCTCGTATTGACCCAGCCGGACGAATAGGCATGCCCTGGACGTCATGTCACTCTGATTATAGAGACATTGTTTTGAGATGTGAGCGTGTATCTGGTGGGGCTGTGGTGAAGTGCTTTGGTGTCATATCTAACAGAGAGGGAAGTCCTTGGCTTTAGCTGTCAAACCCCAACATTGGCTCTCAACCATCCTCCGCACTAGCTGGGCTGGCCTTGCTGAGCTAGCAACACGCTAGCTGCAGATTCGGTAGATCAACCAAAGTAAGTTGTTTCTTTTATAAAACGTTTTTTTTAAATATGTGTGTGTTTGGCTTTACCAGCCTGGCATTCTTGGACATGATCAATCGAAGGAATGGAAACAGAAGTCTGTCTGCACAGTCCGTTCAAGGGGTGGGCGTGTGAGGCAGATAGTTGCATAAGACGTTTAACTTTTATTAGACAGCTGTGTCTTGCTCACATGTTGTTCATGTACGATGTTATATGAATGTCATTATATGCTATTACAACCCCATCGACCGACAAGGGACCCAACCAAGCCAGTGTTAAGCAGGACAAGACACAGCAGACATGCCAATACCTGTTGGTGTTTTAAACTGGGACGACTTCGTCTTCTTTAACCATTTGCATTCAAATTGTTTATATTGTCAACTCATTAGATCGCATTTTCAAATTAATTCAGCCTAGTAGTCTTTATATGTTTTAAATATACCCCATTCGTTTGGCATTGGCTGTATTTGGAATTTTTCTGTATGAAGTTATAAATTGCCTTTTCTTTTCCCCACATCTGGCACTGCATGTCTGCATTGGGGAGATATATTATCTTTTTTTTGTCATTCTGTATTGAAAATAATCTCCAATGACTGAACAGTGGCCTAATCTACTGCACTATATTTTGCTTTCGTCATTCTCTGATAACTTAATAAGATGTAGACTTCTGTAGGTTTCTTGAATTAGGGCCTTACTTGTTGGTTTGTGTTGACACCAAGATGAAAGCATTACATTGAATTATCAATTGAACAATTAACTTTTCACATTTATATTTGTTTTACTCCACACTAGACAAAATCCATTCAAAGGATTGCATTTCACATATAATATGAGTAAAAAAAACATGCATGCAATATCAGACATGGCTATTCAGGAAAACCCCTTTTTTAACCATTGCTACATTTCTTTCGTTTCTTATCAAAATAATGGGTAATTCAAAAATGAATAATGGGAAAGGCTTTATAACTCATTTAATAAAAGCAAATATGGCTTCCATATATTTGTAATATGGTGAAGATACCAGTCGATTGTATAAAAGTTATATACGCTAATTTTTTTTATATGGCGACTATAGCCTTTGAGAAACTTTCATTGATGCACAACTTGGTTTTCCTGTTTAAAAGGGTTGCCACGCTGCATTGCTGCAACACAACTTTCAAAATATCAAACTAAATAAATAAAAAGAAGACCTCCAACTCCAGGACTACACAGGTGTATACAACAAGCATGTTATCACCCAATAAGCAGCATTAGAATGATTTTCATTCACCTACAGTTTCTTATCCTTTTCAGGCAATTCTTGACATATCCATGTATTTATTTGGCTGTACATTGTATCCAAACTCAAGTATCGTAGTAGATTGGGTGAGTGTCTGCCATGCCATCATTCAAAACAGTCAAAGATTTGATGAAGCTTTTAAGCTTGTCCGTAGAAGATGGTTAGGGACTTTTGAACTGACTCATTGAGAGTAGCCTAGTTCTGTAAATTGTTTTGTTTTTGTTTTTATACTGTGTGTGTGAGAGTTGTTATCTAGACACAATATGTCTTCTGTTCTTCTTTTATGCAAGCCTCCTTTTAGATAAGTGTGGTGTGGGATATTTGTATTCTGAGGCTCAAATCAACAGCACATCCCTTATGAAGCCCATAGGTGCTTGGTAAATCACAGTTAAACTGAGGTTTCAACTGGCCTTGCTGAAATTACACAGATTAACTTGAGTAAGACGGTATAATTATTTAGATTGACGAGACAATGTTTCCTTAACTTTCCACTTCATCAGGTCTTAGGCTTGAATGTTATAATCCTTAAAATACATGATGAAAGCCTATAATAAAACTGGGACCTGGACCGGGACCCTTTTCTGTTCATTAAGGATTGCGCAAAACATCCACAGATGTTTATAGATATTTTTGGACATGGAGTTGTTCAACCTAGGGTAGAGTACTTGGAAAAAATGATTTTGCTAGATTATTTGCTAGTATCCAACTGCAAAAATTCAAATGACTAGCTACTACTACTAGCTACTACAAGCTACTTCTAGCTTAGCAGCTTTAGAAATAGGTCTGCCTGAATTTGAATTACATTTTTGTCCTGCTCAAGCCCCAAGAGTGAAGGATAAAACGGCAGTATAATCAGTAGGAGTGATCGACCGATTAGGCTCAGAACACCCGATTGTAATCCCTATATATGTATTTATACTTATACTGTATATATACTGTATATATATAAATATAATTACACAATCATTACTGCAAAGTTATCCCCATGTTTGATGTGCTATTATTTACCGCTGTATTTATTATTTGCTTTTAAACCCTCTCAACAATCCACTCTGACTTGGCTCTTCTGGAAGGTTCTGCTGTCTGTGGATGGCCTGTATCTCAGCCATGGACATAGCCAGCCCCGTCCGGCCCCCGGTCCACCTCAACGGGACGGCCCACCTGGCCAGCCAGGAGCCCACAGTCACCGCTGTGGCCCTCAGACTTCACCTCTACCACAGCGGGCCCCTGGGGGAGAGAGACGGCCCCCTCACCTTCCCACCCGGCCACTACCTGGCGGAGGAGCTCTGCATACAGGCAGCCAAGACATGTGGTGAGAGAGGCCTTCCAGATGTTCACAAGCCCTCCAGATGTGTGATAGACCAGATGTTCACTTTACTGTGATAGACCAGATGTTCACTTTACTGTGATAGACCAGATGTTCACTTTACTGTGATAGACCAGATGTTCACTTTACTGTGATAGACCAGATGTTCACTTTACTGTGATAGACCAGATGTTCACTTTACTGTGATAGAGACCAAAGACCAGATGTTCATTATACTGTGATAGACTAGATGTTAATTATACTGTGATAGACCAGATGTTCACTTTACTGTGATAGACCAGATGTTCACTTTACTGTGATAGAGACCAAAGACCAGAGGTTCACTTTACTGTGATAGACCAGATGTTCACTTTACTGTGATAGAGACCAGATGTTCACTTTACTGTGATAGACCAGATGTTCACTTTACTGTGATAGAGACCAAAGACCAGATGTTCACTATACTGTGATAGACCAGATGTTAATTATACTGTGATAGACCAGGTGTTATTTAAACTGTGATAGAGCGCAGATGTTCACTATACTGTGATAGACCAGATGTTAATTATACTGTGATAGACCAGGTGTTATTTAAACTGTGATAGAGCGCAGATGTTCACTATACTGTGATAGACCAGATGTTCACTATACTGTGATAAAAGACAAGGTGTTCATTATACTTTGAAAGAGACCAGATGTTCTTTATAATGTGATAGGAGACCACAGACCAGATGTTTATAAAAGTATTTCCCACAAAAAGGTTTAGTGGTGGTGGATGAAATGCTTCTGAGAGAGATGAAAGCAATAAGGTAGAGCTATGCTGTAACATTTGAATAGTCAAATCATCGTTCTGTCTATGCAAATCTTCTCAGTGAATTTAAGAACTAGTATAACCTGTGCATTAGAACTACCAAATCAAACAGCTAGACTGCTGTAGGCAAGATTTGGAAAATAAGATTTTTACACTCAGCATCCCAAAGTCCCTCCTTCTCTGCCATGGGGAAGTGTTGTTCTCCATGTGGTCGAGCTTAGCAGCCCGTGTGTGATTGATATTCAAGAAGAATTCCCCAAAACAATCAGAGAAGAGATGCCCTGATTGGCTAGAAATTAGACGGTGGGTCTAAAAGCTATATTGTCTCATACAGCACATACAGTCAACTAGAATCAGATAGTCTTACATTTAAAGTACTAATACATGATGGATACTTTATTTTTACAAATTGATAGCTCTGATCATGCTATAGATCTTGCCTACAGGACTTTCTAATACATCAATTGCATTTGGCTTACATTGTCTATTAACCATGGGTAAGAGAATCCTTTTTTTCCCTTCTTAACTTTGCTTGGATGCACCCTTTATGTGCTTAAGGACACGAGAGCGCATGAATCACATAAAACTATGAATTATGCCCAAACTCACAGTAAATTAACACTCCCAGCTGGTGAAATGATAATGATTACTTCGGTACTCGTTGGTGCATTTTCGCTGTTCTGCAAAACAGAGTGGTGGTTAATTCTTCTACAAGCTGAAACGCTTCATTCACATCTAGACATCTCCATTTTTTCATTTGTCTAACCGTTCTAGATTGTCGTTATCGAAGAGGGTTGTGTCATGGTCTGAATCTGCATAACAGACAGAGCGGAGAGCTCTCCGTCTCCCCTAGAGACTAGACACTGTTTGATTTCCAAAGATGCATTAGAGTAATTACGGTTTAGGATATTAGCCTCTATTGTAGTTTATTAGGCTAATAAAAGGTTATATTTTATGTCCAATTGAGTGTCGATGCTGACATGAATGGATGCGCATTGTGTCCATATGCCGAAAAGTCAATTTATTTCCAATCATTGTCGGCCTATGTAAGCACTTAACACACGTGATTAACCTTCTGATCCACTTAAAAAAGTGTCTCAAAAATACTCTCCTTGTTATGACTATAAAGGGCATAACCAAAGCGTTACCCAGCCAAACTATGGCTGCAACAGTCCTGACTTTGAAACATGTCTCCTTGGCATGGTTTTCAGTCAAAGTTTTTGTATTGCGCAAAAATAAAAACCGTTCAGATTTCCAAGTAGTGGCATAGGCCGCCTATATTTATCTATCACTGTATACACTTCCTAAACTGTATACACTTCCTTAATTGCTTTTGTGTGCTATTTTGGATATATATATATGAGAATAGTTTAAAAAGATTGGGGAAGGAAGTATCTCCTGTCACAGCAGAAGCTCTTTTTCATTCTTCTAATCATTTGAATGCGTAATATTTCCCTTAAAAATGTAGCTATTACGACTTGAATATTTATGAGACCTGCAGCCTTAAATGATAGCCCCATCATAGTAATAAATGATAAGTCTACGACATATCACAGCAGGCAATAAGTAGGAATCGTGGACATCACGCATGTTCTTTAGCAGTTTAAATTTGTTGAGCAGTTAATACATTCAGTTAATACTCGATTTGTGTATCATTTTGTTCCAAGAATGCAAATAAATATGAACTGCAAAGCCTATAGTCTAGAAAATTATAAAATAATGTAAAAAGTTGTATGATATTGTTATAAAATTATCTCGACTATCTTCCATTAGTAATACGTTTTATGCAGGGTCTGTGAGGCCTCACTGGGTTTATAAACCTGGATGCCGTTCAAAAGGAATTTGTGAAAATGTTTTACCTATATTTCTGTGTAAATAGAAATATGTGATTGCTATCGCATCGGCTGATGACACGTAAAACAAATCACGATCTGAAATAACCTGATCGATGCATCTCTATAGACCACATACCAGATGTTCATTGGACTGTGATAGACCAGATGTTCATTATACTGTGATAGGAGACCACAGACCAGATGTTCATTGGACTGTGATAGACCAGATGTTCATTATACTGTGATAGGAGACCACAGACCAGATGTTCATTGGACTGTGATAGACCAGATGTTCATTATACTGTGATAGGAGACCACAGACCAGATGTTCATTGGACTGTGATAGACCAGATGTTCATTATACTGTGATGGGAGACCACAGACCAGATGTTCATTGTACTGTGATAAACCAGATGTTCATTATACTGTGACAGACCAGATGTTCATTATACTGTGATAGGAGACCACAGACCAGATGTTAATTATATTGTGATAGGAGACCACAGACCAGATGTTCATTGTACTGTGATAGGAGACCACAGACCAGATGTTCATTGTACTGTGATAGGAGACCACAGACCAGATGTTCATTGTACTGTGATAGGAGACCACAGACCAGATGTTCATTGTACTGTGATAGGAGACCACAGACCAGCCTTGCACAATAACATTTGTCTTTCCCTCTGTAGTCAAATAGTGGATTTGACTACAGAATGAAAGATCAACGTTCTGTATATGTTTTCTTTGAATCTTGGTGATGTTTCTATTATTTTAAAATACATGACATTAGTGAAGTGAGAAGTTGTGTTTTGGGTAGAGAGGTTTGTGGGTCATAAAGAGGTTACAGTAAAATCATATTATTGCAACTGGAATATTGTCTCTTTTGCCGCTGGTTTTTAAGGGTCCGTCGCCGAAAATTGGATCTTTCTTAGCTTGTTTACCCAATACACATTTGAGTGGAAGGTGTGAAGTGCCACAGTTCACCTCTTGAGGGCTGAGCTGTTCCTGTGGCGCCTGCTGGACAGGCTCTCCCTCTGCTTGGTTTAAACCTTGGTTTCAACCTAAATAAAGGGCTGTCAACCTTTATTTAGTCTTGCCCTGTATAAGCAGGTAAAACAGGCCTTGTTTAGGTTCCCAGTTCCACAGGTCCATTACCATGAGCCACAACGATGTGATGATGACATTAAACAAGCCAAGAACAATTTACATTTGGGTTCTACTTCATTGGCCGTTCCTTTACCTATTATGCGAAAGGAGTGACTCCAGGGCACGGCCTCTTGTGTTGACATTTAATTTGACTATAGAATTAAAAGTTTTAAGTAAAATCAAGATACCAAAGAAACACTGCATTATAAGTTAGACCAAAGTGTGTAACTTAATCGCCCATTGCAAAACCATCATTAAACTGTCACTAGATAAACACAAATGTTGCACTGCATGGTTTTCGGCCTACCCTAAACCCAAATTTTTTTCTTGTTCGGACAAACCCACCGTCACGGTGTAGCCAGATGGCAGCGTATGTGTGTGCAGTACCACTGTAACTCAGCTGTCATCGTGTTGTCTCCATGCCCCCCAGGTGTGTCCCCGCTGTACTCCAGCCTCTTCGGCCTCTTCTGCGAGCAGGAGGCCTTGTGGTTCCCACCCAGTCACGTCTTCCAGCTGGACGGATCGGCCTCAAAGGACATATCGTTTAAGATAAGGTAGCCCACGCTCACCGCGCCGCGCCTTATCTGTGGAACGTTGCTCATCTCTGTCGGTGCTGTCCGGATGATTCAGAACCTTTTGTCATTGTGTCATTGTTATGTTCCTCACACACGCAACCCTTTTGGCACCAGAAACATAACCATGAAGATGCATTCATATCAGGGTGTCTAATGTTTCATTCTACGAAGGAGTCTCCCGACCGCCGTTGCAACTATTAATTCATTAATGGGTTGAAGCTAGTCTTTGCGCCTGTATTTTCAATGGTTGTTCACAAGTTATATTCCATAAACCCATGACTGACCTAAAGTGGCGAATGCTGAAACTATTCCACCGTGACATCTGTCCCGTTGTATATGGGCTTCAGTGACGCTTGTTGTGTTGTTGTTGTGCAGGTTCTACTTTCCCAACTGGTACTGTGGTGCTGGGTCGCGGGCCTATCGCTACGGACTCTCAAAAGGGTCTGAGAGCGCTGTGCTGGATGACTCGGTCATGGCGTACCTCTTCTCTCAGGTAAAACCCAAACAGACCCAGGCATCCATGGTGAGTGCATGCTGAAGTGAGATTGGATATGCTAATCGACTCACGGCTGGGGAATATGTGTGGTGTTTTGGCTGTTCAGCACATACCCTGTAGGCCGCTAAGCACACATCGTGTCTCAAATGTACCTAATGAATTAGGCTGTATCTGGGCGCCACATTGTCCTTGTGTCAGAGTCCTCTCTCTGCATTGGTGAAACTGTTGCCCATGGACAGCGATACGGGCCCTTATTTGGAAAAGGCTACGTAATGATAAGCAGCTCAGCAGCTTTTGTATGTTTGTTTTTTGACACAAAGGTGAGATGGTGAAATGGTCGGATCAGTTTTTTTAAAGGGAATGCTTAGGAACTAATGCGTAACCTCTTCATCAAGACAACTAAAAGACATCCCTGCATGTGTCAAACGTGGCCTACTGGAGTCTACTCCTACATGGGCCTTAGACATATTCAATCGTATTAAAATAAATACTATACGAGACAAAACAAAACAAAATACTGTAGTACCAAAAAAATAAAGTAGGATTCTCAAAGGCTCATATAAAATGATCAAATATGCAACTACTAATGTGAGCACGATTCTAAGCTCTCAGCCAGGTGGGCTGGAGGTGGCCCTGGGCTTTTGTCTAGTCTGGTCGGGCTCATTCTAAGGACGGATGACCCCGGGCATTAGCCTGGAGTCTTAAAGCTTAGGAAGATGCCCTCCTGTTGAACTGCGGACACAGAGCCAATAGGCTCTGTATGCTCAGGCTTTTGCTCTCTCTTTGCTGCCATTAAGCCATTTAATCTACTAGCTCCATTCCTACCTCCCCTCCCTCCCTCCTCCCTCCTTTCATCGTCCCCCCCCCCTCATCCCGCTTCCTCCATCTCCCTCCTCCATCCTTCCCTTCTCCACCTCATCCTGCTCAGTTTTCTTTGGTCCTCTTTATTCTTTTGGTCACTGTCCTTCCAGCACCATGTTTTGTTTTTGTTGTTGTTCTCTATTGGAGATGAAGTTATCCTTGTTGTGCTTCCTCTCTCAATCTGTCTTTCTCCTACATTTTGCTTTCCGTTCTATAATTCCCCTGTCTTACCTCTCCTCTAATTCTCCTTCCCTTCCCTAATCAACCACATGCAGCTCAATCTCGGATTCAGGCACTTGCAATAACATTCAACAATATGGCATCATTTCTTCTAAAGTAAAGAAAATGAGAAGTAAAACGTTTAATCTTGACCTATGCAAGGATTTGCACTGAAGGCCCTGATAAGAAGGATTGATACTGCTTTTATCTCCACTCGTGGGATACCAGTCACAGGGTCGTGCTGGTCTCACGTCCAAACAGGCACCATTGTGGATTAAAATAACTTGTATGTATTGTGTTATTCCACTTGATTCATTCATAGTGGGTGGGGCTGAGCGATTGATGAAATTCAAAATCCAAATCGCGATGTAATAGAATGCGGGATGCAAATCACAAAGGCTGTGATTTTAAAGAAAAAAAAGAAAAGTGATTTGTTACCGTTACTGACTGGAAATCAGTACGATTCATTTACTTTTATTTTTATTTTAAAATTCCATAGTTAAATAAACAAGTTTACAATATAAATTAATCTCAACACATCAGCCTGGCCTAAAGGAAAGAGCAGTTTTTATGTTGACTGCTTCCAATGTTGTGTTGGTCATACTAGAGAATGATTTATTTATTTATTAGTGAAAAATACACAACATAAGGAACTTAATAAAGAAATAAAAATTATGAAAACATTAAATCGCAATATTGTTAAAAAAAAATCGCAATTCGATTATTTCCCCAAATCGTTCAGCCCTAATAGTGATGAGACAATATGAGCTGTTCTGTTTTGTAGTTATACCTAGTATAGTCCTACACTAAGTTATCATGTCTGTATAGAAGCTAATCAATAATGTGTGTGGGTGCTTGCAGTGGAAAAGTGATTTTGTCAGCGGTGTGGTGCCGGTGTCCTGCTCCCACGAGGCTCAGGAGGAATGCCTAGGCCTGGCCGTGCTCGACATGATGAGGACCTCCAAGGAGAGACACCTGTCCCCACTCGACGTATATCACACGTTAAGGTATTAAAGCCCCAGCATGTAGCCATGAAGGTCCTCTGCTCAACATCCATGCCGTCGCTCTGCACGGTGTAATTTTTTACCCAAAGTCCAAAGAATTCACCGCTATTGACATCCTAATCCAGCCGCCCTTGTTAATGGAAATATTTCTCAACACATTGCTGACACATCAAAAGTCATGGTGGAGACCATATCCTTCCTTTTTAAAACTTTAGCTGCTTATTTCAGTCAATAGGTTGTTTGCAGTGTTAATTAAAAGGGGGTAAGGGCTTGCTGTTTGATGCTTTTGCGTGCTGGGTTGATGTAACACTCCCTGCTCTTCGCTAACCCTAACGCCCCCCCCCCCAAACAGCTACAAGTCCTTCCTGCCCAAGAACATGAGGTCTCAGATCCAGGGCTGCAACTTTGTGACGCGCAAGCGCATCCGCTTCCGCTTCAAGCGTTTCATCCAGCAGTTCAGCCAGTGCAGGGCCTCGGCCCGCGACCTCAAGCTGAAGTACCTGATCAGCCTGGAGAGCCTGGAGGCGGCCTTCTACACGGAGACCTTCCGCCTGCAGGAGCCCTCCGGAGCCGGCCTCACCATCCTGGTGGCGGCCGACAGCGGCATCCGCTGGTGCCGGGAGAAGAGCAAGGACACGGAGCAGGTGGGTGCTGTGTAGCGCTTGCTGGAGAGGGAGGGAGGGAGAGGGAGAGAGAGAGAGAGAGAGAGAGAGAGAGAGAGAGAGAGAGAGAGAGAGAGAGAGAGAGAGAGAGAGAGAGAGAGAGAGAGAGAGAGAGAGAGAGAGAGAGAGAGGAGAGAGAGAGAGAGAGAGAGAGAGAGAGAGAGAGAGAGAGAGAGAGAGAGAGAAGAAGGAGAGGAGAGGAGAGAGAGAGAGAGAGAGAGAGAGAGAGAGAGAGAGAGAGAGAGAGAGAGAGAGAGAGAGAGAGAGAGAAGCTGGTCGGTACTCTGTAGTGCTGGAGGGGAGGGAGAGAGGGGGCAGAAAGGAGCAGACCCTGTGGTGGGGCTAAGATAAAACTGTGTGCAGAACGTTATTGACAGGCAAGATTGATTTCCTGAACCAATCAGGGAATCCTTTCAGTTACGCCGTTCAGTTATGCTCACAGAACGGCCGAATCTGGTGATGGACTCAAGTTGTAAGTTGATTTTTTGGCCTTCTTCTGCAATCCGGCTTACGTATTAATGCCAATGTTTTTCTTCACACGCTCTTGAACAGCCCTACCGCCGCAGCGCAACCAATGTACCGACCACCTTTCGTTTCCAATAAGAGCACCTCCCGGGTGCTGCCATACAGCCACACCATAACTTCCAGCACTGCTCTTAACCTTATATCCTTATATCCTTATCAATAGGGCTGGGCGAAAGATGCGATAATAAGGCCAATTTTTTTGTAACAACACTAAGTGGACGCATGGACGCAGCAGCTGGCCATTTAAATGGGGTGTGCTGCGTGCCGCTAAGCATTTCGTTTTTTTCAATTACAGGAGCCCAACCCTGTGACCCAAAAACTAGTGTGCACAAGACGAATTGTGGACAAGCCGTGTCGCGTTAGGTTCAGTCACTGAGACAGCTAATGCTCCGCATTAACGTAATTCCTTTAAATCGCCCCGAGTCTCAATAAAGGTAAGCTGCACCTAACCATAAAAGTACAGCCCGTTTCATTGATCTCGGTTATAGGATAGTAACCAGCCGTTATTGCACAGGAGAGCGCGCTTATCTCCCCTTCTTCGTGTTTCATTTTGTTGTTCCTATAAGGCTAGTCCTTGTCTTTATTCACATGAATTTGAATCTATTTAAGTGTCTATAACGTCATAGGACCAGGCTACACCCTGCTATTTCCTTCTGCTTTATGTGGAACAAACCGCCATGGAAGAGAAGCGAGAGTAACTTCCAAAGGATGTCTCTAAATGGCATAACCCAAGTGTTGCATGGCAAAAACCATTGCAGCTGTAGCACTCGAATGCCAACGTAGTTCAATGTGGAATAAAAGGTCCTGTAGCTGGACCTCCTGGTTGAACTCATAAGGGAAGAATTGAAACTATATACTCGCCCTCTCTAAACTGGTTATTTATGTTGTTTCCTGAAAATATCCATAAGGAATGAAAAGCACATTGTACCGTTGATTGAACAGCTGCATGGGCTTGTCAAACTGAATGACATTTGTGAGATAAAAAAAAAAAGCATGTGTAGGACTCACTGCAGCGCTAACCACAGCAGTGGGTCTTTAAATCATCTAGGCTCCAGGGTCTTTCTAATCATCGTTTTAATATCCATGGGTTGTGATTGATGATATGTAATTTTATTGATAAAGATTGCCCTGTGTGGGTCCCTGGATTTTTTCAGTCTGTTGTTTTGTGCTGTTAAAAGGTTTGGCCCACGTTGTGTTTTTGTTCTTACTTAGGCCTATTCACTATTTGGTTGTCTCCCATCAATTGGGTTACTTGCGGCTATTTCATTAGAAGGTAATGACACAACGTGACTAAACGTAAAGTCAATTCAACTTAATGCATTAACTCGTCCGTGAACATGATTTCTGCCTGAGTCACATCGGATAACTTTTTAACTGGCAATGAGGGTAAAGGCCACATTTTCCGTGTTCCCACGCTACTTCACGCTGCATCAAACAACGTCTTTGTTATGTTTTGTTTGAGCGACTCTTAGTGGCAGAAATACGTATTATACCTTTTACATGGCTGCCGCGGGTTTTTAAAAGGTAGTAAAAGGTAGTAAATTAAATTAGGCCAAATTAAAGCCAGTAAAAATTAGTAAAAAGTAGTAAACGTCATCTGACGAGGTAGTAAATTTTCGAACCCTAATCCAACTGGACCAATGCCTTTTTCAATTAATGTTACTTACGTGAAGGCCTAGCTTCTTCAATTACTTGCGTGAATATATTTTTATGTTGCGAGTAGGACCTGTGACCTAGGATCACGTGTACCCCGCGCGCGCGTTAAAGTCAGTTTGATTACCCGGCTGGCTTGCTACCAAACCTCTCAGTGAATTCGCATTAAAATGGGTAAATGTAAATTTTCAGACCTCTGGCTGGAGGAATCAGCCTTTAAAGACTGGCTTAGGCCAGTAGCTGGCAACAGCCGAGAGGCGTATTGCAGTGTCTGCAAAAAGACCATTAATATTACCTGGATGGGGGTGAAGGCGGTCAAATCGCATATGGAGTCTGCAAGTCCAGCACGAGCAAGGATGCGGGGACGTAGCACGCAGCTACCGCTGTCGCTGTTTTGCGCTAGCACGACTGCTAGCTCGACTGCTAGTTCTACTCCCTCAACCTCCACTGCTTCCTCAACTTCGTCTGCTCCCGCCCCGCAATCCACCGCCAGTATTCCTACGACCAGCACACAGATGCTCTGCGCTGCCACCTCTACACTGCAGGCCGAGGTACTGTGGTGTTTAGATTTAGCAGTAAAACACCACTCGTTCAAGTCAAACGATAACATAGGAGAGCTGTTCCGCATGATGTTCCCGGACTCCCAAATCGCAAAATCGTTCGCGTTGGCCAAGGACAAGACCGGCTACATCATCAAATTTGGCATTGCCCCCTATTTTAAGAAGCAACTTGTTGAGGCCATCAATCATGCTGGACCGTACGTCCTGATGTTTGATGAGAGCCTCAACCAGTCGTCAAAGAAAAAACAAATGGATATACACATTCGTTTTTTGGAAGATGGTTGTGTACAGTCCAGATACTTTGGCTCACAGTTCCTGGGACATGGAAGAGCTGACGATCTGTTGCGGCACATCAAAGTAAGTTTATTTTCTTTTACTTACACTTATTGGTTACATAGGTACGGTGGCGCTGAGCATTCACAAAAAAATAAATAAATAAGTAATTTTCACACCGTTAGCACACCAGGATCTCGTAATTACGAGAAAATATCTCGTAATTACGACATCAGGATCACCCCTCTCATTCATCAATAACGTGGCTGGCTGGCTGCAGGACGGCAACGATGACGCTATCCGACGCCATTGTATTTTATTATTTAACATTTTCATGGATATTTGATAATTATTATTAAATTATTATTAGTATTATTTAACCTATCGTTGAATTTCTGTAACACAATATTGGAAAAGTGTCTATAATTAAAAAGTGTTATAGCCAAACTGTTATGCTTAATCTGAAGGTTGAGCATGGCTCAGATAAAGTCAGATCTACATTATTGGGATTTTTACAGTGAGCCACATTTGGAGAACCAATGATCTAACTTTGGCAAAGCAGTCCTTGATATAAGGCCTTAATATCTATCACTGTCAAAATGTATTCCAACACCCGACTTGTGTCTTACTTTAGGAATAGTAAAAGCTAAATGTTTAATTTGAAGCATATACAGTATTACTGTCTTGTTATATTGGATGTGGTTTAAATGTTATTTAATCAAACTTTCTTCTGTGTGATAATTCACAGGAATGTGTTGCACAACTCAACATGAGGGAGCTTCTCTCAGTTTGGAATGGATGGCCCTAATGTTGAACTTCAAACTCCTGGATCTCCTTCAAAAGGAGCATGCTGAGCTGTACGGAGGTGCTCAAGTCCTGATGGTTGGGAGCTGTGGACTGCACACCCTCCACAATGCCATGAAGGCAGGCTTCACAGCCTGGCAAATTGACAAACTCCTGCGCGCGCTCCATTTTCTCTTCCACAACGTTCCTGCCCGAAGAGAGGACTACACCAACATAACCGGATCATCCTGCTTTCCCCTCTCTTTCTGCGGCCACAGATGGGTCGAAAATGTGCCGGTTGCAGAGAGATTCCTGGAAGTTTGGCCCATGATTCGGAAGTATGTTGATGCTGCTGAGGAGAAGAAGGTCCAAAAACCGAACACGCGGCCTCTTATGACGTCATCCTGGCAGCACTAGGAGATGCACTCTTAATGGCAAAGCTTCAATTCTTCCTCGCCATTGCGAGAAGTTTTAACCCCATTTCTTATTAAATACCAAAACAGATGAGCCAGTGTTGCCTTTTTTGGCAAAAGATTTAACTGAGCTTCTGTTGGTAAGATTTTGATTAATTATTTTAAAAGTAAACCTGTATTAATTGATTGAATGGTTGGGTAACTATCTGCTTGTTATCATCATCAGAGTTTACTGAGGCGATTCATTAAAAGGGAGCTCCTACAGGACCAAAGCCCCCTGCAGCTCATTAATTTGGACATCTCTGAGGAGAAGAACTGGGTCTCCCTCAAAAGGGTAGACATAGGCTTGGGGGCTGAATCTGCCATCAAGGTATTTTCAGTGTTTATTTGTTTTGTGAGTTGAATTTGTGAATTATGATGCCTGCACAAATCAACTAGCAATTACAGTTTGTTCAGTATTAATATTATCATTAGTATTATGTAAACATTTCCTTTCAAAGAAAGCATCGACTATATGTTTCTTAATGTTTCTTGATAGGCACTCCTGGGCAAACCAGGAACCAAGATAGGGGAACTATCTGTACTCAGCCTGAGAAAAGAGTGTTTGCAGTGTCTGATTAGGATCGTAAAGAAACTGCAGGAAAAGTCCCCGTTGAAATTCCCCATTGTTAGGCAGATTTCCTGCCTGGATCCCACAAAGATGGTCAAAGCTCCAGAGTGGTGCATCGTACAGATGAAGGCATTTAGTACATACTTTCATCCAGGGGGCAGCAGCTGGCAGGTGGCATTGCAGCTGGTAAGAAAATATTGTATAGGGACAGTAGGAAGTGGATAAGTTATTTCAAATTGATTGAGGTCTTGTGCTAGAAATCTCATTTGTGGTTTTCTGCCTTTTTAATCTAAGAGGTGTAAAAAAAGTGTCAATGATCAATTTGTAATTTAGGCAGGACTTCCGTGTCCCCCAGGTTGAGAACCAATGCTTTAGATACTGTTGTGTATCTATGATGTACTGTATGTACTTTTGTTGAATGGATGATGAAGCAGTTGACTGGAATGTGTTAATGTAATGAATATATCTTAATTTGTACCTGTCAATGTTGCAAGGTGATGTCATCATTCAACCAATTCACATCCTTTTCTCTCTTGTCGTGGGCAGAGAAGATGAGTTTGTTTCCTTCCAACCCCTGAGGCAGCGTCTCGATGTCTTTCTCCACTTCTAAAACTCTGTACGTCCCACCCTGACCCTGCTAAAGTTTTTGCCAAAGTGCTCTCCTCCTTTCCCATGGACAGGCCACAGTGGAGAGAGGCTTCTCGGTGAATAAAGAGGTAGAAACGTGCAACCTCCGTGATGAATCTCTCGAAGCCCTCAGGTTAATCTGTGATAAGGTAACTGTTTGTGGTGGCGTTCTTAAAGTTCCTCTGGACCAAGGAGCTTCCTGGCCTCTGCTGCTTCAGCGAGGTCACAATACAGGCTATACCTTGAGAGTGAGCGGAAAAAAAAGGAGAGCGCCACACAAGAGCTTAAGAGGAAAGCAGCAGAGAAAGAGCTTGAGGACCTCCGGAACCAGCGGCAGGTACTCAATAGCGTGTGCCATTCACTTGGAAATGATGCCGACAAGTATGCAGAGATGGCTGAGGGAAAGGCAGGAACAAAGATGGCTGAGCTCATCACAAAATCCAACTCTCTTCGGAGAAGACACAGGGACAAAAAAGCAGACCTTCTCCAAGTGGAAAAAATGATAAAAGAAAAAGCCACACAGCTGAGGCACTTGTGACTGCAATTTTAATTAGCAACTCGTATGTTTGCCTGTTGTTAATATCATTGGTTATGTTCTCTCTCTCTTGGTCATTTTTTGTGTCCAGTGTTGAAGTTATTAAGTTGTTTGTTAATAAAATACTATTACAGTGTAAAGTTGCACTTTATTGCCATTTTTTTGAGGCCCTAATTTAACCATTTTGTTTGTAAAGGTCCAGTCGGTCTTCTAATTGTCATGGAATTGTTACTTTTTGACATTAAGTAAAAACCTATGGACCAAGGCAGGTTGGGACACCTTGATTAATCCAACTCCTATGTTAGAGTTCCCTCTTACTTCAATGTAGTTCTCTCGCTGGCCCTAACACAAACACTCACATACTGTGTGTGTGTGTGTGTGTGTGTGTGTGTGTGTGTGTGTGTGTGTGTGTGTGTGTGTGTGTATGTGTGTATATATATTTATTTTAAGCTGCTACAGTTGAAGCTTGAAGTCGTGCTGGTAGTAAAAAAAATTGTGACGGTAGTAAAAAGGTAGTAAAAAGGTAGTAAATTCAACTTAAGAGTCTCTGTATAAACCCTGTTTTAAGACTAAATACCTTTTAGTCACCTTTGTTTTCTTCCTCTATTCTCCCTGAATGACTTTGATTAGCAACAGAATTGGATGACAAATTCTCAAAATAAATGTCAACACACACTTAGGTAAAGGAAGATGCATTAATGAAGCATCTAAATGTACAGTAATACTCGTGAGCTATTTGTGAGTAAGATGCACTGTTAGAATACCTGTTGTGGTTTACTACACCTGCGCCTCTGTATGAGACTATTTAGGTTTAGACCTCTGCTCAGCTAATTTTTGACCAATTAGGGCAGCTCTTCCCTTATTGGTTAGATTAATCTATGGTAAATAACCTCTAAGGGAAGTGCTCTCAATTCTCAAAGGGAGTACCTTAAGCAGCTTTAATCAGGCCTTTAATGGGCCTTTATTTCAGCGTTTTGACCAATTATGTAGTTTAGAAGGTCTGAATTTGTTCGTTATCACCATCAGCAGTATTAAACGCTCTCAAGTCTTACAATACCATATACCATACCAGTGCATGCATTCTTAGCATGAGTAGCCCCTTTGATAATTTAAACCCTAACCTGAGGGATTTGAATGCCATGTCCTATCATTTACATTTACATACTCATCATTGGAGCTACACAGGACCCCAGTATTAGATAATGGTTATTATCAAAGCAGATTCTATCCATTATCATCAAAGTTATTCTATTGCCATATGCAAGCCCGAAATATGTTTTTTGTCTTCTTAATTGATGTGGCCTGTATTGTTTCCCAGCAGGAGATGCAGATCCTTTGTGACTTCCCAGACGTAACTGACATCAGCATCAAATTGGCCAATAAAGAAGGAGGCGGGGAGAACCGCGTGGTCACCATCAATACAAACGACGGGAAGAGCCGGGTAAGAGAAAGAGACACACACACACACTGCTGGTGTCCACACTGAGTTGTGAGGGGTCAGGAGGTAGATCGGTTGGTCAATATGCACTTCCCCCGACCAAAGTCTCAGTGGTCTGACAAGCGCTGTGCCATGGTCCAATATCCATACTATCCGTACTTACTAGCCTTAGTTTGAGTACGTAGGGCGTTCCAATTCAGATCGGGCGAAAATAAGTGTACTTGATAGGACCCGGATGGGGTACTCAAAACGGTCAAATCACGAAGCGTGGATCGATGTACACTTTTCGTACTCAACGGCAGCCATCTTAGCTACATAGCGGAAGAGGGCGAACCAGGCTGAGCCAAAGTCGGCGCATTTTCCACATAGCCTGAATTAATAGTTATTTTGTAGCTTTTTATAGCGACTAGGCGTAAAGAGTTCACCGTTCAAAGCGGGATGTTTATTGCCGGGAGGAGCCGCGGCGGCAGTCGTGATCGTAATTTCCGGTTAGTGCACCACGGAGTATTCGATTTGGAACAACACTGACATCTGAAAATTAGCGCACTTAGTGAGTGCGGATAGTGTACTCCGTTTAAGTGTACTCAAGTATGGATATTGGAACACAGCACTGGTGTTACTTTAGGAGAAAAGCGCTGCTTAGTCCATTAATGTCAGGGGCTTGAGGGACACATGCAATGTATTACATTTTGGCTATAATATTGTGCTTGAATATAACATTGCTGATGAATATTAAATAATATTCTGTATTTATTTATTTTTAACAAAACAGCCGTTTTCACTACTTCTTACTACTAATTGAGCCTGCTAGGCCTCACTTACTGAACAGTTACTCGGTTCCAAACTAATTTACATCATGTCAAGGAGTTTTCGGTAAACTTCGGTAAACCCGCAGCAGTTTTTCCATCATAGCTCAACAACCAGCATGGAATATCCTCTAAAAATGGTTGGCATAAGTTTATTTTGTTTTTTTGCTCCGTCAACGAATTGTGTAACTTTTGTGTGACTTTGTGTTTGTTTATGTTTCTGGGCTTTACTTGCACAGTTTTCTTTGTATTATTGTTGCAAAAACCTCTGGAGTCATGGAGGCTGCTCAAGCCATGGATAAAGAGGAGAATTCAGTCAAAGATAGTCAAGAAGGAGAGGACTCATAGTTATTATGAGGGGATGGCAGGTGGTAGGTGGGGATTCCTCATGCTTGTGGTTTCTCCCCGTCTCAGGACCTGGAATTCCCTAACCTGGCGGAAGCCCTGTCCTTCGTGTCCCTCATCGACGGCTACTGCCGGCTTACCACAGACGCACACCACTACCTCTGCAGGGAGGTGGCGCCCCCTAGGCTCATGGAGGCCATCCACTCCCACTGCCACGGCCCCATCTCGTAAGTCTGCAGTGTGACGTGGACAATCCCTCCTCGTTGCTCTGGGACACACACTCATGCATATTTCATCAGAGCAGGATATTTATTAATTTTTTTTTAAATGTGCTGTAGGTAAGGTGTAAAGGTTATTATTTGAGTTTCAGAAACGCAACAGACGTAGGTTATGAGTGAGTATATCTGCTCCTGTTGGCCGTGTGCCCTCTTCGGTATTCCCGCTCTAAGCTAATTTCTGACCAATCAGGGCCTCTCTTCCCTGATAGGTTAAGTTAATCCCTCATGCCTGTCAATTACAGGAGAGTGAATTGTAACACTTTTCAATAGTGTCTCATAGGGCTGTACGCTATGGACTAAAATGTATATCACGGTATGATTTGAGGCATACTGATAGACGGTAACAGTATTATATCACGGTATGTTAATCTTATATTCTATGTTAATCTTATATTCTATTAAAATTCTTCCTGCATTACCTTTCTTAAAGATATTCGAAATTATGTTTCCACTCAAAGGCAACAATTGTATCATGTTCCCGTGACTGAATTGCTTTTTGCTTTATATTGTGAATGTAAATAATTTGTTGTAAGAGCAGTACTGCAGGCCTGGTTTAGTGCAGTAATATTCTGGCCTGGCTCTTCTGTTTCAGGATGGATTTCGCCATCAACAGGCTGCACAAGGCAGGAAACAAGAGTGGATTGTATATTTTGCGACATAGCCCCAAGGATTTCGACAAGTATTACCTTACCTTCCCTGTAGTGGTGTGTAATTATTACTATTTTAATCTATTTCAATTACTTTATAGTTTAAAGAACATTCAATAATTGTCTAGTCTGTTGTGTAAGCCATGGGTAAATATCATGCTGGGCGTCTGTCTGCCTGTCTGTCTCCCTGCCTGTCTGTCTGCGGGCCAGATGAACGACGTGGTGGAGTACAAGCACTGCCAGATCAGCCGGTCGTGCGGCGGGGAGTTCAACCTGAACGGCACCAAGAGGACCTTCATGGGTCTGCAGGAGCTGCTGGCCTGCTACCACAAGGAGACGGTGCGCTCCGACGGGGTGGTGGTTCCACTTCAACCGGGGCTGCCCGCCCAAAGCCAAAGGTACGCGCCCCGGCCCGGGCAGGGGAGAGGGATTCAGAGGGACGGCCCCGGCCCAGTGAGGGGGCCTGGGGGAGGGGAGAGGGGTTCAGAGGGACGGCCCCCCATTTTATTTTGCTAGCTCTGAGATTTTTGGTAAGTAAAAAAATGCATGAATCAAAATGGAAAAAACCCTAAGAAAATAATTATTATGAGTAGTAGCAGTACATTATTTTTGAGGCTTCCTGTTCAAATGAATAATTTAAATATTATTATTGTTACATATTTTTATCATAGAAAATGCACATATTGTTTGATTTACTGCAAGACTTTTTAATTGGTTCCTCTTTTGTGTTGAGCCTTCATAAAAAAAAAAAGACTCATGCACCTCAATGCTGATTCATTCAGTGTTATCAAATCAGCAGCTTGTGGACGCTGACTGATGTAGTCGTTGTTGTTGTTGTTGACAGAGAAGTCGTGCCTGCTGGTGTGCAGGAGAGATAAAGGTCTGGACGTGGCCGCCTCCCCGTCGCTCCACAGACACAACATCAGCCAGATGGTGTTCCACAAGATCAAGAAGGAGGACCTGCAGTTTGTAAGGCCTTGTCTCTGGGCTTCATGCACTTTAGAAACCCTAGCTCTCATCACTCGCCCCTGTAGGTCCCTGTATGGTCGGACGCTCCGACATGGTGGCATTCCTGCTCTTTATGCATTTTTTACCTTTTTAAAGTGATAAATAAAATGTATCACTGACGTTACTGTCATCCACTCCTCAGTGGATCCCAGTAATGTGCGATAATATGCATCCATAATTGAAAACTGAATCCTATGTATATTTGTTGAAACAAAGACAAAAGGTGACTCAAGATTTGGCTTCTGCCATCTGAGCCAAGAAGAGCCTCAGTTGTGTCTGCCTGGAGGCCGTTGTGTTAGCTACGCTGCTGCGGTTGCCACCGGACTCTGAAAGAGGCCTTCTAAACCCACTGGGACCCCGGGCCCTCTGAGATCATGTCACACTACATGAAATACTCAGTCACGCTTCAGCTTCTGCTTGTTACAGAAAAGTCCACCCTCAGGTGCTTTGGATACACATGTGATACAAGCACAGCCATGCTATTATTGAGCAGCTGACGTTTTGCCTTTAGGAAAAGATCTCCTGTTGGAGATCACTGTTTCGGTAGCCGGTGTTGACCCTTTGCGATACTGAATGGGGAGAATATTCCCAGAGTCACATTTTTGAGTTGATTCATTTATTTCTGTGTGGTGTGGCTGTCTTTCATTGCTGCCATCGCGGCTCCATAGTCCTCTCTCCTCTGCTTTAGCTTCCGTATGTGGAGGCCTAGCGTTAATTCCAGCCCCTGTCGGCCTGTGTCCCCAGATGGAGAGTCTGGGCCAGGGAACCTTCACCAAGATCTTCAAAGGCGTCCGCAAGGAGCTGGGCGACTACGGCCTCCTGCACCAGACGGAGGTGGTCATGAAGGTCCTGGACCACGCCCACAGGGCGTACTCCGAGGTAGAGGGACCCACCTCACGTCATTCAGGGCCCACTGAGTGTTCATACTATAATAGTGATCACAGACTGCTCGTTGGTCCCATGGCCATGTTGAGTTTGTGTTTCCACCACAAATCGCAGTGTTGTTTTAGGGCCGGATTCGTGCCATGGTCCAAAAAGCAGTTTTAACTCGATCAGTCCTGATTCAAAGCAGATGTTCACTTTAAAAGGGCAATAAAGCACCTCTATTGATGAAAGCCCTTCCAGGACATTGGAACCCATCGGGACGTCTGTGTGCGGACCGTTTGCTAAAGTTTCTGCTACGTTGCTTGTGTCCAGTCTTTTGGGTTGGATGGATTTTCAGCGCCTAGAAATCTTTTGGTTTGCTGAACTCACTCAAAAATGTTACAATTATCCCTGAACCAAAAATATATATTTTGGGTTGTTTCCAAGCAAATCTGCAATCGTTCCCAAAGCATCACAAATAATTCTATTCTGTAAATCTGATGAACACTACCCAAAATAACCACCTGCATCATGACTACTTTCTGATAATCCTGTGAACTAAGACATCGAATTACTACAAATGAAAGGCACTCACTCTTTTCTCAAAAAGTGATGTTGAGCAGAACTGTCACACATATCAAACATAAAATAACTAAATAAATATTAAAGTAAAAAATACTCAGTTTCAAGCTTAGAAATATTCAATAGTGAGGCCAATAAACTAAATAAATATGTAAAATAAAAAGTAAACATCAATAGAAAAAAGTGTTTTTGTCTGAACGTTCTAGGAGGAGGGGGGCGTGTTACGACCCATGTATATGTATATGTAATATATATTTGTATATGATATGGGTAACACACTCTGGGGTTATAATTCACATGGCCACACACTAAAGACTTCCAACTCGTTGGAGATTTAGTTTTCTTCTTGTCACTTCCCTTCAACGTAGATCACATCTTTAGTATTTTTTTCTGTAACGGACGGTTGTGGGGACGTTTGTTATTTTGTCACACTCGTCATGATTGTTTTCGTATTCGCCGGGAACGTGTAGTGAACATAAAGCAGAGTCAGAAAGACGTAAAATACGTAAAGTAAAATAGGGATAGGAACAATGGACTAGGGAAATATCTATTGATAGTAATTTTTCTCCCTTCCCTCCAGATTTTATCTCATCATATCGAGCAGCCCTAGGGTGGAAAACAGAAAACAAGTGACATTTTCCCACATCCAAACCCAAGAATATAACCCCCCTGAAAAAAGCGTTGATTCCAACAGCATAACAAACCCAATGTGTGATGTGTTTCTCCTGTCCCCAGTCCTTCTTTGAGGCGGCCAGCATGATGAGCCAGCTCCTCACAAACACCTGGTGCTGAACTACGGGGTGTGTGTCTGCGCCGGAGAGGACAGTGAGTTTTTCTGCACCTAGCCTCACCCATCTCACTCCTCTGGAGGGACTGTTGTCTTTGGAGTCAAATGTGCTCGGTTTGCATAGCTCACAATTTAAGGTAACTTTATTTGTATGGCACATTTCTTATAAACGGTAAGTACCCTCATGTGCTGCTTAACGTTAAATCGTCCTATAAAACAACACGTCATGTTCATAGAATACATAAGGAAGTGCTTACAAAATAAGAAGATAAATACAGTACCACACAGACCACACATAAAAATGACGAAAAAGCAGAAATGTGCAGTACTTGTAAAAGATTGCGATAACAACTTGGACATCTGGAGATATGGCAAGCATCTGACCTCTTTAAAAAACAGAACACTCTTGCGGTAGTATATTTATACCAGCATGACTTTCTATAAACATCTTCCCGTTTTCATGTCCCACTTTAAAGCGATCCGGTGAGACAGGGCTTTCACACTCTCTTGTGGATTCATTTAATGCAGAGGGGGCAGGGGAGGACTGTGGCTTCTGCAAGCCCCGAGTGGGCCAATCAGTCCTGCAGGTCTGTGGTGAACATCCCCTATTGTAGGAGGGAATCGAATTTTGAACCTTGACTAT
>OLKM01000695.1:0-2500 GCA_900291075.1 Melanogrammus aeglefinus
ACACACACACACACACACAAACACACAATCACACACACACACCACACACATTCATGTTCTGCAGCTTTACGCTTCTAACAATGTGTTTTTGTCTTTACTTCAGTCACAGGAAGTGCCCGTGGCAGTCCGCTGTGTGATAGGTTGGACGAGCCGAGGGGAGCAGCCAGCCACTGGGAGAGGAGAGATGTTGGCGCAGGGAGGGCAGGTGGCCCTGGCTGTTGTCTCATCACTGCTGCTGCTACTGCAACACGCCACGTCATCGAAGTACCCCAAGACCGTAAGAGAACCCTGAGCCGGAACATAAAATACCAAAACATACATTAAACACATCATTATCAAGCCCACGTTGAGACCCATAAAACACCACACTGCAGTGGTTTCCGTGCACCACCTCACGATGCGGTGATTGGAGTAAAGGAACAAAGGGGAGCAGGCTGATGGGGTTGGACCAGATTGATAGGGCTGAAGGTTTCACACACGTCACCTGGCCTCTCTCTCAAACACACGCACGCACGCACGCACGCACGCACGCACGCACGCACGCACGCACGCACGCACGCACGCACGCACGCACGCACGCACGCACGCACGCACGCACGCACGCACACACACACACACACACACACACACACACACACACATATCATTGTTAACTTTCATCTACTGAGAAAATTTCTCTCAGCTAATCAATTGAACTGTCAATGGATGGTCCCCTGTATACAGCATAACCTTTGCAAGGATTAAAAGAGTTGAGCGCCCGGCTTAACCAAAGAGATAACAGAATCCATCAGACACACGCAGGTTACCCTATCTCTGCACAATGCTGTGCACTACCGACCTGGGAACGTGTGATGGAACTCCAAAACACACACACACACACACCACCCCCCCCCCCCCCCCCCCCCCTCCGCCGCCCCCCCCCCCCCCCCCCCCCCCGCCCCACACCCCCCCCCACACAACACAACACACACACACACACACACACACACACACACACACACACACACACACACACACACACACACACACACACACACACACACACACGCACACACGCGCACACACACTTTTCAAGACGTCAGAGCCTCACAAGGTCACCTATGTGTGTGTATTTTAATTACCGACAGACAGCCTTGCAACAGATAACATGTAACCAAGGTTATAGGGTGTCAAGTGCTGCTTAGAGGGGAAGCCACTAAATAAAACGACTGTTAGACCCTTCAACAACAATGCTCCTTCAAATCTAAAGGTTGACAAAATGTTGTTGCTCCAAAATCGTATCTATCGTATCTGAAGTCGCTTTCCAGTATCCATGTGTATTTTAATCCTAGCCATTAGCTGGTATGTGTATAAATGGATGAACCACTCCTGTACTCATGCTGTGTGTCACCTGTGCTTCTATTCCTTGGTTTTCAAACGTCCTCTCCTGATGTGATCTGGCCTTACAGGTAAGCAAACATAGCTATTAACATCCTCTATACACAATGTCCTTGTTCTCCGTGTTTTAATAACTAATATAGACGCTAATATTATCGCTGCCGTTGTTTTTGTTTTACCCTTATTAAACATCTGGTGTTGAGAGGCCTCACGCTCTAACCTTTGACTAACAGCGTGTGTACTGTGTGTGTCCACTCCTCTGTCTCTCCGGCCCCGGACTAACAGCCAAGATTCTTCAAGACCGTAAGTTCACCAAAGCACCTCACAGTCTTGGGAGTGGAGCCCGACTACAGCTGTTTATGTACATTTACGTTTAGGGCATTTAGCGGAGGCTTTTTTATTTATTTAAGCGTCTTAAAATAATTTCATTTGTCAGAAGAAGGTGAAACAATAAATGGCTCTCGGTACAGAAAGGATGTTCATGGAAACAAGTGCCAAGCGCTAACCATCACTAGGTTAACCCATTCCCCGTACACAACAAAGATAACTAGGATATGATGCTACACAACTAAGTACTAAAACTAAGAACCACATACAATAAGTGCTAACATGAAGTGCCAGGACGTACAAACTAGAGTTAGGAGGTTCAATTTTGTTCAGGAAAGAAAAATTTGATATAATTTCTTTTGTGCTGATATACTGTACTGAGTATTTCAGTACATCAGTGGAGAACATGAAAGAAATGGAAAGATGATCATGAATAACCCCCCCCCCCCCCCCGCTAAAGCCATCACCACACTAAGCCTATCGGGAAAGCTCTTAAAGTTGCCATGGTAACATGGACAAAATGTAGCGCATTCCAAATCTCCTGCATATCTGTCATGCACACACACACACACTCTCTCTCTCTCTCTCTCTCTCTCTCTCTCTCTCTCTCTCTCTCTCTCTCTCTCTCTCTCTCTCTCTCTCTCTCTCTCTCTCTCTCTCTCTCTCTCTCTCTCTCTTCTCTCGCTAGCGCTCACGCTCTCTCTCTCTCTCTCTCTCTCTCTCTCTCTCTCTCTCTCTCTCTCTCTCTCTCTCTCTCTCTCTCTCTCTCTCTCTCTCTCTCTCTCTCTCTCTCTCT
>OLKM01000695.1:15000-23263 GCA_900291075.1 Melanogrammus aeglefinus
GTACCCCCTCTATAGGTCCATGTACCCCCTCTTTAGGGGTTAATATACCCCCTCTATAGGTCCATGTACCCCCTCTATAGGGGTTCATATACCCCCTCTATAGGTCCATGTACCCCCTCTATAGGGGTTCATGTACCCCCTCTATAGGTCCATGTACCCCCTCTATAGGGGTTCATATACCCCCTCTATAGGTCCATGTACCCCCTCTATAGGGGTTCATGTACCCCCTCTATAGGTCCATGTACCCCCTCTATAGGTTCATGTACCCCCTCTATAGGTCCATGTACCCCCTCTATAGGTTCATGTACCCCCTCTATAGGTCCATGTACCCCCTCTATAGGTCCATGTACCCCCTCTATAGGTCCATGTACCCCCTCTATAGGTCCATGTACCCCCTCTATAGGTCCATGTACCCCCTCTATAGGTCCATGTACCCCCTCTATAGGTCCATGTACCCCCTCTATAGGTCCATGTACCCCCTCTATAGGTCCATGTACCCCCTCTATAGGTCCATGTACCCCCTCTATAGGTCCATGTACCCCCTCTATAGGTCCATGTACCCCCTCTTTAGGGGTTAATATACCACCTCTATAGGTCCATGTACCCCCTCTATAGGGGTTCATATACCCCCTCTATAGGTCCATGTACCCCCTCTATAGGTCCATGTACCCCCTCTATAGGGGTTCATGTACCCCCTCTATAGGTCCATGTACCCCCTCTATAGGGGTTCATGTACCCCCTCTATAGGTCCATGTACCCCCTCTATAGGTTCATGTACCCCCTCTATAGGTCCATGTACCCCCTCTATAGGGGTTCATGTACCCCCTCTATAGGTCCATATACCCCCTCTATAGGTCCATGTACCCCCTCTATAGGGGTTCATGTACCCCCTCTATAGGTCCATATACCCCCTCTATAGGTCCATGTACCCCCTCTATAGGTCCATGTACCCCTCTATAGGTCCATGTACCCCCTCTTATAGGTTCATGTACCCCCTCTATAGGCCATGTACCCCCTCTATAGGTTCATGTACCCCCTCTATAGGTCCATGTACCCCCTCTATAGGTTCATGTACCCCCTCTATAGGTCCATGTACCCCCTCTATAGGTCCATGTACCCCCTCTAATAGGTCCATGTACCCCCTCTATAGGTCCATGTACCCCCTCTATAGGTCCATGTACCCCCTCTATAGGTCCATGTTACCCCTCTATAGGTCCATGTACCCTCCTCTATAGGTCCATGTACCCCCTCTATAGGTCCATATACCCCCTCTATAGGTCCATGTACCCCTCTATAGGGGTTCATGTACCCCCTCTATAGGTCATGTACCCCCTCTATAGGTTCATGTACCCCCTCTATAGGTTCAATGTACTCCCTCTATAGGTTCATGGTACCCCTCTATAGGTCCATGGACCCCCTCTATAGTCCATGTACCCCCTCTATAGGTCCATGTACCCCCTCTATAGGTTCATGTACCCCCTCTATAGGTCCATGTACCCCCTCTATAGGTCCATGTACCCCCTCTATAGGTTCATGTTACCCCCTCTATAGGTTCATGTACCCCCTCTATAGGATTCCATGTTACCCCTCTATAGGTCCATGTACCCCCTCTATAGGTCCATGTACCCCCTCTATAGGTCCATGTACCCCCCCTAATAGGTCCATGTACCCCCTCTATAGGTCCATGTACCCCCTCTATAGGTCCATGTACCCCCTCTATAGGTCCATGTACCCCCTCTATAGGTCCATGTACCCCCTCTATAGGGGTTTGTATACCCTCTCAGACTGGTACCATAGGACACTGTGTCTCTATGAGGGGCCCCTCAGTGCAGACTGGTACCATAGGACCCTGTGTCTCTATGAGGGGCCCCTCAGTGCAGACTGGTACCATAGGACCCTGTGTCTCTATGAGGGGCCCCTCAGTGCAGACTGGTACCATAGGACCCTGTGTCTCTATGAGGGGCCCCTCAGTGCAGACTGGTACCATAGGACCCTGTGTCTCTATGAGGGGCCCCTCAGTGCATGTAAGTACCTTAATGGTTGGATGCCCCCCCCCCAGGTTCCTTGCCCAACCCCAGCCGTGAGATGATGGGGGACACCATCATCTTCCGCTCGGTGCAGATCGGTAGCAGTGCTGTGTACCAGTGCAACGCCTCCAACCAGCACGGCTACCTGCTGGCCAACGCCTTCGTCAGCGTCCTGGGTGAGTGGGCCTAGTGCGTGGTGGGTGGGGGTCTCTGTGTGTGTGTGTGTGTGTGTGTGGTGTGTGTGTGTTGTGTGTGTGTGTGTGTTGTGTGTGTGGTGTGTGTGTGTGTGTGTGTGTGTGTGTGTGTCTGTGTGTGTGTTTGTTTGCATGACATTGCGTAGTGCTGCGTCAGTGCCGTTACCCAGGGGCCCTGACTCATGCGTACAGGAAAACTCATGACCGGGTCGGACTGAGCTCCATCGATGACAACACAGAAACACTGTAGTGACTGGCGCCTGCGTTTTGGCATTGGACTCACACCGAGGACAAGGAGCCGCGCCTCCTGCACAGAGAACACCTGATCCCCTTCTGAAAACAACAGCTCCATCAGAACTATGAATGAAGAGAGGCAGGAGGCCAGACTGTTGCTGGAAAGCGCGCAATGAGTACTGAGCCCACTTCATCCTCCCCTGAGGTCGACTGCGAGGTGGTTTGCGTCATGACATTCCTCAGCAGGTTCATCATCCGTCTCTTTTGTTGATTTGTGTTTGTAGACATGGCCCCCAGGATACTGGGTCCCAAGAGCCAGCTGATCAAAGTCATCGAGAACAACCGCACCTTCCTGGACTGTCCCTTCTTCGGCTCGCCTCTGCCTGATCTGCGCTGGTGAGCACTGCTCTCTCTCTGCTCTCTCGCTGCTCTCTCTCTGCTCTCTCTCTGCTCTCTCGCTGCTCTCTCTCTGCTCTCTCTGCTCTCTGACTGCTCTACCACTGCTCTCTCTCTGCTCTCTCACTGCTCTCTCTCTGCTCTCTCTCTGCTCTCTCTCTCTCTGCTCTCTCTCTGCTCTCTCTCTGCTCCCTGACTGCTCTACCACTGCTCTCTCTCTGCTCTCTCTGCTCTCTCACTGCTCTCTCTCTGCTCTCTCTCTCTCTGCTCTCTCTCTGCTCTCTCTGCTCTCTCTCTCTCTCTCTCTCTCTCTCTCTCTCTCTCTCTCTCTCTCTCTCTCTCTCTCTCTCTCTCTCTCTCTCTCTCTCTCTCTCTCTCTCTCTCTCTCTCTCTCTCTCTCTCTCTCTCTCTCTCTGCTCTCTCTCTCTCTCTCTCTCTCTCTCTCTCTCTCTCTCCTCTCTCCTCTCTCTCTCTCTCTCTCTCTCTCTCTCTCTCTCTCTGCTCTCTCTCTCTCACTGCTCTCTCTCTGCTCTCTCTCTGCTCTCTCACTGCTCTCTCTCTGCTCTCTCTCTGCTCTCTGTCTGCTCTCTCTCTGCTCTCTGTCTGCTCTCTCTCTGCCCCCTTACTGGTCTCACTGCTCTAACACGTGCTCTACTGAGACAGGAAGGACTCCCTGTAGTTGGGCTTTGCCTTCTGTAGTTTTTAAATCAGCCATCGACCCTCAAGGTCAACTTCCTGTTATTAACCGTAGCCAATCAAATTCGCTCCTCTTTCTTCAAAGGAATGAGAAATGCATTTATTACAACAGAATCAGAAAAGCCAGATCCAAATTGAGAGTGTGTGTTGAGAACCACAGCTTTCCCCATCATATCTGTGAGAGTATGCGGAGGTCCCCTCTCACGGCCCCCCCGCCACACGATGCTGTGGGTCCCAGGTTTAAGAACGGCCAGGGCAGCGGGCTGGACGGGGGCCACTACCGCGTGTACATCAACGGCACCCTGGAGATCAAGCGGGCGCGGACTGAGGACCAGGGCACGTACACCTGCGTGGCCAGCAACATCATGGGCACCGTGGAGAACCAGGTCATCCTGGAGGTCAAAGGTCAGACCACAGCAGCACCCCTATTGACGCCACACCAAAGAACAAGCATCAGGGAAGAGGAACGCAAAGGGATATGTTGTCAGATGATAGATGTCAGCAGATTGGCGTATAACTGTCTTATCCTCACATTACTTAATGTGCACACTTATCAAAGTCATACTTAGGTATAGTTCTTAGTTGTGTAGCATCTTATCCTAGCTATATTTGTTGTGTACGGGGAATGGGTTAACCTAGCGATTTTAAGTGCTTGGCACTTGGTTCTATCAACATCCTTACTGTACGGAGACTGATATATTGTTTAGCCTTTTGCTGACAAATCCACTTATTGTAAGTCGCTTTGGATAAAAGCTAAATGCCCTAAATGTTAATGTTATCCAGATGAGTGTGATGTCGACTCAGACGAGTAGTTCTTTTCCTCGTCCTCATTGTGCGAGGGGGGTTCCCTGGGATTAGCTTTCTGTTAGCCGCCTCCATTGACGTGCAGGGTGACAGTAGCCTCGCTCCGTGGGAGGAGAAATCCCTTTGAGTTACTGTCCAAAGATTTCCATTGTGTTCTGAAGAGTGTGCCTAACCAACATGACCGCCCAACACAACACGACAAGGTTCAAATGAGTGCCTCATCATCTGTGTTTGTAGACAAGCTAAAATCATGTTGTGTGGTAACTGCCACTTGCTTGAACAAGCGACTGCTCCCCGTCCGGAGTGTGTGTGACTGAACTGCCTACCTTCACGCGCACACCAGAACCAACGCGCATCGTGCGGGGGCTGGAGCACCAGTCGGCCTTCAGGGGCTCCACGGCGCGCTTCGACTGCAAGGTCAAGTCCGACCCCAGCCTGCCCGTCACCGTGTCCTGGCTGAAGGACGACAGCCCCCTGTCCCTGGGGTGGAGGTACGTAGCCCCCCCCGCGGGCCCTCTGAGTGTGTACCACCTGTCCTCTGTCCCTGGGGTGGTGGTCCCGAGGGTGGCCCTCCGGGGCCCTCAGCTTCGTGAAGCCACCCCTCTGAGTGTGTATCACCTGTCCTCTGTCCCAGGCTGAGGAGAGACGAGGAGTCTCTGTCCATCCCCAACGTCAACGAGGGCGACCAGGGTGTGTACACGTGCACGGCCCAGTCGGAGATCGACCAGGACGCGTCGTCCGCCCGCCTCACCGTGCTAGGTGCCCTGGGCCTCAACACTCTCCAGCGCTACACCGCTCTGCACCAGCACACGCTTCAGGACATAGTGGAGGATAGGTTGAGGGAATGGACTGGGTTCATGTACCCTCTCTATAGGGGTTCATATACCCTCTCTATAGGGGTTCATATACCCTCTCTATAGGGGTTCATATACCCTCTCTATAGGGGTTCATATACCCTCTCTATAGGGGTTAATATACCCTCTCTATAGGGGTTCATATACCCTCTCTATAGGGGTTCATATACCCTCTCTATAGGGGTTCATATACCCTCTCTATAGGGGTTCATATACCCTCTCTATAGGGGTTCATATACCCTCTCTATAGGGGTTCATATACCCTCTCTATAGGGGTTCATATACCCTCTCTATAGGGGTTCATATACCCTCTCCATATGAACCCCTATATTTCCTTCAATTATCCATGTAGAACTATAATCCCACACACACATGCACAAAAACAAACATACACCCACACGCCTACAGCCATTGCAATATGTCCCTGGATATTGTATATGATGCTCTTCCATTTGAGCACATCTCTTTCTAGGTCCAGTTCTCTTCTGTGAAATGAACATTTGGACTAAAAACGCCTAAAATGTCCCAGTAGTGAAACCTAACTAATCGTCTGTATTCTCTAATGATTTTGCAAACTGTCCTTTTCACACTATGCCTCAATGACCCTACGTCACCGAGAGCATAGCAGTAGTAGTAATAGCAGCAGTAACACTAGTTTGCATGCAATACAATATTGTAGCACTATTTAGCAGTAGCCCGATTGATTATGTGTGTAGTGTGAACTATAACCCAATCCAAACTAGATTTAACCGTGCTGATTGGCTGGTAGACTAACCTCTGAACTTTAACCTTTGCCCCACCCTCCCCCTGCCTCACAGAGGAAGTCTCCTTCAACCCCTCAGTATCTAGCGCCTTGCCCCCAGGTAAAAAACAGGCCCTCAAACGTGTGGATGCTTCATTCACCATCTCCTGCTTCCCTCTTATTAGTTATTCTGTCACTGTGTTCTTCCTATCATTCTTTGGGGTTTGTGTTGCACTCTTTCTCATCCTTCATTGTTTCAAGAGACCCTTCTCGTTGTCACACCAACTCAGCTTCACTCATAACACCACTGAGTCACTTACATGATATGTGCTATTCATGTACCAGGGAACAGGTTGAGACTACACTAGTGAAGACAGGTCTCTTAATGTACCAGGGAACAGGTTGGGACTACACTAGTGAAGACAGGTCTCTTTAATGTTACCAGGGAACAGGTTGGGACTACACTAGTGAAGACAGGTCTCTAATGTACCAGGGAACAGGTTGGACCTACACTAGGTGAAGACAGGTCTCTTAATGTACCAGGGAACAGGTTGAGACTACACTAGTGAAGACAGGTCTCTTAATGTACCAGGGAACAGGTTGAGACTACACTAGTGAAGACAGGTCTCTTAATGTACCAGGGAACAGGTTGGGAACTATATACTAGTGGAGACAGGTCTTTAATGTACCAGGGAACAGGTTGGGACTACACTAGTGAAGACAGGTCTCTTAATGTACAGGAACAGAGTTGAAACTACATAGTGAAGAAGGTCTCTTAATGTACCAGGGAACAGGTTGGGACACACCACGATGAAGACAGGTCTCTTTAAATGTACAGGGAACGGTTGGGACATACTATGTGACGACAGGTCAGGTTCTTCAAGTACCAGGGAACAGGTTGGAGGACACCTAGTGAAGACAGGTCCTTAATGTACCAGGGAAGAGGTTGGGGACTACACTAGTGACGACAGGTCTCTTAAATGTACCATGGGAATCGGTTGAGACTACACTAGTGGAAGACAGGTCTCTTAATGTACCAGGAAACGGTTGGACTTACACTAGTGAAGACAGGTCTCTTATGTACAAGGAACAGGTTGAGACTACACTAGTGGAGACAGGTTCTTAATGTCCACGGGAAGGTCATTGAGACTACACTAGTGAAGACAGGTCTCTTAATGTACCAGGAACAGGTTGAGACTACATAGTGACGACAGGTCTCTAATGTACAGGGAACAGTTGAGACATACACTAGTGGAGACAGGTCCTTAATGTACCCAGGGAAGCAGTTGAGACTACACTAGTTGAAGACAGGTCTCCTTAATGTACAGGGAACAGGTTGAGACTACACTGTGACGACAGGTCTCTTAATGTACCCAGGAAACAGGTTGGGACTTACACTAGTGAAGAACAGGTCTCTTAATGTACCAGGGAACAGGTTGAGACCACACTAGTGAAGACAGGTCTCTTAATGTACCAGGGAACAGGTTGAGACTACACTAGTGAAGACAGGTCTCTTAATGTGCCAGGGAACAGGTTGGGACTACACTAGTGAAGACAGGTCTCTTAATGTACCAGGGAATAATGTACCAGGGAGCAGGTTGAGACTACACCAGTGACGACAGGTCTCTTAATGTACCAGGGAACAGGTTGGGACTACACCAGTGATCTAGTGGTCTACTGGTCTGCCCTGGTTCATAGAACAGACCCCTGGTCAGTCTTATGAGTCACACCTGTGTTTTTCCTACGATGGCAGCGCTGGTAGGGGTCTCGGCTGTCCTCATGATAAGCCCAGCCTCTGGACACCGACCATATGAGGATGGGGAGGGGACGTGATTGGTTCAGGGCGTAGATAGTGACCAACGTCTCAGGTAGTGATGAACGTGCATTAGGGTGAGTTTTGATCACTGCAGGAATGCAGACAGACAGATAGGCTGTAGGCTTTAGGTCCAGATTGGTTGAGGTCCTTTCTGCTTGTCCAGATGACATCGTTCCCACCTGGTCTGTGAGCTGATGCTAGATCATTTCATCCTGTCTTTCTTTCCTTTTATGATCCCTTTTCCTCCCATTGGTTCACTAATTTGACCTCACCCCCCCCCATTTTCCCCTGTGTGTTTGCAAACATATATGCATTTGTGTGTGTGTGTGTGTGTGTGTGTGTGTGTGTGTGTGTGTGTGTGTGTGTGTGTGTGTGTGTGTGTGTGTGTGTGTGTGTGTGTGTGTGTGTGTGTGTGTATGTGTCTAATTTTGCATGTGTCTGTGTGTGGTTGGGTATGAGTGTGTGAGTGTGGATCTATGCGTGTGTGTGTGTGTGTGTGT
>OLKM01000695.1:28059-30559 GCA_900291075.1 Melanogrammus aeglefinus
ACCGCTCTCGACGCAGCACATTGCTTCAGACATAGTAGGAGGTTAGTTGAGGAGATGGACTGGTGTCATGTACTCTCTATAGGGCTTCATGTCCCTCTCTACTAGAGGGCGGTTCCATGTACCCTCTCTTAGGGTTCATGTACCCTCTCTATAGGGTTCATATACCTCTCTATAGGGTTAATATACCCTCGCTATAGGGGTTTAATATACCCTCCTATAGGGGTTCATGTACCCTCTCTATAGGGTTCATAATACCCTCTCTATAGGGGTTAATATACCTCTTTCCTATAGGAGTTCATATACCCTCTCTATAGGGGTTCATATACCCTCTCTATAGGGGTTCATATACTCTCTCTATAGGGGTTCATATACCCTCTCTATAGGGGTTGATATACCCTCTCTATAGGGGTTGATATACCCTCTCTATAGGGGTTCATATACCCTCTCTATAGGGGTTCATATACCCTCTCTATAGGGGTTCATATACCCTCTCTATAGGGGTTCATATACCCTCTCTATAGGGGTTCATGTACCCTCTCTATAGGGGTTCATGTACCCTCTCTATAGGGGTTCATGTACCCTCTCTATAGGGGTTCATATACCCTCTCTATAGGGGTTCATATACCCTCTCTATAGGGGTTCATATACCCTCTCTATAGGGGTTCATATACCCTCTCCATATGAACCCCTATATTTCCTTCAATTATCCATGTAGAACTATAATCCCACACACACATGCACAAAAACAAGCATACACCCACACGCCTACAGCCATTGCAATATGTCCCTGGATATTGTATATGATGCTCTTCCATTTGAGCACATCTCTTTCTAGGTCCAGTTCTCTTCTGTGAAATGAACATTTGGACTAAAACGCCTAAAATGTCCCAGTATGAAACCTAACTTAATCGTCTGTATTCTCTAATGATTTTGCAAACTGTCCTTTTCACACTATGCCTCAATGACCCTACGTCACCGAGAGCATAGCAGTAGTAGTAATAGCAGCAGTAACACTAGTTTGCATGCAATACAATATTGTAGCACTATTTAGCAGTAGCCCGATTGATTATGCGTGTAGTGTGAACTATAACCCAATCCAAACTAGATTTAACCTCGCTGATTGGCTGGTAGACTAACCTCTGAACTTTAACCTTTGCCCCACCCTCCCCTTGCCTCACAGAGGAAGTCTCCTTCAACCCCTCAGTATCTAGCGCCTTGCCCCCAGGTAAAAAACAGGCCCTCAAACGTGTGGATGCTTCATTCACCATCTCCTGCTTCCCTCTTATTAGTTACTCTGTCACTGTGTTCTTCCTCTCATTCTTTGGGGTTTGTGTTTTGCGCTCTTTCTCATCCTTCATTGTTTCAAGAGACCCTTCTCGTTGTCACACCAACTCAGCTTCACTCATAACACCACTGAGTCACTTATATGATATGTGCTATTCATGTACCAGGGAGCAGGTTGAGACTACACTAGTGAAGACAGGTCTCTTAATGTACCAGGGAACAGGTTGGGACTACACTAGTGAAGACAGGTCTCTTAATGTACCAGGGAACAGGTTGGGACTACACTAGTGAAGACAGGTCTCTTAATGTACCAGGGAGCAGGTTGGGACTACACTAGTGAAGAGACAGGTCTCTTTAATGTACCAGGAGGCAGGTTGAGACTACACTAGTGAAGACAGGTCTCTTAATGTTACCAGGGAGCAGGGTTGGGACTACACTTAGTGAAAGACAGGTCTCTTAATGTGTACCAGGGAACAGGTTGAGACTACACTAGTGAAGACAGGTCTCTTAATGTACCAGGGAACAGGTTGGGACTACACTAGTGAAGACAGGTCTCTTAATTGTACCAGGGAAACAGGTTGGGACTACACTAGTGAAGACAGGTCTCTTAATGTACCAGGGAAACAGGTTGGGACTACACTAGTGAAGACAGGTCTCTTAATGTCCCAGGGAACAGGTTGGGAACTACACTAGTTGAAGACAGGTTCTTCTTAATGTCCCAGGAACAGGTTGGGACTACACTAGTGAAGACAGGTCTCTTAATGTACCAGGGAACAGGTTGGGACTACACTAGTGAAGGACAGGTCTCTTAATGTACCAGGGAACAGGTTGAGACTACACTAGTGAAGACAGGTCTCTCTTAATGTACCAGGGAACAGGTTGAGACTACACTAGTGACAGGACAGGTCTCTTAATTGTACCAGGGAACAGGTTGAGACTACACTAGTGAAGACAGGTCTCTTAATGTACCAGGGAACAGGTTGAGACTACACTAGTGAAGACAGGTCTCTTAATGTACCAGGGAACAGGTTGGGACTACACTAGTGAAGACAGGTCTCTTAATGTACCAGGGAACAGGTTGGGACTACACTAGTGAAGACAGGTCTCTTAATGTACCAGGGAACAGGTTGAGACTACACTAGTGAAGACAGGTCTCTTAATGTACCAGGGAACAGGTTGGGACTACACTAGTGAAGACAGGTCTCTTAATGTACCA
>OLKM01000695.1:33059-35559 GCA_900291075.1 Melanogrammus aeglefinus
AGAACAAGATGAGCTCAGCTGGAGGTGAGACAGGCTGAGAACAAGATGAGATCAGCTGGAGGTGAGACAGGCTGAGAACAAGATGAGATCAGCTGGAGGTGAGACAGGCTGGGTAAACCGAGAACAAGATGAGATCAGCTGAAGGTGAGACAGGCTGAGAACAAGATGAGATCAGCTGGAGGTGAGACAGGCTGAGTATCAGAACAAGATGAGATCAGCTGGAGGTGAGACAGGCTATCTAGAGATACTGTTCTGAGCCCTCGTGATATCATGTTTCAGTCCATTCAGTGAACCTGCTGCTCTGATTGGTAGTGAGGGCCACTTGTCCTTTGGTAGTGTGTTACGCAGCTCAAACGTAACAAAGAACCGGGGCAGGAGTCAGGACACAACAATCAACGTTCCTTCATTTAATTGCGCGAAAAGCATGAATCGAACAGTGGCCGTAACAAGTGCTTTAGCTGGGCTGGGAGGACCTGATTGGTCTGCAGATTCTTCTTCTGCAGTGTTTTTATTTTTATTTCCAATGTTGAAAAAACTCTCTAACCTTAAGGAGCTCTGTCCTTAACTCTCTAACCTTAAGGAGCTCTGTCCTTAACTCTCTAACCTTAAGGAGCTCTGTCCTTAACTCTCTAACCTTAAGGAGCTCTGTCCTTAACTCTCTAACCTTAAGGAGCTCTGTCCTTAACTCTCTAACCTTAAGGAGCTCTGTCCTTAACTCTCTAACCTTAAGGAGCTCTTAACTGCCCCCCTGTCCCCCTCCCCCTCGGTGACCCCCTGTCTCTCCCTCTCCCTCGTGGTTACCCCCTGTCCCCCTCTCCCCCTCGGTGACCCCCTGTCTCCTCTCCCCCTCGGTGACCCCCTGTCCCTCTCCCCCTCGGTGACCCCCTGTCCCTCTCCCCCTCGGTGCAGCCCCTGCTCAACGTGGAGAGGAACGGCCCCAACCTGCACTACCGGCTGTGGTGGAGGAGGAAGGACACGGGAGAGGCCTGGGCCAACGTGACCACGGCGGGCTCCAAGCACGTGGTGCACGACACCGAGACCTACGTCCCCTACGAGATCAGGATCCAGGCACTGAACGACCACGGCGCCGGTCCCACCTCCAACGTTGCCACGGGATACTCCGGGGAGGACAGTGAGTGGGGGGGCCGTCCCGGGAACACGGGGGCCGGGAAAGGGAGGGACAGGGAGGGAAAGGGAGGGACGGGGAGGGGACAGAGGAGGGGAGAGAGGCTTTGAGACGACGTGTTCTAATGGCGGCCCTCCGGTGTCCCTCAGAGCCCACCGACGCCCCCACCGACCTGCGAGTGTCAAACGTGGACAGCACCTCGGTCACCGTCCACTGGACCCCGGTGGACCCCAGCTCGGTCCTGGGGGAGTTCAAGGAGTATAGGGTAACACACACACACACACACGCACACACACACGCACGCACACACACACACACACACACACACACACACACACACACACACACACACACACACACACACACACACACACACACACACACACACACACACACACACACACACACACACATGCACTCACGGCAATGGCACCAAATTCAATGTTACTTTTAGCTAGGTCAGGACTTTGTGTAAATGCTGTGTCATCTAGACCCCAATGTGATTCCAGGAATATACACAGATAACAATTTATTCATTGACCAGAATAAAACCTCTTATAGAGGACAATTCTCTTGGTCCATTGACTCAAATGATGGATGCATTTTATCTTCAGAAACGTTGTGGTTCACATGTTTTCTATGGCGTGAACAGCAGCAGTACGAGGTGATAGAATGCAGGGCTGACTCCCGTCCAAACGGACAAACAATATGTTACCTTTAGGGCATTTAGCAGACGCTTTTATCCAAAGTGACTAAACAATATATCGCTGTCCCATGTGCAAAGCACTAACAATCGCTAGCTTAACCCATTCCCCGTATTCAACAAAGATAGCTAGGATAGGATGCTACACAACTAAGAACTATAGCTAAATACGACAAACAAACTAAAGATAAATACGACAAAACAAACTAAAGCTAAATATGATACACAAAAAGTGCGTACATTAAGTCCCCGGACGTGCAGCATACAGTAATAAGGAGGAGGGGTTAGAGGGGTGGGCTATGCAGAATCCAGGTGAGCTACACAACACACACACAACACACTATCCTCCTCTCCCCTGACCCCTGACCTCTGACCCCTGACCCCTGACCCCTGACCCCTGACCCCTGTAGCTGTACTACTGGCGCGAGGCCAGCCTGCTGAAGGGGCTGCGCGTGTCCCAGGAGAAGATGACCCGGGGCTTCTACAGCATCGCCCAGCGGCCCAGTGCCGTGCTGGGGGGGCTGGTGCCCTTCTCCCACTACAGGATGCTGATGGTGGTGGCCAACAGGGGCCACGAGGGGCCCCCCAGCAACACTGTGGAGGTTCGCACCAAGGAGGGAGGTGAGCAGCACACAGGAGGGGGAGGAGGGGAGGAGGGGAAGGAGGAGGGG
>OLKM01000695.1:40559-43059 GCA_900291075.1 Melanogrammus aeglefinus
AGCAAGGCGTCTTTGAGGTAAGGAGCCGCATGCTGCTTTGTGCTGCCACCCCAGCACTGAGGAGAGATGGGGTTCGGCTTGGCTCAGGAATCAGAGCAGGTGGACTTGGAACCGTGAAGGTTGCTAGTTCCATCCCCCGGCTCCTCGAGTGTCGAGGCGTCCCTGAGCAAGACACCTCCCCCTGACTGCTCCTGACGAGCTGGCATGCACCCTGCATGGTTGAGTCTGCCATCGATGAGTGAATATGTCTATGCATCGGTGTCAGTCGCTTTGGATGAAAGCGTCTGCTAAACGCCCTAAATGTAAATGAAATGTCAATGAGAGACCGAGCTGCCTGCTGCTGACAAAAGGTGGCATGGGGAACGTTAGAGACACAGTTGTATTGAAAGAGAAGAAAAACTCATTTAGGATTAGCCATCAACACATGCTGCAAACCACAGCTTTTTCCAGCTTTTCCAGACTTCAAATTCCATCCCCGATCTCAAGAATGTGCACCTTTTGTAACATCCATAGTTGACCTCTAGGTGGTGCTATTGTCATCCATAAAAGCTTTCCTAATCATCCTTCATTTTAGGTCAATTGATTAACCGTGCATGTGTGTGTTTGTGTTTGATACCTTCAACTTTGTCTGACCCTATGCTCTCTCCTCCTCCCCCTCCTCCTCCTCCTCCTCCTCCCCTCCCTCCTCCTCCTCCTCCCCCCTCCTCCTCTTCCTCTTCCTCCTCTCCTCCTCCCCCTCCTCTTCCCTTCCTCCTCCTCCTCCTCCCCCCTCCCCCTCCCTCTCCCCCTCCTCCCTCCTGCGCTCCTCTCTCCTCCCCTCCTCCTCTCCTCCTCTTCCCTCCTCCCTCTCCCTTCCTCCTCCTCCCTCCTCTCCTCCTCCTCCTCCTCCTTCCTCCTCCTCCCTTCCCCCTCCTCCTCCTCCTCCCTCCTCGCCCTCCCTCTCCTCCTCCTCCTCCCTCTCCTCCTCTCCTCCTTCTCCTCCTCCTCCTCCTCCCTCCCTCCCTCCTCCCCCCTCCTCCTCCTCCTCCCCCCTCCTCCTCCTCCTCCCCTCCTCCCTCTCTCCTCCTCCTCCTCCTCCCCCTCCCTCCTCCTCCCCCTCCTCCTCTCCTCTCCTCCCCCTCTCTCCCCCCCTCCCTCCTCCCCCTCCCCCTCCCTCCCCCTCCTCCTCCTCGCTGTAGTCGAGCTAACTGATGACGGGCGACTCTACCTCCGTCCCCTACTACTCTCCTCCCCTCCCTCTGAACCACTCACCGTTGCTCCGACCACCATAAGTACCACAACCTCTACTACTACACTACTACTACGACCCCCATCACCACCACACCACCGCCGCCGCTACTACAACCACCACCGAGGCGGCCCGCCACCCACCCCTCTGCGGTCGCCACCAGGCGGCCCCGATACAGAACGTTTTTGGGTACAACAACAAACACGGCGGCGCGCGGGGCCTACGTAACCTGGCGTCCGCATGCCCGTCATGGGGGCTGCTGTTGCTGTGGTGTTGCAGGCGAACCCCGTCTGTCTGGTGTTTGTGTGATTCTCTTCACCTGGCCAAGCGAGGGCCACTTGGTTTTGAGGGCTCAGCGTACCTGGCTGTAGCCTAGCTGTAGCCTATTTGTAGCCTAGCTGTAACCCAGCTGTAGCCCAGCTGTAGCCCAGCTGTAGCCTAGCTGTAGCCCAGCTGTAGCCCAGCTGTAGCCCAGCTGTAGCCCAGCTGTAGCCCAGCTGTAGCCCAGCTGTAGCCTAGCTGTAGCCCAGCTGTAGCCTAGCTGTAGCCCAGCTGTAGCCTAGCTGTAGCCTAGCTGTAGCCCAGCTGTAGCCTAGCTGTAGCCTAGCTGTAGCCTAGCTGTAACCCAGCTGTATTGAATATGAATTGCAAGTGATGAAATCGCGAGGGAAAATGTCTTTCTGAGAGCGTATAGACAGAATTATTGAACATTTATTTAACAAGAACCAACTAATTGAGATTCAATTATTTTTATCAAGAGAGTGCCATAAAACGATACATCTCTGTACTTGATCCTCTCTTACCTAGAAGTGAATAATGGGTTTCTTGTGCTGAAAATCCTTTTTACGTTATTAATATATAACGTAAGTAGCATCATGTGTTTCAGCCTATGAGAAAACAATGCTCATTGCTCACTGAATAGACTAGATTCATAGGTACCTACTAAAAATACATTTGTTTGTGAGTTTGTTGATACCAACAGGTTAAAGTTGATTTATATATGAATGGGAATTGACGTATTGAAGAGTATTCCTGGAACTTTAGAGGTGTAGTCTTGTCAGTGTATACCATGGTACTCTGTGATGTAAAGTGATGTGTACAGGGGAACTGCCCATTGGTCCGACCACCCATTGGTCCGACCTCCCATTAGTCCGACAAAATGCCCATTGGTCCGACCTCCCATTGGTTCGACCTCCCGTTACTCCGACAAAATACCCACTGGTCCGACCTCCCATTGGTCTCGACCTCCCTTCTACCTCTCCCGTTCCTCCG
>OLKM01000695.1:45559-55559 GCA_900291075.1 Melanogrammus aeglefinus
ATGTTTGTAATTGCACAAGCAACGTCCGTCTTTTCAATGAATACTATATTCATTTTTGAGCCATGCGGGATAGAAGATACACTAAGACTGAAAGTACCCTTCAACAAGGGGGAGTACCTCTCCATGAGAGTCATCAGGACCTTGTTGACGATTGGCTACAGTCCCTGCAGTACGTTCAATGAGTTTTCTGTCACTCTCGCTTTCTCTTTACACAGAAAGCTCAAATTGAAAATACATAAATTTCTTTAAAACCTGTACTCCCTTTTCCTCATAACTGTGAATGCTGTCCTCCTGTCTCTTATGCACATTGCGTCGGTGTCACCTGTCACACTCTTTTATAAATTGATCATTATTTCACTGCTGTTGCCTGAACCGTGCACCAATCCTATCGCTTCGTTTGCCATGCAGACATGCCTGACTGGCTGTGATTGGCTGTTGAGCTGACCTTGGTGTTTGAGTTGCTGCTTTGTGTTTTGATGAATGCAGCCTACTGGAGTGTGTCCATGCGTACGTCGGCTTGCTCAAAATGCATCGCTTTATTGTTGAATGATGCGTCCAAAACACATCTCCACACATACACTTTTTCATAATATGTCAATTAATTTGTAGATTGGCTGCCATTGTAAGCTTGTGTCAGAGCACATCGTTGCTAAAACATTGACTGGCCGAGCCACGATGTTCCTTGACAGCCACATGGCTTCTATACATCTTAAGAGTTTCTGAAAATATTGCATTTATTTTTGAAATATTGTATATATAGAAGTTGTCAGGGACAGCGGTCGTGCTCAGCATCTCTCGGGGGGGCCAGAGTTCCCAGAGCACTGTGTTGTCCCACGCATGGGAGGTCTCCCTGGTGGTCCTGGATCCTCCAGTCGTTCACCTCCGGCCAGGCGGTGGATGGAGGGGTGGTGCCAGCCCATGCCCTCACTGCGGCTGGTGTCATGGTGCATACGGCATGGTGCATGACTCCCTGCAGCCCTCCTTCTGTTGCTCCCGGCTCTGCCTCACACGGACCAACCCATCTTTCACCGGAAAGATGAGGGAGCTTTCATTTTCCAATCAATCCTCAGCAACAGCACCGCCTCTGGTGAAAGAGCTGAGCTGGTGGCAGGTGATGGTACCTGACATCAACTGGCACTAGCTGTGTTGAGTGCTGTGCCTGAGGTTTCGATTTGAGTCTTTGGTTACTTTTTGATCTTTATTTGGTTTGTTTTCTGAAATTGAGTTTGGGTCAATGGATTAATGAGACAAACAAAGCTTTGCTAGCCTCCACTCTACTGCTTAGTTTTTTTTAGCTAGCTTATCACTGCACCACCTACAGAGAAAACTAGACCTTGAGTTCAGTATTTTGGAACTGGACTGGAGTAGAACATTCCCTGAAGCAGCACCTGCTGCTCTGAGCATTGGTCCACTGGTTCCTCACTGAAGTAGAGCCTTGAGGAGGCTCATAGCCCAGAGAGAAAGTGGACGCTTTACTGGCTCTAAAAAGCTCAGCTTATTAAGACACATGAACACACGTAACCCAGCAGGAGAGCTTTTCCTCAGGGGGCTGAGCGCTGCCTTGTTCTGGCTCAATGCAATCCACTCCCTCCCCTCTGGTCCCGGTCCAAGCTGGCCCCCTGCATCATGGCCCTGACCACAAGTGGTTCCACCCAGACACGTCTGGAGAGTGACCGCCGCTCTCTCGTCTCCTCTGCATTGTGTCTCTAAGGCAACGGAACAATAAGGACTGTGCCTGTCAAACAGCAGCCCCCCATTAAGGTGGGCGACCTGATCGAGGGGGCCAAGTACCGTCTGCGGGTGTACTCCCACGAACACAACGATATCAGCAGCCAGTCGTTCACCTTTGAGACCGGCACAGGTGAGACCACGCCTCCGGCTGTCCCCCCCCCCAAAGGGGGGGGGGATTGCAGTCTTGGCAACCACTGCGTGCCGTCGGCACTTTAGCAGGGACACTTCGGAGAGGAGAGTGAGCGGTTTTACGTTGTTTTTTGCAGGAGATGGCGGAAACTGAATGGAAATGCGTATCCCTCCAGTCTAGGACACTAAGGGCGCCCTCTAGTGGACGCTGGTGAGAGAGGGATGGAGCTGTAGAGAGGGTGCATGACTCAGCCTCTAGCCTCCCGGAGGTTGAACTCATCTGTACAGAGCGACAACTGACGTTAGGACAAGGTTGTTAAGCTGCTAGTCGCTGAACATTTGTGCGTCTGTTTTGATCACATGAGGGTTGTGTTCATCTTTGTGTATGTTCATTTTACCCGCCAGACAGTTGCAGTGTTGTACTGTGCGTTTTTCTTTGTGTGAGGCGCTGGCCCGTGGCCGTTGTGTGTCAGCCTCCCTCATTCTATCGGCCCTGTCCCAACGATGTGGTTAAATACTGTAGAGTGGCCGCTGTTTGGACCCTGCACGCTATTTAGACCAGGAAACCAAGCTCACCAAATGTATATCAGGGATGCAGCTCTGTCTTCTCTAGGTAATCCAGGAGACTCCGCAGTCTTGTACTTCAATCTGCGTGTGGTTGAGCGCGGTTGGAGACATTATTATGGACAAATCTTACTTTATGATGCTTTATGATAATTGAGAAATAGCATTAAGTTGACCAGACAAAAACGTAGTCTCATGAGGAGATTCAACATCCTGCTATCTGAGATGGGACCCCATATCTGACACCTGCCATCTTTAATGTCCAATGCCAGGTCACGAACTGACGTCACGAAATGGCTCAGCCTCACCGACTGATGGTCCTACGTATCATGCTTACTCTCCCTATGTTTCCTGTCTGTCCCTCTTTCTGTGTTTGTATGTGTGTGTGTGTGTGTGTGTGTGTGTGTGTGTGTGTGTGTGTGTGTGTGTGTGTGTGTGTGTGTGTGTGTGTGTGTGTGTGTGTGTGTGTGTGTGTGCGTATGTGTGTGTGTGTGTATATATATGTGTGTGTGTGTTTATGTGTGTGTTTACATGTGTGTGTGTGTGTGTCTGTGTGTGTGTGTTTGTGTGTGTGTGTGTGTGTGTGTGTGTGTGTGTGTGTGTGTGTGTGTGTGTGTGTGTGTGTGTGTGTGTGTGTGTGTGTGTGTGTGTGTGTGTGTGTGTGTGTGTGTGTGTGTGTGCCCTCAGCCTACAGTAAGGATCAGGTGGACATCGCCACTCAGGGCTGGTTCATCGGGCTGATGTGCGCCATCGCCCTCATCATCCTCATCCTCCTCATCGTCTGCTTCATCAAGAGGAGTCGAGGGGGGAAGTATCCAGGTGGGCCCGCCACACACACACACACACACACACACACACACACACACACACACACACACACACACACACACACACACACACACACACACACACACACACACACACACACACACACACAAATAAACAAACAAACAAACAAACACATACACACGCAGACACCCACACGCACACACATGCATACACACACAAACACACTAAGACACAAACACACGCACAAACATGCACACGTGCACACACACACACACACACCCACATTCACACGCAAACAAACAAACAAACGCACAGACACACACACGCACTAAGACACAAACACACGCACAAACATGCACATGTGCACACACACACACACACAAACAAACAAACAAACAAACAAACAAACAAACAAACAAGCACACGCAGACACACACACGCACACACATGCATACACGAACACACTAAGACACAAACAAACGCACAAACGTGTACACACACACACACACACACACACACACACACACACACACACACACACACACACACACACACACACACACACACACACACACACACACACACACACACACACACACACACACACACAGGAAACAGAAAGTCACAGAACTCGGAGGACCATTTCATTAGGAAAGACATATACCTGCAAGGGGCTGATAGCCATTCTTGCTACTATACTATATATGTACATATTTATGCCTAGTCTGGGGGAATACTCGATTCTGATTGGCTGCAGGGTGTCCGTTAATCACTGATATATGGACACCTACTAAGTAGTTCCAGTCAATTTTTTCTGTTCAGCCTTCAAAACGAGAGCTGGTAAATTATATATATACTGTGTATATATATATATAATTATATATATAATATATATTATATATATATATATATATATATATATATATATATAAAGGCTGGACGTATTCATGTACACTTTGGCCTATTTCAACGGTCTGAACGTGGGAAGCGCAAACGCATAGTAGCTTTGTGGGCGGTTCTATCGCGCTATCGCTATATTACAGGCGGATAAATGACACTTCCGTCGCGGCGAGTGTCCCAGGGTTGGTCTGAAGCAGCCTAATACCCGTAGTGTGGTTGGGCGTAACGTGCAATGAACCATCAGAGCGTTTTATTCGCATCCCCTTTAGAACGATCGGAGATGTTCATGGCGGGTTGCTATTATGATGGCGGTTGCAGGCGCACGCAGTGAAAGTTCACATTGAAAATACCGATGTGCTTGTCAGAGCAGTCAAGAACGCGACTTGGCTTTATATGCTGATGGAGAAACCCCAAAATGCTTCGTGAAAGGCTTGGAGGAAATCCCGTAATGTTCAGCAGGACAAAATATTCTTATTATATATTATTATTAGTTTATAATATTTTATCTTTATGAACCACAATGATTTCCTTGGGTGGCTCTTCTGATTGCTCTTGTATTATGTATGGTTTGCAAAAATGGTAACTGCTGTCCGTGTAGATGAGAGAAGCAAAGTGTATGCGCGAGGTGCACAAGCAATCCGTATGCGCATGTATGCATGCGCCCTTAAAATAGCATCTGAACAACGCGCCACTGACTTTAGACCAGGTATTTCCTGGTCAGTAGCGCAATGGTTTTCAGAAACGTCAAAATACCGTTTGCGCCAGAACACGCCTCCTCCTTCCGCCGAACCGCCCCTTGGGGCGCAAGATCATTCCCTAATTTAACGGCGAGTGGCGCTGGTGGCAAAAGAACGCTCTGCGCCAGTTGTAAACTAGCAACGACACATGCGCCAGTGACTAAGTCACTTGCGCCGGATGCAAGATAGGGCCCTTTATGTTGAAAGTATAGACCGTCGCGATTCCCATTGAAACGATTGCCGTGGTGATTAGTCTTCACGAGAGCTGGTCAATAGTGAAAAATTAATTAAACTGTAATCAGACGTGGTTATATGCTATAGACCCTAGAGTACATGTACAAAATATGTACAATGCATAACGTTGGCTCTCTGGCTCATAGCTGAGCGGACTAGAATACCTCCAGTTGTTCGTATCTAAAGTCCGTCCTATTTACTGGAGGGGTGAGCAATGCTTCCGTTGCCTAAGAACCTTACATGACGGTAATGATTGTTCCAGGTATTAGTCAAACCCTCAGGCGCTACCAGGGAAACTAAATTATGGCTTGTGAAAAACTTTATACTTGGATTGTAAAACGCATGAAAATAGAAATTAATGGTCTTCATTTATTTTCTTTGGCAAGTGACCATGGTATAAGTGGGATAATGTCCTTTGAGGTGTCCATAATCAGGAATGAATGGACTTGACGGAGGCGACTGTCCTCCTCTTCGCGTTGGATGGTTCTAAGGCCTCCGCGTGGTCCATTAATTCCTGGTAATGGACACCTCATCAGGTATTATCCCTTGCATATAGTAGCAACTACTAAACAATTTGTTTCATAAATTGGATCGCAACAAACAAGCAAAGATCAAGCTAGCAGCTTTGAGCGATATGGCTACTTAAACATCTTGAGTTCTGTTTATATTTTTCAGTTTCTATTTTGTGTAGGTGGAGAATGGCTACTCATAAAATATCTAGACTTCTGTTAATGTTTTCAGTTTCTATAATGTGTAGGTGGCGAGTGCCTCGCTGGTTGCTCAAAGGTTTTCGGTAGGTGCGGTTTGGTTTATGTGGTTTATGCTAACAAAGACTAAAACACCTAAAGGTTAATACCCAGAGATATTAGCATGGAATCATAATAATGATGGGAATAATAATAAGAATGATAATGACAACAACTATTATTGTTTGGAAGATTATCCGTTTCTCTCATCACCTCAGACCCAGAGCTACACCCCTTTATTTGCCCATTCATTTTCCCAATTTGCCCATATCAATCAGTTAATTACATCCTACCTACCACACCTTAGCCACACACACACACACACACCATACCTTAGCCACACACCTTAGCCACACACACACCCTACATTAGCCACACATCCTACGATTATCCACACACATCCTAGCTAACTACACACATCCATACATTCCTGCTCGCATCTTTGGAGAATAAAACTATAAACTTGGAACTCTGACTGGAAAACCCTGTGTTCTCACCGACACCCCCATTCCCAGAACCTGCTCTTCAGTTATCATAATAATAAAAATATGAACCCTAATAATTATGAGGATAATAATCCTAATCCCAACTTGTTGCCAACAATGGGATTTATTGGGCAGAGCTGAGTTACTCGCTACAAGACCAGATATCAACTGAAATAAAACTACCAGTGACCGACTAACTGAGCTTTCACAACAATTTACATTGTTTATTAATATGCGTGTGTATTTGTACATTAATACAGAATGACTATTCATGTGTCTGTGTGTGTGAACGTATAATATGCAGCTTTTCTGCATTAAAATATCTAAAAATAACTACCGATGTTTGAAAGATTTCTGTGTTAAATGATTTGTGTAATACGGCTATCCCCATGTTTCCAACAATATTCAAACCCAGAGAAATTGGTAGATTTATCCAAGGTAATGGTCTGTTACAGTTGGTCTCGAGCCAGTGGCGTCACATGACCTTTAGCTCCTAACCCCCAGGGGTCAAGGGGTTTCACTTTGACTAGTGGCTCACGCTAGCCAACAAGCTATTGCTAATGTTTCCCCACACATGTACTTTACTTTGGCGGTTCCTTTTATTCACTTATGTTTGTATCGTACGAGCGAACGTCGCAATCTACAAGTAAGAAACCTTCAAAATTAGCAGAAAGGCAGAACTAATAACAACCTTTTTATTTCCTCAGTGCGAGATAAAAAGGACCTAGCCTTGGACCCGGTCGACCAGAAAGAGGACGGCTCTTTTGATTACCAGTAAGTACAGCCACTAGGAAACACCTCAGAATTCCTTCTTTAGCTCACTGCTGTGTATTAGTGGCAGCGTGGACGACTGCTACAGCTCACATTTAGCATGTGACGCTCTACACAACAAGTTGTATCAACAGCGTGTGGGAACGTGTGTGAATGGTTTGTTTTTCTGCACAGTCAGACTTCTGATCACGTGAGAGATACTTCTTCGAAAATGTAACATACTTTAAAGACCCATCCCCCCCTCCCCCATGTAGTGACTATGAGAAGAACCTTCACTACAGGGACCAATAATGAGGTCTGAAGAAAGGTTTTGCATTTGAAGATCATGTCATGTCAGTATCTCCTGTGGGGGCGATGCTGAGCTTCCAGCTGGTCTGCAGTGTCTCAGGGTCTCCTGTGGGGGCGATGCTGAGCTCCCACTTGGCTGTAGTGTATCAGTGTCTCCTGTGGGGGCGCTGGTGAGCTGCAGTGGCTGCTGAGTGACTGTGGTTTGTCCTTCTTACAGGTCCCGCTGATCCACACGTGGAATCTCTCTCTCTCTCTCTCTGCCTCTCTCACTGTAAACACCTGTTAACAACTAAAGCCACCACTGCTAATGGTTGATTATTAACAGCCTTTCTCAGATTTACTCAACAACTGTGCGTCTCTACACACTAAAACCGTCGACAGCGCGCTGCAAATGATTCTTTAACGCCCGGTAGAATGTACTAATTTAACAACCGTGAATCTACTTTGTTTGATCTCCTGAAGGACGGAACATAGGCCTATATTCAGGACATTTATTTTGTAGTATATTTACATCTTCTATGTACTTTGCATTAATGTGTTCTAAAGACAATTGGTCAGTCAAAGAAACATGTGCTTTACAGTGGCAAGTTCGGGAAATATTGTATCATTTTAGGAAGAAAGTAGGCCTAATATAAATGATGAATATATATTAATTCACCTTTGATTACCAAAATTGGGTTACATTTAAAATCTGAGTTAAAACCTCATACATAAATACAAAGGTGAGTCATGGTAGCAGAAATCATGTCACCATTATTGGGTCATGATGTGTTCATTAATATGAATGCCTAAGGGGTCATTTCTAAGCTTGTCTGGATCGAATACCACAATACTAATGTCTTACCTTGGCTGTTAGTTTGCTGCTGTTTTATATCCATGTGTGTGCCTTTACGTTTAAATCTACATTTGTGCGTGTGCATACGTGCATGCAGGTGTGTGTGTGTGTGTGTGTGTGTGTGTGTGTGTGTGTGTGTGTGTGTGTGTGTGTGTGTGTGTGTGTGTGTGTGTGTGTGTGTGTGTGTGTGTGTGTGTGTGTGTGTGTGTGTGTGCGTGCGTGCGTGGGTGTATATGTGTGTGTGCTTGCGTCTGTGCGTGTGTGTGTGTGTGTGTGTGTGTGTGTGTGTGTGTGTGTGTGTGTGTGTGTGTGTGTGTGTGTGTGTAGGCCAGTATGACTAGGTTGTATGAGGGCACTCACATCCCACTGATGGTGGAGGACTTTCCTTGCTACTTTCCTTTCTCTTGTCTTTCGGACTCTCTTATTCTCTCTACATCCTGTACCTCTTCCGCTCTCTCTCGTTTTCTATCCCGCTCTCTCTCATTCTCTCTCTATCCCTCTTCTGTCTCGCCCTCCACTCTCTTTATGCTGAAATGCGTCATCTGTCCCGACAGGAATGAAAATGATAACGAAAACGAAAATGAGAACGAAAACGAGAACAGGTACCTTGTCTTTGGCCGGGCAAGTCACTCTATCTCTCTCCCTCCTTCTCCCTCACCCTCCCTCTCTCTCCCTCTCTCCCTCTCTCTCGGCTTGAGCATGCCAGACGAGTGCTTGGGCTGAGTAGAGGAGGGGGAAATGGCCCTTCAGGTGTCCGACTGAAGAAGATTTTGCCACCACTGAAAAGCCGTTGCACAACAACAATTTTGCAACTGCAGCAAAATTGAGATGCTAAGAAGTTGTGTAGATGACATTGGAAGGATCTTTCAAGCTCCTTATTCCCATGAATGCGTTTGTTCATCTCTAGTTGTTTAGACCAGAGCACTGAAACGTGCAATCAGAAATAGTTTTGGTTGTGTTTGGATTCCAAGAACACATGTTCTATGAATTAGTTAGATGTTTAGGTTTAATTTAGGTATTGGGTAAGATATTACATTTGAGTCAAAGTGGTATGTTGAGGGGAAGGGTTATGATCTCAGTAGAAATATTGACCTGAGTATAACTGTTTGGAAAACAGTGCATCATGGGAATCTCCACCAGAGTGGTCTGTGTGGTGTGTCACCCACAGTGGGTGTGGCAAAAAGAGAGTTTGTGCCTCTTTTACATTTTACTTTTGCAGAAGAATAGTGACGATGTAATGTTTTAAGTCTATAATATATTATGTATATTGTAATAATACTCATTGATCACAATGATAAACCTTAAATTTTTGTTATGCTGGTGATGATGGTTTCTTTGATAGCCAACGGTCTCTATTCTGCTTTGGATCATGTTGCATCATTTAGCATGCAGGAGGAGAATTGCTAAGCCTTCCTTTCTACAGGTCTTTTCAGGAAGGAAGTGAAGTACAAAAAAAATGTGTGCAATAGTTTTAAGCTTCTAATAGGTTTTAGAAACAAGAGACGACATTAAGATGTAACTGATACACAGTGAGGTGAGGAGGTGGTCCAGACAGACATGGACGGTCTGGAGGCCAGGCCTGGTTCCTTGGGGGTGTCAAATGCTAGCTGTTAGCATCGGACGACGAGCATTAGCATGAGAAGAGAAGCAGAGTCAGAATTGAACAAGAACAATGTTTGATGTCAGGAAGGGCATTCATCTGCAGAGCCTCGTCAGGTTGCTTCATGCCTGACCGTGTTGGCATAGAGATCCTAAAAGCCCAGATGAACAGTGCCAGGGTGGAGGGACGCA
>OLKM01000695.1:60559-68059 GCA_900291075.1 Melanogrammus aeglefinus
AATGTTGCTAAGTTTAAACTTTGTTATGCAGGTGAGTACGGTAACTTTGAAAAGGGTCTCTATTCTGCTTTGGATCATGTTGCATCATTTAGCATGCAGGAATATAATTGCTAAGCCTTCCTTTCTACAGGTCTTTTCAGAAAGGAAGTGAAGCACGAATGTTTGGTGTACAATAGATTTAAGCTTGCTATGCATTCGATATATGAGTGGAATTTGTCAGGTAAAAGAAAAATATGGTGAAAGTTTTGAGAAACCTGCAGAACTATGTTGAAGACATTAAGACGGAACTGATACTGGTGCATTCCTCACTGGCCAGCCGCAGCATCCACCACTTAACCAATCCTTTTTGCCCAAATGAATCTGAAAGCTGCTGAATGTGTCACTAGGACAGTTATGTTGATGATTTATGGAACTGCTTGATTTCCTCTCTTGCCTCTGTATGCTATGAAGATTGCACTGTACATTTTTCACATTTTCTAGTCGATTGCCGCGGGTCTGCATTATAGGTCTCCAGTTTAGTACATTTGGGTCAGCATGCACTTTGGTGGTTGTCTATTCAGTTCAGGTGGTCACCTTCTGTATTCTGTGTTTTTTATGTTCACTTGTCCCCAATGGTTTAAAGGTCTTTTGAAAGGTATGAACAGACAAGAATCTGCTGCATCGCAACCCAAACCCCCGCCTCCCAATCCTGCCACTTTATAACGCATTTTACAACGCATATGCAGTGGGTTTTTAATCGATTAATATCCCCTTCACACAACCGCTTCAGAATGAAGTGGTTGTGTTTTCCTTTTACCAAAGACAAGGACCAATTTTTTTATGTGGGAGGCACAGTATACAATGCAAAACAGATTGCTGCCTATGGCTTAAAACACAGCACACACATTCTGCCATTTTGCCAGCAAGAGAAGTAATCTGAAACTAGATATGATGTAGCCCACTGAACCTTTGCCAATCCACTCAAAAAACGTAGAGAGGAAGGAACTCTTCTAATCTAATAATTTAATCTTCCTTCGATGCTATAACTTTCACTCTTAAGGGCATTTTGTTTAAGTCAAGGAAATAAGGAGACTGCATCTCAAAGATCCCAGGCAGACTGACATGGCCAGCAGGGTGCGAAACAGAAGAAAAAACAACCTCAGCTATTGCAAACTTTTGAGACGAGCTGGAGCCCTCAGCAAAACATTGAATCAGCCTTGAGAGATGTAATCTGAACTCCTCAGCACTGACTGAAAACGAGCACTCAATTCAACCTTAAGAAAGAAAATGGACAATGGCCCTGACTGTAGAGAGTCCTGACAGTAGAGAGTAGAGTCCGGACTGTAGAGAGTCCTGACTGTAGAGAGTCCTGACAGTAGAGAGTAGAGTCCGGACTGTAGAGAGTCCTGACTGTAGAGAGTAGAGTCCTGGCTGTAGAGAGTCCTGACTGTAGAGAGTCCTGACTGTAGAGAGTAGAGTCCTGACTGTAGAGTCCTGACTGTAGAGAGTAGAGTCCTGACTGTAGAGAGTCCTGACTGTAGAGAGTAGAGTCCTGACTGTAGAGAGTCCTGACTGTAGAGAGTCCTGACAGTAGAGAGTAGAGTCCGGACTGTAGAGAGTCCTGACTGTAGAGAGTCCTGACAGTAGAGAGTAGAGTCCTGACTGTAGAGAGTCCTGACTGTAGAGAGTCCTGACAGTAGAGAGTAGAGTCCGGACTGTAGAGAGTCCTGACTGTAGAGAGTCCTGACTGTAGAGAGTAGAGTCCTGACTGTAGAGAGTCCTGACTGTAGAGAGTCCTGACAGTAGAGAGTAGAGTCCTGACTGTAGAGAGTCCTGACAGTAGAGAGTAGAGTCCTGACTGTAGAGAGTCCTGACAGTAGAGAGTAGAGTCCTGACTGTAGAGAGTCCTGACAGTAGAGAGTAGAGTCCGGACTGTAGAGAGTCCTGACTGTAGAGAGTAGAGTCCTGACTGTAGAGAGTCCTGACAGTAGAGAAGAGTCCTGACTGTAGAGAGTAGAGTCCTGACTGTAGAGAGTCCTGACTGTAGAGAGTCTTGACAGTAGAGACTCCTGGCTCTAGGGAGTGCTGGCTGTAGACAGTAGAGTCCTCCTAGGTTCCCTCCCAGCCCCATATAGGTGAGGAGCTACCTAGCACCACATTTGTATTTACTACCAACGCGCAGCCCATCCTCCTCCACCTCGAGGGATGATTCTGGCTGTTGTTGCTATGACATTGTGGCTATAACGCTGCTATTCCCATATGGTAACGATCTCTACACCATCACTCTTTATATTAATTGATTAAATGGTGAGACCCTTTTCTGCTGTAATTGAGGTATGCTTTTACACTTACACACTATGTGTAGCATTGTATTCTGATGTTATTTCTCTCAGTGTGTGTGTGTGTGTGTGTGTCTCTCTCTCTCTCTCTCTCTCTCTCTCTCTCTCTCTCTCTCTCTCTCTCTCTCTCTCTCTCTCTCTCTCTCTCTCTCTCTCTCTCTCTCTCTCTCTCTCTCTCTCTCTCTCTCTCTCTCTCTCTCTCTCTCTCTCTCTCTCTCTCTCTCTCTCTGTGTATACTGAATCCACTGTAATCCCCACCCAAGGCCTGATTCCTCCACTCTATATATCCCAATCCAGGCAGCATGATCAATCGTAACTTGATCAGCAGCTCTGGGGCTGCTGTGAGGGTATAGAGTGTAACAGCATGAAGCATGACTGTGGCTGGGCGATAATCACATCCCCTTATTGACTTTCGGGGGCAACACGTTAACATAGAGTAGATTGCATTTGAGACACTAGGTTAAAGTGTTAAGGGGAGTGTATTCGTGACCGTATTGTGGAATGCGTTCATTCACATTCTCAAATATGGGAGTTCATGAGAATACAACAGATAATCTCAATCCATTCCACTCTATCGCCCAGCCTTAAAAAAAATAGCCATCTCCCGAGAATAGGCTCAGGAGAATGGGAAGTCCTGCTGGCAATGCAGAAGAACGGAGAAGAGGCCAGACGTCTTTGAGAACATGAAAGATGATCAATTCTCCAATCTTGATCATGCATCCCTTAAAGAAATAAAAAACCTCCAGCTATTTCCGCTACAAGCTTGGTCTAGCCTAGGGTTAGCGCTGATCTATAGTGGTGCCCAATGCATGTAGTTCTACTCTCTCAACCAGCGCTCAGAGTCAGGGGATGGAGCTAAGCTCTGAGTCGAGATGGAAAGCACTTTTCCGAAACCTGGAAGCTTTAGCACTAATTCATGACTATTGAATTAGTTCTAAATCATTTTGTGACTCAAGTCTTGGTGTGGAAGTGTTTTGGTCTCTGGTCAGAATATGTGTCCGTGTCATAAGCATGTGATTGAATGCCTGCCTTGTTGACATCCCGACAAACGGCAGAGAAGTCCCCCTATTCTTCATTCTGGCTCTTTCTAGAATATCATGTTTAATGAGGATGTCAGCACACCTCACTCAATCAAATCCCAAACGTTTGAGTATCTTCACCATGCCAAAAGCTTTGTCCAATTCAGAGTCCCTCCTAGCCCCCCTATTGAGTCAGATTCATTTCATTACCCCTGTGAACCCCAACCGATAGGAAGGTTCCCCCCCCTCCTTTGTCCGACGTTGACCTTGTGGTTTTTTTTCCGGCATGTTTTTCCCGCCCGTTTCCAGTAGTGACGAGGACAACAAGCCGCTGCAGGGCAGCCAGGCGTCCCTGGACGGCCCGCCGAAGGAGAGCGACGACAGCCTGGTGGACTACGGCGAGGGCGGAGACGGGCAGTTCAACGAGGACGGCTCCTTCATCGGCCAGTACACCGTCAAGAAAGACTCCAAGGACGAGACGGAGGGCAACGAGAGCTCCGAGGCCACCTCGCCTGTCAACGCCATCTACTCCCTGGCGTAGGACCGCCCCCTGTCAGCTACACCCCCACCCCCACCCCCACCCCCACCACCACTACCCACACCCCACCTCTGTGCTCGTGACGTAGCCGGAGCGGACTACCACGGCTAACGGCTTCCCGGGATCGATGGTGTTGGTGCTGGTGGAGACGCGACTATTTCTACAACTACAACCAAAACACAGCACTCTGAATCGGGAAACGCACACACACACACAAACGCACACACACACAGCAAGTATATAAATATATATCGATATAAGAAAACACGTTATAGACGTCAGTGGCGCACAGGGACAGGATGAAGACGGGCAGAACTCTAAAGACAAGAGAACGGATGGAAGAGAGGAGGCAGCGAGCCAAGCTTTCTGTTGTGTTCAGTTGGGTTCCTGGCTCCTGGCCCCCAGGGACACAAGGCTCTTCAGAGGTCGAGGATATGGGATGTTGACCAGTGTTCTAGTTTGTCCAGCGCCCTCCGCCTTCCCAGCTCACACAGACTCTCTCTCGAGTGTGCCTTCAGACGGCAGGCTTTTGATGCGGTTTCAGGCTTTGGTTTCCCTGCTCCTCTAGAGGTGTTGTTTGTTGGTATTTCTTCCTCTGCTCCCGGGCTCCCGTTCATCCCAAGCCCCTCACGGCTTTGTGACTCTCTAGCGTCCCCACTTAGGCTTACATATCAGTTCTCGACCTCCACTTCAAAAGGATGCTGGCATTAGTTTATCATATTGATATTTCCGCAATGAAAGATCTTTTTGGTTTTCTTCTCCACAGCTGGTAACTCATTGAATCTAAGCGAGGCTGAGCAAAGCCCTGGCACACATTTTAGTGTCTTGCAATTCTATGCACCATCATATTCTCCATGCATTTCTTTCCGGGTTTAATCTGTTTGGTTAGTTCAAGAGTTTGCCCATATTGTTCAGTGTTCACGCTCATCGTGGCTCAATCGACAGCATTTGCTTACTTGACGTGATTCGCTTCATTTGGTTTCAGGTGTTCGGGTCATGCAGAGAAACCCTAAATGCAACCACCCCCAATTTTTTATATAGCAACAGGCCCTTTTGCCTTTCTACTATGAGGTTGTTAATGACCTTTAAAAATATGATGATGAATATCATTTTGAAGCATGACAGGATATTAGTGCAACAAACAAATGAAAGGCAAGCGCAAGTTACGGTTAGTTGCACTCAAGAAAATTCAACGCCTGCGTGAATCCCTTTGAGTTTAGCTGAGGCTGCTTACTTCCTGGTTAGCATGCAGGCCAACACAGCACATGTAGCTTGTTTTCAGCCCTTCACTAGAGAGAGTCTGCGGGCCGTCACAAAAGTGTTCCAGCTAGTTTTGAACATTCTGAGATGAAAACATTTGAACGTGAAGCTATGAATCTGTAGCAACTCTTGAGAAAAAAATAGTCTTTCAAAGAAATTCAATATTTACAAAAATAAAACATTTAATATTCAGACAAAAATATAATGTTGAAAAAAAAGTCACGTTACTGTGAGTGTATCCATTGTGTTCGACCTGTGCCCCACAGAGCCGCTATTTGAACCCCTTTTTGTGACAGCGAAAGTGGGGCGTCATGCTTTCTGCAGTCTGGGGGTTGCGCTGTCGCTGTGGCAACGTTCCCCGACGCTAAATCGGGGTTCTAAAAAACGGACGATTAGCTGACCGAGGTTTATTTGTATTTAAGATATTTATTTCAAATTTCTATCATGTAGTGTTAATAAATTAGTCCTGTGTTGATTCGTTGTAATCCACCCTTACTTTGTTGTTTCACACCAGAAAATAGCCAGAATAAAACTGTCAACAATCGATGATTGTCGATTGTGAAATGCATTGATCACGATTATTGGTTCCACACCGTATGGCTACAGAGAACACGCCGGCTGGGTGCCCCCCCCCCCCACACACACACTGCTGCTCCTCTGGTGTGCTCCTGCTCTTCCTCGTTGGTTTAGGACTTCACGTCACCAGACTTTTACCAGACCAAATAGTTCCGCTTCACCTCTCATCTCTCATGTCCCGCCTTTCAGGTTGTCTTCTTTATGTAAATAACGTCCCCTAAAGCTGAAGAAAAAGGCTTGATGATGAAACAAAAGTATCCCAATGGCTCAATCGTAAAAAGCCAATCAGTAAATATGATGGTTTGTCTGTTCCACATGCATTTTGTACTTGTAGCTTTGAATGAAATTTGCACTCTATAAAAAAAAAATACAAAGCAGAGCGACAAAGTATGTGGGACCACCACGGCTCATCATACACCCCCCGGCCCCCCGTTACTGGAATACACTGTACGAGCTGTGGGTAGTTTTATTGGTTTGACTGTTTAGATCATGGTTTTGAACATATGTTGTGAAAGGGGAAATGGCTTTGCCTCTCTATAATGTAAATAAAGAAAATATGTGCTCCTGAAATATTAACGCCGTAGCATACTGCACACACACACACCTGTTAAAAGCGTTAGTAGTCTAGACAAAAGAGAGAAAATAAAACACACGCTGGTATCGCGGTCTCCTCTTTCACCGTTATGTTACGTATCGTCGTGTCACAAGGTGTGCTCTGTGTGGGAGAGGGCATACTGTGTACTCATAACACACAGCGAGGGTCCTGAGAGGACATACTGTATGTTCATAACACACAGAGGGTCCTGAGAGGGCATACTGTATACTCATACTGTATACTCATACTCAACACACAGCGAGGGTCCTGAGAGGGCATACTGTATAATACTAACACACAGCGAGGGTGCTGAGACGGCCTACTGTATATTCATGAACAAGCAGAAGCTACACACACACACACACACACACACACACACACACACACACACCGTCCTCTTGAGTTCCACACACCGAATTCTGCCTTCAGAATCCAAGCAATACACCCAGGATAGGGATGAGTAGTTGTTGTGGTCGCTAGTTTGATGGTGTTCCCTCTCATCTTCTGGGACGGGGCCTGGACTCTCTAACCCCAGGGTCAAAGCTAAAGTCCCCTCCCTGCAACGCAGTGTGATCATTGGCTGATCCTCTTCCTGGAGAAAACAATGTAATTCACGCAAAAAAATACCTTTATTCATAAAATAATTGAACTGTTGCCTTTAATCTGATACACCAGAACACAGCTAGATTATACTTGGCTTCGGGTGGATACCAACGGGTAAGACTATCAAACTGGCCTCATAACAAGGATTGTGATTATTATGTTATCATGTTTGTGCGCGTCTGTTTCTATCCTGTGTCACTGTGTGTATCCTAGCCACAGCCACACTCATCTGGCCGTGAACACATTGCTGTGTGCGTTTTTCAAGACAGCCTTTCTTCTGTTTATTTGTTTATATGCTGCAGAAACATGTACATGTACAGGTGGAGAAAGGGGAATTATAACTCGCAACTTGTATCTACGTGTGTTTATTATTATTATTCTTTCTTCAAAAGTATGGTCATACATTGTTTGGCTTTTTTAAACCAATTGTCACTATATTATCTTTTTACCATGCGTATCAAAACAGCTTGTGAAAGTCTTGCTTCTACATGCAAAGTAACAGCTTTCGTAAGTTACATCTAATCAATAGAAAAGAGCCTGATAATATATTCACCATGTATGCGTGTATGATGGGATGTTGCGCCTTCTTTC
>OLKM01000695.1:70559-75559 GCA_900291075.1 Melanogrammus aeglefinus
GAAATCAATTTGATATTGCTTCAACCAACATTGTTAAACTCATCACTGTGCCGTAACTCTTCCATTAAACTGTGATTGTTTCTACAATCTGTGTAATGACACAATTTATGTCCCACATATATAAAGATGCCTTGACTGCTAGTTATCAATATCTTTCCACACCTTAGAACCACCTAAATCTAATTCAACTAATGACAGTACTCTGTTTATTATAAAAAAAAGTATTATAGAAAATGGAATGGAATTACCACTTTCGTGTCAATGAGTGTTTAAACTGGGGTTGGCAATTTGGAGAAGCAAGCCAGAGCAAGCTAGATTTTGAAGTATACAACCGAAAAAAGGCCCTTCCGGCCTGCCGCCAAAGCCACTCCCCCAAAACCCAGTCCTGGATACCTCTCTAATGCTCTTCCTGGTCGGGACCAATGAGCAGGTAGCTAGCTAGACGAGAATAATCCAATCATTCATTCTGGCTACATGAAATGACTTGACAGGCCTACTGCAGGCCTGCGACAGCCACAGTTTTTGTTAGCATAAATGCTAAAAAAATATTCTACAACAAATGGCCGAGCTTTGACTAACCCAACTGGGCAGACAGGTGACTGTTTCTTTGAATCCCATTAGCATTATCCGTTAGGAAATCACATCTCTGCTGCTCTTATTGTATATTGAGGCAGGCACCTAAATGAAGCTTTAGCCTTTACGAGCCAATCCCTTCACAGCTCCGTGCTGATCATAAGGTCTGTCCATCACCACCAGGGGACATCAGGAGTAAACAAACACATGGTCTTCTGTTTCAACGACCCCGGGCCAGATGCTGTCATATCATCTAACTGGCTTGGATATAAACACACACACACACACACACACACACACACACACACACACACACACACACACACACACACACACACACACACACACACACACACACACACACACACACACACACACACACACACACACACACACACACACACACACACACACACAGACACAGACACACTTACACTTTTGTAATTGTAATATTGCAAAGTGCTGGTTTTAAGCCAGTGTGCGGTCCCGGGGTGGTGGATATGAATCTCTTTAGGGTGCAGCCTCCTAAGTCCTTTTGACCTGGCCCAGGGTCACTGCCAAAATAACACTCAATCCCATTGCCCAGGAAACGTCCTTCTAGGTTTGTTTGACCTGCTCATTCTGCTAATGCCCCTGGCAGGCCCGCTGCTGGGTCGTCCCGGGCCAAACGGCCGTCCGTGATGTGAGTGGGTGTGTGGATCCATTGTGTGTTTGCTGTCCTCCTGGGGATCCTCAGGGGCCCATTGTTAGGGCTGGACCCCGGAGCCAAGCCTCTGCTGAAGACGTATGCTGCAGTTCTGCTGCCTTTAGAGTAGGGCTTCAAATGAGGAGAGACCAGGAGATAGGCTGTGTATTGATACCTTACATTACCTTTTAATTCAATTGTAAAATACACCGTATATTTATTATTTACCAGCAGGTTAAGCCTTAGGATTCCTTTATTTGTTTGAGACAAATATAATAGAAAATGCTTAGCCCTATGGATGAGTAGGAGAGGTCAGGGGGTTTGATTTACTTTATAATCATTTCATCAATCCATCCATTAATGCACCAATCAGCCATCTATCAATCCTTCATCCAATAAACAAACAAACATCCTCCTACCAGCGCTCCTTCCATTTATCCATCTCCACCCATCGTTACCGTTAGTTTATTAAGCCGATGCTTTTGTCCAAAGCACGTTATTGTAAGTGCATTCAACAATGAAGATTTAGCTACAAAATGTGCAAGGGTATGAAAAAGTGCTTCTTGGCGCTAAGAAAGAGAAAGAAATAGTTTTAATTTGATTTCTTCATTTGTCTTTCATTCGGCAAGAGGAGGAGGAGTCAAGGGGTCTGAGCTGATGGGTTCCGACCGGGAGCATGGTGAAGGGTTGAGTTGAACCGATGTCCGTGACAGTGGGGTGCGTTCCACAACATTGGGCCTGATCCCAGTGCCGCAGGGGCCGCGTTGCACTGCCATGGGGCCAATGATCCGTCCCCACTTAGACACAGGCATGCCCAATCTGATCCAAGCCACGTGTACCGTAACCACACAGCCATGCACGTCAACCATCATCACAGCGCTCTCGGTCACGGGGGTAGGAAAAGCGGTGGTGGTGGAGGAAGGAGCCTCGGGTGGAGGAAGGAGCCTCGGGTGGAGGAAGGAGCCTCGGGTGGAGGAAGGAGCCTCGGGTGGAGGAAGGAGCCTCGGGTGGAGGAAGGAGCCTCGGGTGGAGGAAGGAGCCTCGGGTGGAGGAAGGAGCCTCGGGTGGAGGAAGGAGCCTGGGGTGGAGGAAGGAGCCTCGGGTGGAGGAAGGAAGCAGACTCCTCTTAGTGTATATGAACCTCAAGGTCCTCCTGGATCACAGAGCTCATTACTATCACAGACGATACCCCGACGATACCCCGACGATACCCCGACGATACCCCGACGATACCCCGACGATACCCACGACGATACCCAGACGATACCCCGACGATACCCCGACGATACCCAGACGATACCCCGACGATACCCAGGTGATACCCAGACGATACTCGTCACTTTATAGCGTGATTGTCTTTCCTCTCGCTCTACAGCTCAAGAACCTTGAGACCCTAAGGCGATGTATATTGATTGGCCCTTAGGTGCCATTCAAAGAAACATAATGTGCCATGATTACTTACTACCAATAAAAAGTATTATAATTTATTGTTAATATCGCTCTTCTGTTCAGTTTGTGTTTTGTATTATTATTTTGTACTTATGATGATGATTACAAATTGCAAATGATTACAAACCAAGACATTTGACTCCTATGTCTCTTAACAAATACCTTCTGGCTATCTCCATCCATTTACACTTGTGTGTGTGTGTGTGTGTGTGTGTGCGTGTGTGACGGTGTCTGCGCGCACATGCGTGTGCATGCGTGCATGCGTGTGTATTTGTGGTGCGGGTGTGCGTGCATGTGTGTGCGTGCATGCGTGTGTGTGTGTGTGTGCTGCTGTGTGTGTGTGTGTGTGTGTGTGTGTGTGTGCGTTGTGTGACGGTGTCTGCGCGCACATGCGTGTGCATGCGGTGCATGCGGTGTGTGTATGTGTGTAGTTGTGGTGCGGGTGTGCGTGCATGTGTGTGCGTGCATGCGTGTGTGTGTGTGTGTGTGTGTGTGTGTGTGTGTGTGTGTGTGTGTGTGTGTGTGTGTGTGTGTGTGTGTGTGTGTGTGTGTGTGTGGGGGGGGGGTAGGAGGAATTGATTAAGGCTCAGGGAACTTGAGATGCAGGTCATTGTGTTAGCTCTCCCCGGGTAACGTATGCATGTGTCCACCTTTTAGCCATTCATCTGAGTTACTTCCATGTTCTTCATTAGTCAGGGGAGAATGATGAAAAGCCTCTCAGAACAGCATGTAATGCCATTATGGGTAATCTGTCATGGGGGGCTTCTTATAGGGGACAGCGGACCAGCTATAGGCTCAAAGGCACTCCCACCACAGGCTAGAATCCGTCCGGACTAAATTATTCACGACCCTGAAGGAACGGGGCCACCTATGGAGGTTTGCTGACGGTGAGACAGACACAAGGCAAAGCACAGCCGTACGCTCTTATTGTAAGAGTCCCCTAAAATAAAACCAGTCATGTAGTAGCTGGGCATAAGGCCATGACCTTCTCCTGGGCCTGAAGTGGGGCTGTGATCTGCCAGATGCACGCGGCATAAATGAGTTATTGCTTCAAACAAACAGACAGGCAGGATGGACAGACAGACAGAAAATGTTGACAGGTCATGCAGAGGTGAAGACACCACAGCTAAACGGGGGGACAGACCCCCGTGACCGGCGGGATGGGACCCCAGACAGCACGGCTGGGGGGGCCCAGGACAGCGGTGGGCCGGGGGGCATGGGGGGCTTGGGGGGGGGGGTCTCCTCTGGAGGTAGTGTCTCCAGGTGGACATCTTTCTCCACCACCGAGGGAGCACAGGAACAACGAGATGGAGGCAGAGCCAGGGAGGGTGTATCTCCACGTGGTCTCGATTGACGTTATTGACGCCCAAATCATGAATGACTCCATCGTTTTATTTCTCAAGCCTCACTCCAAATCAACTCATTTATATTCAATTCAATTCAATTCAGTTTATTTAAGAAGAGGACAGGTCGAATTAATAAAACACATGATAATACATGGGTTAAAAATGCCAGAATTAGCCAAAAGGCTATTTTTCATCTGTAGTCCGCTGGCAATGGAAATACAACATAAACAGGACGGAATCCCACAGCACAAAACAGGGCATCACTGAAGAACTGACTAACTAAGGTAAAACAACCAAACACAAATTACAAAGCACCAGCCAAAAAATAAAATAAAATAAATACATAGTGTGTTGACCACAAATGATTTTAGTGCTGACATGTTTATGTATTGATCATCCATTTTCTTAAGTGTTGTGGGATTGAATTCCATTCCTTTGCACTTTTGACGGACCAGGCTGACTGACAAAAAATGCTTTTTTTATATGACTTTGCATCATAATTGCCAAATATATAGAAATGGAAATGAATTAACATGTGAGGAAAATATGTAGAAAATGTAAACATCTATAACGGTTAAAATAGTAACAGCATAACTATTTAGCAAGAAGGACAGCGGTGGTGTGTGCCGTGTAGCCTAGCGTACACATATGCGCGTATCAAAGAGACATTCACTGTAGATTTCGTTCTCTCTGTCAACACGACAGAACGTATGGCCTCGTATCGTATTGTCAACGTACCGTTAGCTAAACCTGACCTCCGTGTAAGCAAGACCCCCGTCTCTCTCCCAGAGGCAGCGCGACCAGCTGGGTGAGGTAAGACTTGACTTAACGCTGTGTGGAGCCGATGGATCTATCCACCCTCTCCTCCTCGGAGACGCCCCCTCCCCGTCTCTCTCCCAGCGTCCCCTCGGCCGGACCCCAGGATTAAATGTTATACACGCTCTCAC
>OLKM01000695.1:83059-88059 GCA_900291075.1 Melanogrammus aeglefinus
ACCAGGGGGGAGGGAGTGACAAAGTGACCATCGATGCAAAGTGAGAAGTTCTGGGAGGTGGGGAGGATGGGTTTTGGGCCAAAGATGAACATTTCAGTTTTATTGGCATTGAGTTTGAGTTTCAGGTTTTGATGTCAGTGAGACAGTTGGTGAGAGTGGAGAGGATGGCAGGAGTAATGGCTGTGGTGGTGACGTACATTTGGGTATCGTCGGCGTAACAGTGAAATTGAAGACCATGGCGGCGGATGATGTGACCTAGTGGGAGCATGTAGAGGATGAAGAGGACGGGGCAAAGCACTGAGCCTTGGGGGACTCCGTGTTCGACAATGATGGTGTGGGATTTATGGTTGTTGATGGGGATGTATTGGAATCTTTCAGACAGGTAGGAGGTGAACCAGGAGAGAAAGGAGTCAGTTATGCCAATGGATTACAGACGGCTGAGGAGGATGGAGTGATTGACGTGTCGAAGGCAGCACTGAGGTCGAGGAGGAGTAGAATGGTGAGGGAGACGGAGTCAGAGGAGAGTAATAGGTCATTGGTGACTTTAAGGGGGGCTGTTTCAGTACTGTGGTGGGTTCGGAACCTGGACTTAGAACCATTAATTCACACATCAACAGCAGAGTCAACCACGCAAGGCGACAGCCAGCTCGATAGGAGCAGTCAGGGTTCGGCGTCTCTGAGACACCTCGACACTCGGAGGAGCAGGGGATCGAACTGGCAACCTTCCGGTTACAAGTCAACCACCTGAGCTACGGCCAAACTAATATACATTTTGTTAAAGGCAGGGATCTACATGAGAGTGAGACACGTTCAAGTTGAGGGTTGAACTCAGCTGGACTGCAGCATCGATACCCTGCCGATGAAATCAATGCTAAACGCAACAGTGATGCCTGATGACCCAGTCTCCCTCTAAAGGAAGAGCAGCAGCTTCCTGGCAGCCTGACGTGCCCGCTACTCTGCGGTGTCTCAGTGTCTCAGCCAGAGGAGGAGCACCACAGCGCACTGGCCCAGGGACAAGGCCAGCTCAGGTTTCTCTAGGGGCTTTTAGTGATCCTTTAAAATCACCCCTATTGATCCCCCTGCTCTGAGCAACAGATGGACCTCTGCCCTCAGGGAGAACATCGAGCCTGTTCCTCCAGGTGCACACCATCTCACACTCACACGTGCACCGCACGGACGCACACACATGCACACACGCACACAAGCACACACGCATACATGCACACATCCATGCACAAACTCTTGCACGCACACATGCATGCACACAGGCATGCACACACACAAACATGTGCACGCTCACACACACACACACACACACACACATACACACACACACACACAGCACACACACACACACACACACACACACACACACACACACACACACACACACACACACACACACACACACACACACACACACACACACACACACACACACTGTTTGGTTTGAGTTGATCAGATCTCACTGTTAAAATGCCAAATCAGGTGAACTGATTACAGAAACGGGTTACCCGTTACTGTAATCAGTTCACTGCCTTTGTAATAAGACACTTATTATGTGCTTATTAACATTAATTGGTGTAATAATAAGACTATCTACAAGGGTTTATGTTTATTGTGAGATTCTAAGACTTTAATAAGCACTTATAAGAAGCTTTTTAACTATTTATTGATTGCTTAATAATATTAATCATAGTCTTATGAGTTTCTTATGGTTGTTAAAGCATTACAAATCCATTTATTGAGTGTTACTAACTTACCTATTATGCCATTTTTAGACCTTTACTAAGAATTTTTAGGCTAATTAAGGTTAATAAATCGTTTATTAAACTGCTAATAATGCATTTTGCAGGTACGGGATCCAAAGTGAGAACAATGCTTATTAAAGGGGACATATTATAAAAACAACACTTTTCCTGGGATTTGGGGTGCTGATTTGGGTCTCTTGTGCTCCCACAGCTCAGCTCCGGGAGTACATCCCTTTCTCCGCCGGAGCTGTCGGACTGCCGCCGAAGCTCTGGCGGCAGTCCGACAGCTCCGGCGGGGGAGCTGCTGGCAGGGGGGGGGGGGGGGGGGCTCAGCTCCGGGAGTACAATCCCTTCCTCCTCTATGTCGCGGTTCAGTATGGACTTCAGAGAGTCAAGGCCAAAGATCCTTTCCCCCAATTCTTCTCAACCATGGCCGAGATAGCCCCACTATGAGTCAAGTGGAAGTACTGGAGACGTCAGACAAAGTCTTAATGATTCATAATATCATCTGAGGCGCACATAGCTTTTGGACAAGATATATGATATAATATTTTATAAAAACCTATATATTATTATTATTATTATTATTATTATTATTATTATTATTATTATTATTATTATTATTATTATTATTATTATTATATCATATTCAGGGTTGGTAACGTTACTTTAAAAAAGTAATAAGTTATAGTTACTTACTACTTGTTCCAAAAAGTAACTGAGTTAGTAACTGAATTACTCTATAATAAAAGTAACTAGTTACCAGGGAAAGTAACTATTTGCGTTACTGTAAAAAAAAAAAAAGTTGCTATATGTGAAAGAATTTGGATTTTTCTGAGCAGTTTTCACTTGGCCTGATTATGTTAAATGGTATAACTGCCCATTCAATGCCCTGATATGCTTCCAACTGAGGCCCCATCCACACTAACCCGGGTAACTCTCCAAACGCATCAATATTTATCCGTTTAGTCCTTCCGTCCACACTAAAACGGAAAATTCCGACACTGAAAACGATGCTTTTCGAAAACAATCGCTGAGGTGGATAAATGTGAAAACGCTGGGTTCGTGTTGTAGTGTGGACAGGGTAGACGGAGGCTTTCAGAAACAATGACGTTCGGTTGCCATGACACTGCCACAAGCTTGCGCTCGAGACCGAGACGCTCATCAAAAAAATGGCAGGTGAAATGCAAATGAGGATCTCTCAGTACAATGTACTAATTTATCTCCAGAAACAACTCGATATATTGGCTGAAACATATTCGTTGCTCTAACGCCGGAGGCGAGCGCCTCACCGATCAACTGTAAATATCAGCTGATCACACACCTGTAATCTAAACAGAGAGGCGTGGTGGAGTTACGTAACCATGACAACAACTGTTATAATAATAGTTTGTTTTTGGAGCCAGGGGTGCGTTCGGATTGCGCAGTTTATTCAATCAATTCATAGTAACGCACTGCATTTTTCGTACAGTAACGGTAACGGTGTTGTAACGACGGAAATAGTAATTAGTTAGATTACCCCGTTAGTTACCCCGTTACTGAAAAAATAACGGCGTTACGTAACGCTGTTCTTTTAAACGGCTTTTTTACCAACACTGATCATATTATATAGATCCGGGAGTCCGCAAATAGCAGCGATCCTTTCTCCTCCATGCTGTGGTTCACTCTGACAGCTCATTGGCCAATGCGCAGTCGCTCATTTGCATTAAATCTACAGACACCAGGAACAGCGCATTCTGATAAAGGGAGACACAGACTTTTATGTTTGTGCGTGTGGGAGCACCAGGGACCCAAAACACCCCAAATCCCAGGCAAAGTGTTGTTTTCATATGTCCCCTTTAATAAAGGACTTATTAACCTTAATAAGCATGGTTCCCACTTTACAAAATCCATTTTCACAAAATGCATTATTAGCAGTCTAATAAAGGACAAATTGACCATAAAGTGTAATTCCGGCAAAAATTTAACCCAGGGTCTTTGTTTTGGCATTAAAAACCATCAAATAAGCCCTCCAGATATCTTTTTCATTGAAATTCAAGCATTGTCTGCGCCAATGTCATTGGCTTGGGGCATTGAGTTTCACTTCCAAATCGGCATTTTTGAACCACTAATATTATTAAAAATAGCACCAAACCTCTGCAGTACCATGATTAGGGTCCCTACACATAAAACGAAGCACAAACAACTTAGTTTGCAAACCCAGAGTTTATTTAAAAAGACAGTTGAACAAGCATCACCTGCAGCTGCAGGTAAGGGGCTGCAGCTGTCGGACCCTCCGGTAGATAGGTCTGTCTAGAGCTACTTAGGGTTCCAGGAAGATGACCTGCAGACGTTCAGTCACACACGCTGCATGTCACATGTGAAATATAAATCATGTTCTCTGCGTTCTTATTCATTGTATATAGCCTTGCATGTTCATTATGGCAGAAAAGATTGCGTAGTAACAAGAGATGCTTTATGAAACATATAAATGTAATTTGACATTATAACAATGTGTATTTTTTTTGACATTGAGGTAGGTTTAGTGTCTTGTTGATGAAGGACAGAGGTAAGAAAAAAAAAAAACAATTCCCAAGCGGAGTCATTTGATATTTGCAAAAATTTTTAAGAAGCACAACAAAAATCCATTCCGTTGAGGTGAATCCCTGGGAGCCGGTGGACATTCAATACATTCATCAATGTTGTGTTTCATTAGCCACATCCCCAATTCATTTGCCTAGGGCGCGTACACACATCCATCTTCCTCAACCAGATTTTCTCCTCTCTCTCCCCCTCTGCCTCGTCCTCTCAGCAGGGGAAGAACACGACATGTGACAGCCGAGCCCTGATCTTTGGAGCAACGCAGCCCTGTCTGTCCGCGCAGGCCAGACCAAAATGAAAACAGATACGACAACAGGCACCAGACAGCCGTGGGGGGGAGGTGTGTGTGTGTGTGGGGGAGGGGGGGGTGCACAGATGAACCCCACTGTTGTGTACAATGTACAGTGGGCCTATCTATATAAAGTTCTGCTATACGCTATATAATCATCATACCTTTGCCTCAGATGTTGAGATTCGCTCAATACAAATACCAATGTGTAACAAAAATAAACACAAAGCCAACCCCAGGAGGAATGGGTTCCATGTATGTGTTTTGTCAAAAGGCGATATTTTAAATCGGGAATCCAAAATAATAATAAAGGTGGACGTCCTGTGGGGAGGGGAGGGAGGTAGGAGGGAAGATGCTGCCACTTTTTAACGGCATAAAAG
>OLKM01000695.1:98059-120559 GCA_900291075.1 Melanogrammus aeglefinus
TGAGTGGCAATAGGCCCGTGATTATGGCAGTGTTGTCATGTTGTTTATGTGACTGTGTTTATGTGTGTTGCAAGGGTGTGTTGTGTGTCTGTGGTTGGTGTGTGTGTTCTGTGGTTGGTGTGTGTGTTCTGTGGTTGGTGTGTGTGTTCTGTGGTTGGTGTGTGTGTTCTGTGGTTGGCGTGTGTGTTCTGTGGTTGGCGTGTGTGTTCTGTGGTTGGTGTGTGTGTTCTGTGGTTGGTGTGTGTGTTCTGTGGTTGGTGTGTGTGTTCTGTGGTTGGTGTGTGTGTTCTGTGGTTGGTGTGTGTGTTCTGTGGTTGGTGTGTGTGTTCTGTGGTTGGTGTGTGTGTTCTGTGGTGTGGTGTGTGTGTTCTTGTTCCTTGTGCGGTTTGGTGGTGTGTGTGTGGTCTGTGGTTGGTGTGTGCTGTGTTCTGTGGTTGGTTGTGCTATGTTTCTGTGTTGGTCTGTGTGTCTGGTTGTTGCGTTCTGTGTGTGGGTGTGTTTCTGTGGTTGGTGTGGTTTGTGGTGGTTCTGTAGTTTGGTTGTGGTGTGTTCTTGTGGTTCGGCGTGTGTGTGTTCTGTGGTTGGCGTGTGTGTGTTTCTCTCTCTGATGTTCGGAGAGGAAATCTCTGGCGACAATTATTACTGAGAGAACAAAATATGAAAACACCATCTGTTTGTATGTGTGTGTGTGTGTGTGTGTGTGTGTGTGTGTGTGTGTGTGTGTGTGTGTGTGTGTGTGTGTGTGTGTGTGTGTGTGTGTGTGTGTGTGTGTGTGTTACAATAAACAGTGTACATTTACATTTACATTTAGGGCATTTAGCAGACGCTTTTAACCAAAGCAACTTACAATAAGTACATTTGTAAATATAAGAAGTGCAACAATATGTCGCTATCGGTACAGTAAGGATGTTCATAGAACCAAGTGCAAGTACAACAATCACTTAGGCCTAACCCAATTTCCGCGTGTTACAGCAATGATAGCAGCTACTGCAGTTGCTACACAGTTAAGTTACTATAATATACAATACAATAACACACAATACAATACAGTGTACAATGGTGGCCAGGAGGGGGAGGGGGGCTATGCAGAGTCGAGGTGGACTCTGAACAGTTGAGTCTTGAGTCTTTTTTGGAAGATAGTGAGCGACTCTGCGGTCCTGAAAACGGCAGGGAGCTCGTTCCACCACTGAGGTCCCAAAACCAAGAAAAGTTGTGACTTCTGAACGACCTTTGATAGCTCTTAGCGATGGTGGTACCAGACGTCCAGCTGAGGTAGTTGAGCGGAGGGATCGAGCTGGGGTGTGTGGCTTTAGCAATGCTTGGAGGTAGGCAGGGGCAGTTCCATCGACTGTGTACATAGTGTGTCTGAGTTGGAACCCCCCCTTTTAAGTGAATGTAGGAGTGGTCAGTAAATCAACGCGCATTCATCCTTTCGTAGTGCCACAATGCGATCTTTTATTGGGTAACCGTAACAGCAAAATAAATTAAACTAATCTGAAACAGAAAACTCGCTTTCTATCGTAATGCGGTTGAAAATCGTTTGCCCTTCCGCTCTCTAGCCAAAACACCTATGCTCAGGTGACGTCTACATATAGAGTTAACACCCCCTGACATCATCATTGCACCATCATCATCACGATCAGTGTAATGGCTTCAACAGCGAATGTTGCCTTACTTGGCCGAAGCGATCCATTATCACCAGACTATGGCCCACCAAGGACAAACTTAACTGATGCCTGAGTTAATGAAGGTGTTGAACTAGGTGCCCTGTGTTAATCTAAGTGTTGGAGGTGAATGTGACTTGATGCTCCCTCATTTCATTGGGTTTGCCCAACTTGTGTAACAACCAACATGAAGAACAATAAGCAGTCAGGAGCCTGAGCATCAGTGACCGGGACCCCCTCCGCTGGACGGGATTTGTCTGACAGATGTCCAGGTTTGATACCAAGGCTGGCTGTGATTGACCTCTGCCTGGTTCACCTCAGTGCCCAACGACCATCAGGTCTCCTTGTAGGGCACTAGGGTCATTAGACCTTGATCTGCCAGGGGTCAGGAGGTGGGGCCAGGAGGCGGGGCCAGGGTCAGTAGGCGGGGCCAGTGGGCGGGGACAGGAGGTGTGCCAGTGGGCGGGGCCAGGAGGCGGGGCCCTGATAATCACCATAGCCAACTGTACGTCCACACAGCTGCTCTGGGTTGGATGGGGAGACATGGGACAAAGCATTGAGCCCTCTTAAAACTGCCACAAACTGCCAGGAGCCCTGCTGTGTGGAACATAACATGAACTTAACATGCAATACATAGAAAATGATTAGAATAGTGTACTTAATTAATTCATTAACACAAACTTAATTGCATGAAACAAGTAGTATTCAATATAAGTCAAGCGTCGTAATTCATAATTAACTCAGTAATTAAAGTAGTTATTACATATACATAATACAGAATCCACAATCAATGGCAGTCACACATTTCACACACTGTTAGTATGTGCAACTCAGTGGAGTAGAGCGCACTCACACTAGGCCATCTGTACCGTGCCCGACTTATGCCCCCTAAATTCTAGATCACTTGGCTAGTGTGAGCACGCCATCCGTACTTAAGTACAGTTCAATTCCGTGGCCTGAGTACACTTCGGAGAGTTGTGCTCAGGTCACGGTACAGATTCTAATGAGCCGACCTGAGCTGGTTGACGTATAATCTGTGCTACCCTTCTACCCGATTAAACAATAAACATGGCGGCAAGCGGTTCACGAGTGGGTTCACGTTGATGCGATAGCGAGGTTGAGTGTTTAGCTGCGTTCAGAGCCATAGAGAGAGAAGACTTGCGACACTGTGATCTCGCCGGCGGGGTGGTCACGTGGTTCATGTAAGCCTGTATCGTTCCAAACACGCCTCGCTGCCGTGTTCTTCAATGGGACTGACAGCAGCGATTGCAATATTAAATGGTAAATATAAATTTAAAAACCACATACCCTAGTAATTTCCTGACTATTGTTGCATATTTGTAAATGTCTGTTTTACATTTGGAGAGGTAGGGTGACTACTGAAAGCTACTTAGATACGTTTAAGGAAAAAAAAAGTTTGAGGAAAAAAGCTTCACGTTCGTGTTAGCATTGGTAGCAATAGGCTACTGACTTTAGTGGTGTAACCTTAACTTTTACCTTACTACATCTGTTCTGAAATCAAAGACGATTCAAGATGTTCATTTTTGCGCAACTGGACTTTTGGATTTCCTTGATTTTGCTTCAAGGCTAATTCCGATTCACTCTCCGACGACACCCGTCAAGAACATTATTTCACAACTATTTACATGGGCTGTAAGCCTAACATTGTTTGAGGAAAATGTGGATAATGATGGTTGTTTGAGAAAGTTGGTCATCATGGTGTTAAGCCAATTAAAGTTGAGGGACTTCATTTATAGATCAATGCCGCGTTTCCACTTCAGGGTGCGGTACGGTTCGGTTCGCCTCAGTCTGGTAACGAGGGGGCGGTATAGCCCAGTTCCTGGGTCGCGTTTCAACCGCCGACAGTACCCTTTATTGTTGGCCGGACGTCGATCAACGCGGCAGCTACGTAAACATCGTGACATCATTGCAGCGCGACACAGTGTAGCCTGCTCAATAGAAACAATGGATAAGTTGAACGCGACACAATAAACCAGGAGCTACCATGGAAGTGGTCCAGCAACAGTTCCTGGCCTTTATGCTTTTCATATGGCAGTTAAGCTAGTACCAGGAACATTGCCGGGGTAAGTGCGGGTCATTTCATTCTAGGGGACTCTACCTATCTGTTGCAGAACTGGCTCCTCAAAGCATTCCCTGACACCGGACGGTTGAGTGCAGAACAACTGCTGTACAATAAAAGAGTCTGCAGGGAACGTGTTGTGGTGGAGAATGCATTTGGAAGACTTAAGGGGAGGTGGCGTTGCCTTCTGAAAAGGAATGATAGCAGCATCAAACTGGCCAAAACGATGATTGTGGCTTGCAGTGCCCTCCACTACTGTTGTGAGAAACATGCAGAGTACTACCAGACGGAACTGGACATACCAGCAGCTGCGGCAGCAGAGCCTATGGTGCCACTTGCACAGGGGGCCGAAGAGGAGAGGGTGTGATGCGCCATTTGAACATTTGAAATATAAATGCAGGTTCAAGTTTTGACCAGTTTGCAGTTTTGTACATTTGTATATTTTACAAATAACCTTTTGCTTCAATCTCTGCCTCTTCATATTTTGGGAAAATATGAGGATGCTGTGTTTCCATGTAGATTTGATGCTATTTAAAGTGAGTCCAGGGTGACTGGTTTGGAGACTTGACGACAATCAAAAGTGCCACTGCATTAAAAATGACACTGCAATATAGCGTTTTGATGTTCAAACTAAATATGAACCTTAACTTCAAATTAAGTATCGATTTTACAGCACAGATCCAATAATTGTCCTATATAATACGCCAGGCATCTTACTGTTTTCCCCTATTTTTCTTGAAAAGTTAAGCAATGCTGTCCACTTTCCCCATGTGTGAAATGTGAGCCATCCCGAACTGTGGGTGTGTAAACTGAACTTCAAGGTGACCATCAAATGTGTATATGGAAAATGTGTAGAAACCAACTCCTGCTTTAGTATATATTTTTTATTCAACAGTAAAAATACAGGACTATTTATTTACATATTAAAACATAAAAGAAAAGTCTTCACACACAAAAAAGGTTCAGAGGGTCAGCGCTGAATGGCTGGATCACGGCACAGGGTTGCGGTGTCCAAACGCCTGCACCATCTGGCTGAAGGTTTGGAGGAAGGCTGTGTTGAATGCTGCAACTTACGCCATTTGCTGCATTGCTCGTTCATCTTCATGCAGTCTAGCATCGATGGCATCCTGTAGGGCCTCCTCTCCTCCCGCTCCTGCTGCCTCTCATCAGATGCCTGCATATCCCGGATGCTCGCTGCAACATCACTGGCCCTACTTCTTTTGGCTGTAACAGAAAGGAATAGTGGACATCATACAAATTGTTTGATCAACTTCTCATTGTACTGATATGCAGGTACACACAATGCATAATTTCACTCCAATTCCGATTACTAAAATGTCGCAATGAGGGTGTGGTTAGATGTAACTCAACTTGTATCATATAGAGCCGTAAAACAACATAATTTTGTTGTGTAGCAACGGGATTGTTAGGATTTTCCAAAGGCAAAAGGCAGTAGATCACACACATCAACTATACAATTCCGGATACCGTTGACCCCCTACAGTTTGCCTACCGACCCAATCGATCAGTGGATGATGCGGTATCAATAGCCCTACACCACATCCTGCAACATCTGGAAGGTAGTAGAACGTATGCCAGGATGCTTTTCCTGGACTAAAGTTCTGCCTTTAACACCATCCGCCCGGGCAAGCTGATCAAGAAGCTGACAGACCTGGGTGTCCCAACTCCCACCTGTAACTGGATTCTGGACTTCCTGATAGAGAGACCACAGGTGGTGAGAATGGGAGGACAAGTATCTGATGGGCTCACAGTGAGCACAGGATCCCCACAGGGCTGCTGCCTCAGCTCCAAACTCTTCACTCTGTACACCCACGACTGTGTCTCCACCCAGGACAACACCATCATTATCAAACACGCTGATGACACCACCATCCTGGGGCTTATCAAGGGGGGGGATGAGTCAGGGTACAGGTCGCTGGTCAACAACATCCTGGTCTACGGAGAGGAGAATGACCTTGTCCTAAACACTGACAAGACCAAAGAAATAGTACTGAATTTCAGGAAGAAACCTCCCCCTCTACAGCCTCTTATCATCAAAGGGACTGAGGTGGAGAGGGCTGACAGCTACAGATTCCTGGGACTGCAGGTTACATCTGACCTGAGCTGGACTCATAACACACCACAGTCACAGTTAAAAAAGCCCAGCAAAGGCTCTATTTCATCAGGTTGCTCAGGAAAGCTGGTCTGAACCACCGCCCCCTCACCCAGGCCTACAGAGGACTGGTAGAGAGCATCCTCACCACAGGCATCACCGTCTGGTATGGTACCACCACACAGGCAGAGAGGAAGGCTCTGCAAAGAGTCATAAAGACGGCAGAGAGGATCATTGGAACAACACTTCCCTCCATGGACTCTATGTTTGTGCAGCGCTGTCAGAAAAGAGCAGAGAGAATCATCAGAGACTCACTCCACCCAGCTCACTCTCTGTTCAGACACAAACACTGCACATACAACCTGAGACACAGCAGAGCGGATAGCATCATCACCCATAGAACACGTTTTTTCAATAGCTTCTTCCCTGCCACAGTCAGACTGATGGCGAAACAAAACTACTGAACATGTTAAAATAACTCACACTACCTCACTCAAACTGACATGTGCAATATGTGACATCTGTGAAACAGGATTATGTGTCTTAATTAGTACTTGTATTTATTGTGTAAATGTTTTTTTCTATAAGCCTATATTTATTAATGTACTTATCTTTTTAATATAGTGTTTTTACCCCATAGTGTTGACTCTGAGAGCACCGCACAAAAAATTCCAATGTGTCTGAACTGCTGGTTTGTGCACAAATGGCAAATAAAGAACCTTGAACCTTGTCTTCGTCCTCTGGGAAGGCCGAGTCAGGCACTTCCTGGTAGCGAGGTTCCTCACCTGAAAGTTGCACAAATTAAAGTCTCAGTCAGGCCAACTGCAACAATAACTTACTTAACAAATTACTTTAAACAAAAAAGACTTAATCACCGGAATGGTAAGTAATTGCTAACAAAGGGCTTCCATCTTACTGGCTAGCAACCAAACACAGCAAACAATTCGATTTGATGCTGTGAATTTTCCCACTTTCTCAAAACCTTAATGTTTATATCTAGCAATTATCAAGTCACTTTTAAGTATTACCAACAGAGCACAGAGCTCACAGTAGCAGCTATCCAGCAAATCTTACCGGTAGGCTCCAACATGGACTCGAGCAGAGAGGTGGCCGTGTCGATGGCCCCCTCTCTTCCTCTACTCACCGGTCGGTGTCCTTAGATTGCGTCCATGATGTTAAACAACTTCCACTTCTTCCTGTCGATGCCACTGCGGTTTTTGTGGTTTTTCACCTTCCGATACACAGCCCGGAGCTTTTTGCATTTCTGCCGACACTGCTCAGTGTTCTTCTCGTAACCCGCAATCGCCATTCGACCAGAAACCAGCTGCAAGACCTTCTCGTTCCTCACTGCTCTATCAAGCTCCCTCTGCACGTCTTCCTCCCCAAGAATGCAGAGGAACGTCTCGGTCTCCACCTCCTTGTTCGCCCAAGCAAGCATTTTATGCGAGATGTTCATTGTAAAGAATAATACCTCGAGGCTACTGTTGTTTGTTTTTATCCCCACGTCCCCAAGACGAGGGCAAAACGAGTATGGCTCAGTCCGGGTCACGCCCACTTTTGGCGGTGGAAACGCAATCCGTACCGCACCTATGTGAACCGAACCGTACCGCACCCTGCAGTGGAAACGCGCCAAGTCAACCCTCCTTGCGGGCTCCGCAGCTGGGCCGCGGGTAGCCCTGCCCGACCGCGGGATCCGCCAACCGGCCGCGAGCAGCCTGGCCCGGCCGCGGGCTACGGAAACGTCAACATAAGTGAACAGAGCCGCACTGTACCGCAATGAACTAGAGATGCGCGGTTGGCGGTTACACCCGCGGACTCCGCGGTTAAACCGCGGATCGGGCGGGTGACGTGACAAAAAATAATATTTTAATTAAATTCGGGCGGTTGGCGGTTTAACCAACGAAATTCCAAAATATATACACATTGTTAAATGTCGTTACCTACTTCCAGGCGCGTCGTTAGACCGGGGCATTCGAGGCTATAACCCCGGATCTTTTGGGAATAGCCCCGGATCGCTGTGCCGTCAAAAAAAAACCAACCCATAATGATGAAAATAGCCCCGTAGAGTTGACTTCTTTGTGGTCGTATTACCAGCGGCCACAGATGCAACATTGTAGCGAGTGGAAACCGCAAAACTCTGACATGTCCATATATGGGCAGATCTAGAATCATTTGTTGCAGAATGTTGCAAATTCAGCGTTGGTATTCTTTCTTCCCTATGCATAGCGCATGCTGTTGATAATGCTGTTTCGTGCTGCTAGCCTTTTAGTGAGATCAGAGTGTTAGAAGGACAGTAATAAAATATCTTTGGCAAGATGGATATAAGAAGAGAGACCCGCAGTGAATTCAACCCGGTCCACTTGACATCGGGTAGGTGCATGACAGTGGGTACCGTTAAACTTCGATCACCGAATTTCAAACAAAACCTCTTGCTCAGCAACGATGGGAAATACTATCAAACGTATTATTTAAAACCAGTATGAATATTACCGCGTAGGCCTACACGTTTACCAGGCAATCAAATATAACACGCACACACACGCACACGCAGTAGCCTATATAGCCTTCAATGCGGTGAAATTTCGGAATTAATAGGCTCGAGTGAACAGGCAAGAACTTTCTAGCCTCGCGTCAGCAGCGCATAGCCTACCTAAAAACAACAGGCGGATGGCGGGCGGGTGCGGTTTTGAAAATCGAGTAAAAAAAATCTTGCGGATGGATGGCGGGCGGATCAAGCGTTTTGTGATGCGGTTGCGGATGAAATAATAGTCCATCCGCGCATCTCTACAATGAACAGAAGCGGGTTTGTTGGTTCTCATAACAAAGACTTGTGGCGATAAACCCTCCCTCCGGGCTGCCTGTGCCACAGCCCGGACTCCTGCTTATTTGTTCATAGCGCAACCAGGGCTTCAGCCTATTCATGAATAAACGTAGGCATTGTAGAAAGATATGCAATGCTCATACGCATTGTCACAGGTGAGCCACCGTACCGAGCGAGAAGGTATGTGCGCATGCGTGCTGGTACTGAGGCGGGGGAAAAGATAGTTCGGCGCCACCCAACAGATGCCTGTTAAGTTGATGAACCTTGTGAATGCTAAATGAACTTCCTGAAAGACACAAAGGACTATTATTGAACACATCTTAAAACATGGTGTCAGAAGTATTGGACCTATCGCATCCAAAGACGGAGGGGCGTTAATACGAGTGGACGTTGTGTTCCAGCTATGGTGACTGAGTGAATGCTAAGCTGCGGAATGGCCGAGGGATTCCGCGAACCAGACGCACTGGGGTTTGACGGCAACGTCGCGGAAAACTGGAGAATATTTGAACAGGAATATGACATATTCGTTGTGGCAGCATGTTCAGACAAGCCTCCACGTACACAAGCCTTTATCCTGCTGAACCTGGCGGTCTCAGAAGCCATAGAACGTGAATGTTCTTTTGTATATGCTCCCGCTGTTGTGGATGATGACGGAGTGGAGACTACTCCCGCCAAATCGAGAGAGGACCCCGAGTGCCTGAAAAGAAAATTCCTGTGAGCTTTGCCACCCGCAAACCAACGTCACTATGAAAAGGCACATGTTCTTCACCAGGAACCAAAGACAAGGTGAGACTGTGGAAGCCTATGTGAGTGATTTAAAGAATAAAGTGAAGACGTGCAGATTTGGAAATCTACAAGACGAGCTGGTTAAGGACAGGCTTGTCACAGACATACACAATGACAGTCTAAGAAAGATCTTACTCCACAACAGCGAGCTAACTCTAATAAAAGCAATTGAAATTTGTCAAATTCATGAAATAACAGAACAGCGCACCAAGACTCTGGCTGCACCGAAACAAAACACGACGAATGTGGACACCGTACGTTTCAAGACAAAGCAGTCACAGCAACGCCCATCTAAACAAAAGACATAAACTGAAAGTGAAAGCTCAAAGCCAGATGTCACCTGCCGCAACTGTGGAAATAAACATGACCCAGACAAGGGAAAGTGCCCTGCATTTGGCCAGCAGTGCCACAAGTGCAACAAGTGGTACCATTTCAAACAATGTTGCAGATCAACACAGAGCTCCCAAAAGTACAGGCAAGGGAGAGCAGTCAATGTGGTTGATACTGCCCAAGGCTCAAGCAGCAGTGACAAGTCATACTATGTGGATAGACTTTCCATAGACACTGACGTGGTTGACACAGGGGAAGAAGAAGAGGACATTTTCTGCACTATGTCAATGGAAAGTCCTTGGAACTCAAGGTAGATACTAAGGGGGGAAATGTAATGTGCTGTCAAGCGACGCCTTGACACAAGTGAGACGCAAAGAGAGATTGGACACCTCAAGGAGGACGAGGCTTGTCGCATATGGAGGAGATGAAATCCCCTCAGCCGGCTCAGTATATCTATCCTGCCTGTCAGCATGTCGCTCCAGGTAGTGGAGCGAGATGTGCAGTCACTGCTTGGCATGCGAGACAGCGTTTGCATGGGCCTAGTCACTTTAAGTAAGGAAGTACACCAGCTTTGTTGGAAGGAAGAGCCTCGTTTTTCGCACAAGGTGTTCAAGAACTAAGCTGACCTCTTCACAGATGATGTGGGCACACTCCCTATCACCTACAAAATGACACTCGACCCAGAGGCACAACTGGTGGTCAGCCCGGCGCGTTGCTTACCAGTTGCAATGCGTGAGAAGGTCAAGGCAGAACTGGCCAGGATGATGAGCTTAGGCGTCATAACTCCAATTTCGGAACCAAGTGAATGTGCATGGTGGCGACCCACAAGAAGAACTCTGATGACTCTGCATCGACCCACGAGACTTAAACAAAGTGCTCAAACGCCCTCATTACCCCATGCACACTGTGGAGGACGTAGCTGCGCAAATGCCCCACTCCACTGTGTTCTCTACATTATACGCTAAGAGCAGAGAGGACTCTTCCAAGCTGACGATGTTCAGTACGCCATTTGGGAGGTTCAGGTTTCTGAGAATACTATTTAGCATCAGCTCCGCCAGCGAAGTGTTTCAACACACGATGGAGCAGATCTTTGCTGGCTACCCGTGTGCGGTGATAGTTGATGACATCATTGTCGGGGGAAATGGCGAAGAAGAACATGATGAGAACCTGAAGAAGATCCTCGATCGAGCATGGGAAGTTAACCTGAGACTTAATCCGCTTAAGTGCAAATTCAGGCAGAGGGAGATCGGCAACGTCGGTCACACATTCACAAGCGACGGGCTCAAGCCTGACCCCTCCAAAACAAGAGCAATTGTGGAAATGCCAGCACCAAACAATGTCGCAGCATTGAAGCACTTCCTCGGCGTCATAAATTACATGGCCCGTTCATCCCGAACATTAGTGAGGTCTCTGCTCCCTTACATCAGCTGACGCACAAGGACAGTGATTGGTGCTGGCATGAACAACACCAGAATGCTATCGACACGCTCAAGAGGTCTCTTGCCAGCCCACCAACGCTGAGATACTACGACGTGAGAAATCCAGTAACGCTCACCTGCGATGCTTCCCAGTATGGCCTTGGGGCGTTGTGTCTACAGGATGGAGCCCCCGTCGCCTATGCTTCCCGCTCCTTGACCGAGATGCGCTACGAGCAAATTGAGAAGGAACTTCTCGCAGTTCTGTTTGCATGTTCCAAGTTCAACGACTACATCTATGGCAAGTACATCCAGATTGAGACACACAGCAGAGGACAAAGACCTGCAGGCACTTTGCAAAATCATCCAGCATGGATGGCCCAAGCGGGAAGCCAGCCTGCCAACAAGCGTACGGCAGTACTTCACGTTTGGAGATGAGCTGACGATTGAAGAGGGTGTCATCATGAAGGCGGTCATACCACAATCCCTACAGCGTGAGTACAATTCTGCACAGCGGCCACCCCGGCACAGAAGCAACAAATCACAGGACTAGAGACATTGTGTTCTGGCCCTCCATGTCCAAAGACATTGAGAGAGAGACTCTATCCTGCTCCGTCTGCAACAGCACAAAACCACATCAACGGAAGGAACCATTCAAACTTCACCCCATCCCGGATCTGCCATGGTCGACAGTGGCCACGGACATTTTCGAATGGAATGGCCAGCACTACTTAGTGCTGTTAGATTCATATTCAGGGCAGTTTGAGATAGACCTGCTACGTGACATGACTTCCTCCACTGTCATAACAAAGTTAAGGCGTCATTTCTCACAGATGCCCCCACCTGCGCTCAGTACTCGAGCCAGCGGTTTAAGGACTTTGCTTCCACACAGGACTTTGTCCACTGCACCAGCAGCCCAGAATTCCCGCAGTCTATTGGCCTGGCAGAGAAGGCCGTCAGCAGCGCAAAGAAGCTACTAGAAAAGTCCAGACGTGATGGAACGGACGCATTCCTGAACCTGCTCAACATCTGGAACATTCCGCGTGACGCGACACTTGGCTCGCCAGCCGATAGACTGATGTCAAGGCAAACGCGCACCACACTTCCACTCAGCAGGACACTCCTCACTCCCGCTGTCAAAAGCGGTGATGCTGTCAAAGCACAACTCATCAAAAAGTGGCAGTATCAGAAGGTGTGGTACGACAAGACAAGCAAGCCTCTGCGCCCACTATCTGAAGGTCAAGTCGTACGGATGCAGACTCAGCGTGGACATGACCGTCTGGCAACAGTGAAGCGGATCTGCAAGGAACCAAGGTCCTACATCGTGGAATCAGGCGGACACGACTACAGGAGGAACCGGAGGCACCTCCTGCCTGTCCTGGAGACACCGCCGCCGCCAGCACATCGGGCGGACAACGGCGACCAGGCTGCGGTCACTCCACTGACCGGTGAGCTGTCACAGGGTGGGGCTCCTACATCTCCGGTCAGAGCCCGAGACGTCATCAGCGATGGCAAGATGGTGCAAGGGCCGGCGCCACCCCTCCAGCAGCATGCCGGAGATCTATACGTCACGCAAGCGGGACGCGTATGCAAGCCCAAGCGCAAGTACCTGCAATAAGCACTGCAAGGCCTATGGGCTGTTTTTCTATTTTCTATGGACTGTTACAGTGGTTTTCTACCAGTCTGTTTTTTTTGCATAGGGCCGGCTGTTCGACTGTTGGTTATCGTTCTTCAGATGTTCTCGTTTAAAAAAAAAAGATGCTGCATGCTGTATCTACCTGCATATTGTTGACTCATAAACAGGCCGGGTTTGTTGTTCCCACCAATTGTGCCTTGCTAAGAGTTCAGGACACTACCTCCTCTCTGTTTTATTATTTAAGTTGTTCTATGGGCATAGAAACTAAAGAGGGAGGATGTGGAACGATATGCAATGCTCATACGCATTGTCACAGGTGAGCCACCGTACCGAGCGAGAAGGTATGTGCGCATGCGTGCTGGTACAGAGGCGGGGGAAAAGATAGTTTGCCGCCACCCAACAGATGCCTGTTAAGTTGATGAACCTTGTGAATGTTAAATAAACTTCCTGAAAGACACAAAGGACTATTATTGAACACATCTTAAAACAGGCGGGATTCAGATCCCTCAGCTAGTCACACCCACTCAGAGGAGGATTTTCCTCCTCTCTCCCATTGAACCCCATGTTATTCACCGGCCGCCAACACTTTCGGGAAATGAACGGGAGTCAATGGAGGCTTGAGGGAGGAACGTTCTCCCTGAAGTAATTGTCAATAGGCAATAGGGGGTGCTAATGTCCCTTTACCCAGGGAAACGAACATAACATAATTTATACAAAGGCATTAATGTCCTATTTAAGGACATTAATTAATTAAGGTAGTCTGGACAATCTACATTTTTTTATTCTCAACAATGTTTGGGAGGATCTTCCTCCCTCTCCTCCCTGGAGAAGCCTCCACTGGGAGCATCCAAAAAGAAATGCCGCTGTGGCTAAGAGAATTACGCTAGCAGGGCTACTGTTACAGGGGAAGTGGCTGTCTGTTTCTTCTGAACAGTCGTTTGCCACTATCTGCTGCTAACGATGAGCATTAGGCTGAACCCAATGCATTCACTTAGCTGCAGACATACGTTTAGAGCGATGTGTAATGCTGCTCACTTACCCCTCCCCTCTATCTCTTTCCTCCATTCAGCTGCGTACCCACTCTCTCACTCTCTTCCCCTCACTCTCTGGCCTACATTCAGCTGTGTACCCACTCTCTCACTCTCTTCCCCTCTCTCACTCTCTGGCCTACATTCAGCTGTGTACCTACTCTCTCACTCTCTTCCCCTCTCTCACTCTCTGGCCTACATTCAGCTGTGTACCCACTCTCTCACTCTCTTCCCCAAATGCTTAAATCTTGCTAGCACTCTTCTGTTGACATTACATCGCTGCCTATTTAACAAATAATCATTAATACTCCAAAGTACTTATACTTAAATTAGAATTGTTTGCTCTGATAAAGTCAGCAGTAGCTCAAGAGGTATGGCAGGTTGGGCTGGAAACTGCAAGGTTGCTAGTTCGATCCCCAGCTCCTCCTAGTTGAGTGTCGAGTTATCCCTGAGCCAGACTCACTGCTCCTGATGAGCTGGCTGTCGCCTTGCATGGTTGTTTCCGCTGTCGGTGTGTGCATGAATGGGTGAATATCAGGCAATATTGTACAGTGATTTGGACAAAAGGGCTATAAATTTGCAGTCCATTTATGAAGTCTTTTAAATTGTGTCTTTTAATGTCATCATATATTCTTTTTAGAATGCAATAAAATTGATATTTTATGTATTATGTATTATGTATTCTCCAAAACGTGGACAGAAAGAAGACAGATTATAATTAATATTTAGACTCATTCCTGCATCCTAATCCTGCAGAGCGCTTTGTCTCACTGAGCTGGCATCACACACGTCTCTAACATCGTCCTCCTGTCTGTTTTTCTCCTCTGAAGGCACGTTTTGGCCGGTTTCTGCACTGTGCAACAAACTGATCTTGGGCCTGCGTCTGCTGCTGAGCTGCTGCCTGCTGATCTGGAGTCATGGGGGGGTTACTGTGGCTGATATCGCTGAGCTCACTGGCTCTCAAGTTTTCACACGGTAAATGACCAATGTTTCTAGTCTGCCCCAAGCAAACATACACACACACACACACACACACACACACACACACACACACACACACACACACACACACACACACACACACACACACACACACACACACACACACATTAATTCACACAAAGGCAAACACACAAATAAAACACAAGCGCATACAAATATCTATATACAGGCACAACTTGTTCATAACTCAACATAAGAAAGGTACACATGTTTTATGCTGAAAATAACTCACTGATATACTGTTCAAGTATTATCTAAATGCTTGGCTGGGTTCTATTCAAGGTCCTGAATCAAAAATGTTAGACATTAGCAGTTACCGTTGTGGGTGCTGAGGGTTTCATATATATTGCAGTGGAAGGGAAATGTGTTTCTAAGCTATGAAGCCAATATTGAAGGACAAAGTATCCGATGTATGCTGTTGGGACAACAGAAAAGGTGCCCTCTGTTTACGCTCTGTTACTCAGATTTGTGTTTGCATTAGCACTTTTTTGAATGATTTCTTTACCTTTCTCTTTACTCTTTCCTTTTAAATACACACACGCAAACACACACACACACACAAACACATGCAAACACACACACACACACATACACCTACACACGTACACACAAACACACACATACGTGTGTACACACACATACAGAGACACACGAACACGCACACAAACACACACACACACAAACACACAACACACACACACGCACGTACACACAAACACACACATACGTGTGTACACACACACACGTACAGAGACACACACGAACACACACAAAAACACACACAAACACACACGTGCATGTAAACCCACACATGTACACACACACAAACACACACACACACGCAAACACACACACACACACACACACACACACACACACACACACACACACACACACACACACACACACCCTACCCCCACAACAGACTTTAGTGCGGTCTCTGTTAACCGGTAGCTAGCTTGTATTTGACCACAATGTCAGGTAAAGGACGGCTGTGGTAGCACTACCCAGCATAGGGCCGGAGAGAAGAGTGTGTCGTGACTGTTTTGTTGTCTGGGCCAGCCGGAGACGTGTGTGTGTCGGGCCACGACAGCGGGCCGGTGTTTGAAGAGCAGCCCACCGGTCTGATCTATCCTGAGGGTCTGAGCGAAGGCAAGGTCACCCTGAGCTGCCAGGCCAGGGCCAGCCCGGCCGCCACGTACAGGTGGGTGTCTCCCACACACACACACACACACACACACACACACACACACACACACACACACACACACACACACACACACACACACACACACACACACACACACAGACACACACAGGAAGCGGCCCAGTAGACACCCAGCGAGCGCTGCTGTGATGCCCTGTGTGTCTCAGGTGGCGTGTGAACGGGACGGAGGTCCAGGTGGGCATGGACCCCCGCTACACGCTGGTGGCCGGGAACCTGGTGATCAGCGGGCCGCAGCCAGGTCGCGACGCCGGCTCCTACCAGTGCCTGGCCATCAACCGCTGCGGCGCCATCGTCAGCCGCGCCGCCAACCTCAAGTTCGGCTGTGAGTGACTCCTCCCACTCCCACTCCCACTCCCCCCCCCCCCACAGTGCCCTGGTGATCAGCCTCGTGTGTGTGACTGTATTCTGTTGACCACCTCTGGCTCCGTCTGCAGTCCTCCACGACTTCCCCCCAGACGTCCGCAGCCCGCAGACGGCCTACGAGGGCGTGGGGACCTTCCTGGCCTGCCAGCCGCCCACCCACTACCCCGGTACGGCCTCATGCTGCCCCTCAGGCTCTCCTGCATTCCACACTAAAGTACAATTCTGAGGCTTGGTCAAGGGTTCAAGGGTTACAGCTGCAGCATTCTCTCAAGATACCGCGAACGTCAGGAAATAAGGTAAAGCAATCCCCGAGGTCTCCTTTAATGCGCTACACACCTCTATGTTGTCTATCCCAGCGCTGTCGTACCGCTGGTACCTCAACGAGTTCCCCAACTTCCTGAAGCCGGAGGACGGCCGCTGGTTCGTGTCCCAGCTGACGGGCAACCTGTACCTGGCCCGGGCGGAGCCCAACGACACAGGGAACTACTTCTGCTTCACCACCATCAACATGGACATCAGCACCAAGAGCACCTTCAGCAAGGCCAACCTGCTGACCGTGCTGCCCGACGGTGGGGGGCCGGGGGCTGATGGGGGCGTAGAGCTGTGTGTGTGTGTGTGTGTGTGTGTGTGTGTGTGTGTGTGTGTGTGTGTGTGTGTGTGTGTGTGTGTGTGTGTGTGTGTGTGTGTGTGTGTGTGTTGTGTGTGCGCATGCTTGGGTGGCTGGATTCCGGAACGTTTGTGTATGTGTTGTTTTTAGTAGTGGTTGCGTTTTGTGTTGCAGTGAAGATTTCAACGTATTGTACATTTTAAGACGTGATCCAGCCAACTTCACGACATAATGAATAAATATGCCGAGTACAAAGCTATGTGCACCCCATGGTCAAACGCTTATAATATGTACACCACCGTTCAAAAGTTTAGGGTCGTCCAGACAATTCAATTTTTTCCACGAAAACTCACACTTTTTAATCAGCAATTAGAAGAAGAGTTTTCTAATCATCATTTGCATTTTAACACAAGTGGCTCAACAATGTACCATTAGAACACAGGAGTGAAGGTTGCTGGAAATGGACCTCTGTACACCTCTGTAGAGATTCCACAAAGAATCTGCAGTGTCCAGCAAGAATCGTCTTTTACCGCGTTAACAATGTCTAGACTGTAATTCTAATCAATAAAAACAAAACTGTCTTTTTTAAATAAAAAAAAAGAATATACATTTCTTAGTGACCCCAATCTTATGAACGGTATTTTATATGAAACCTATTAATGTCGGTAACTTCATATCTGTGCTCCACCACAGCCGGCGTCCGGAAGTCTGCGCCGGTCATCAAGGTGCGCTTCGCTGCAGAGACCTACGCTCTGTCGGGCCGGACCACCCAGCTGGAGTGCTACGCCTACGGGAAGTGAGTCCTCACGCACACCTCTGTCCTTCTTCAATGGTCATGTACTGTTGCTGTAAAGCTCTTTTTTATTCTCTCCGACCCCTCCTGGTGTCCTGCGCTCTGTTTATCATCAGCTTGCATCTTATAATTGTCCCTTCCATATTATCTGTTCATTTCCTGCTCTTCTTGTTCTGTATTCTTTGCATTACTCGCCTCTCTCCCTGCACTCAGGCTTCATGCCTTCCACTTCCTTCATCCTGTCAGAGCCTCTCCCTTCTCCCAGATCCCCACTCTCTAGTCTGTGTGTTTATTTTGTCTCGCCTCTGTCTCTAGTCCAGTGTGTTAACTTGTCTCTGCTGGTCTCTCTCCCGGTCTCTAGTCCCATGTGTTAACTTGTCTCACCCGGTCTCTAGTCTAGTGTGTTAACTTGTCTCTCCTGGTCTCTCTCCCATTCTCTAGTCCAGTGTGTTAACTTGTCTCTCCTGGTCTCTAGTCCAGTGTGTTAACTTGTCTCTCCTGGTCTCTAGTCCAGTGTGTTAACTTGTCTCTCCTGGTCTCTCTCCTGGTCTCTAGTCCATTGTGTTAACTTGTCTCTCCTGGTCTCTCTCCTGGTCTCTAGTCTAGTGTGTTAACTTCTCTCTCCTGGTCTCTAGTCCAGTGTGTTAACTTGTCTCTCCTGGTCTCTGGCCCGTACTCTAGTCCAGTGTGTTAAGTTGTCTCTCCTGGTCTCTCTCCTGGTCTAGTCCAGTGTGTCTAACTTGGCTCACCCGGTCTCTAGTGCCCTGTGTGTTAACTTGTCTCTCCTGGTCTCTCTCCTGGTCTCTAGTCCAGTTTGTTGACTTGGTTCTCCCGGTCTCCAGCCAGGTGTGTTAACTTGTCTCTCCTGGTCTCTAGTCCAGTGTGTTAACTTGTCTCTCCTGGTCTCTCTCCTGGTCTCTAGTCCAGTGTGCTAACTTGTCTCTCCTGGTCTCTAGTCCAGTGTGTTAACTTGTCTCTCCTGGACTCTCTCCTGGTCTCTAGTCCAGTGTGTTAACTTGTCTCTCTCCTGGTCTCTAGTTCAGTGTGTTAACTTGTCTCTCCTGGTCTAGTCCAGTGTGTTAACTTGTCTCTCCTGGTCTAGTCCAGTGTGGTAACTTGTCTCTCCCGGTCTCTAGTCCAGTGTGTTAACTTGTCTCTCCTGGTCTCTAGTCTGGTGTGTTAACTTGGTTCTCCCGGTCTCCAGCCTGGTGTGTTAACTTGTCTCTCCTGGTCTCTCTCCCGGTCTCCAGCCCTGTCCCCAAGCTGCGGTGGAGGAAGGTGGAGGGCCTGCTGCCGGCCAAGGCGGGGAAGAGCGCCCAGAGCCCCACCCTCACGCTGCCCGACCTCTCCTTCGACGACGAGGGTCTCTATGAGTGTGAGGCGTACAACTCGGAGGGCAGCGACACCTACCAGGGACGCATCAACGTGCAGGGTACTGATGATAAACACACGGGCAGGGTTGAGGCCAGGGTGGCTTTGGGTCCCGGGTTTGATGGTACACTTACAGGGAGTGCTAACACGACGCGCTGCAGTCGTACCTTCGTTTCCATTTAGTCATCGAGGTGTTCAGCAGAGTGGCGGAGAGCAATCCTAGCATGCAATCAGTATTAGAGCTGAACACAAAAAACAAACTAGACAGTGTAGAGCAGGGGTTGGCCACCCTAGGCCCGCGTGCCACCACTGGCACGGGGCAGCATAATCATTGGCACACTTACAGAAAGCAGTGTTCTGAAATGGTATCAATTAATAGTTTTTAAACCTATGTTGTGACTAATAGAGAAGAAAATATTGAAATTATTGTTGCAAGCGGCCTGTATTCATCGTCTTCACATAGTTTATGCAAAGCTGTACACGTCTTAAAGATATTGATGTGGATGGTTCCAACATGCTCATATATTCTCGTTTTTTACATTTCTCACAGTGCAAATACGTTTTTGAATGAGTTTCTGAAAATGGTGTTTTAAGACGGGACATATATAATTTTAATTTGTAAGCCCATTTTGCAAATATAACATATAACCAAAAAAACCTTAAAATGTTGTTGCATGATTGTGGGCTATATGGAAATAGTACAATTCCAGGTCTTCTGGAAATGTTTTTGGTCGCTGTGTAAATTCAGCTTAAGTGTTAATATATCGAAGCTTAAGGCACACTCATTAACGAGAAAATGTCAAACTGGCACTGCATGTTGAAAAGGTTGCTGACCCCTGGTGTAGAGCAAGTTCAGCAACCAGAACACATGCTGAGTATTGTTATTAGCGGTGGTGGATAGTACTGGTAGTGGAGTACATAATAGGAGTTTGTTATGGGGAAGTTGAGTGAGTGGACCCTGTCACGTTAAAATTGTACCGGGGGCGAAAATTGTACCGGCCTACGTCATCGTTTGTTTACATCCTGACAACATGTTTCCAAACGACGAAATAACATAATACAGATAGCGGATCGCTATCTGTATTATGATAGATAGCGATAACAATTGTTTTTACTTTATATTTGTATTGTATTTAATTGTTTAATCGAAACAATAAAAAAATTTGCCGCGCGAAACGGGCGATCGCGGTCAAATGACATGTCATTTGACGAGGGCAAAGCATTTGTCATTTGACGCGATCGCCCGTTTCGCGGGCAATTTTTTTTATTGTTTCGATTAAACAATTAAATACAATACAAATATAAAGTAAAACCAGTTGTGTATCTGTATTATGTTATTTCGTCGTTTGGAAACATGTTGTCAGGATGTAAACAAACGATGACGTAGGCCGGTACAATTTTCGCCCCCGGTACAATTTTAACGTGACAGGGTCCAATGCTGGACACAGACAGTCAATTAAAGGGTCTTCAATGAGGCACAACAACATAGAAGACCAGGGGCTTGAGTCAGGAGGGTCATCTGACAGGCGAGGGCTCGGTGTGCAGAAGGTGGCAGGTGAATGGATGATGAGACAGGACGAGATCAGGACCAGACCAGGCCACTAGGGGGCAGAAGTGGACGGCGTGAGTTCATAAAATGATGAAGCTAACCTCCTACCCGGGGCCTGATGAGACTCCTTAAACGCCCTTCAGGACCGGCTGGCACCATCCAGCCATGAGCTAATTACTTAGTCTTTGTTAACCACTAGTTAGTTTCAAACGAGCAGTTCACTAAGTCCAGGTACCACCCATGTGTAAGTGTTGCCCTTCTAGTGATGATCTCCCCCTACAGCTCAGCCCGAGTGGCTGCAAGTGATGAGTGACTCGGAGGTGGAGATCAGCTCCGAGCTGCACTGGAGCTGCGTGGCGGCGGGGAAACCCCGGCCCTCTATCCGCTGGCTGAGGAACGGCCAGCCCCTCAGCACACAGGTGATCAGGACCAGTCATGTCAAACTACACCGTAACAGCCTTTCTGTCTTGAGTTACACAGCTAAAATAACAGGTAGCACACTCATGTGAATATCAATGTACGGCAGAACAATGTGCTATTTACAACATATTAGGATGAACTGTGGGTACAGTTTGGACATTTTGTTTACAATTGCTCGCTCGCTCGCTCGCTCTATCTCTCTTTCTCTCTCTCTCTCTCTCTCTCTCTCTCTCTCTCTCTCTCTCTCTCTCTCTCTCTCTCTCTCTCTCTCTCTCTCTCTCTCTCTCTCTCTCTCTCTCTCTCTCTCTCTCTCTCTCTCTCTCTCTCTCTCTCTCTCTCTCTCTCTCTCCTCTCTCCCCTCGCTCGCTCTCTCTCTCTCTCTCTCTCTCTCTCTCTCTCTCTCTCTCTCTCTCTCTCTCTCTCTCTCTCTCTCTCTCTCTCTCTCTCTCTCTCTCTCTCTCTCTCTCTCTCTCTCTCTCTCTCTCTCTCTCTCTCTCTCTCTCTCTCTCTCTCTCTCTCCCTCTCTACAGGACAGGGTTGAGGTGAACGGGGGCCGTCTGAAGATCGTTAACCTGGCCCTGGAGGATTCTGGGATGTACCAGTGTGTGGCCGAGAACAAACACGGCAACGTCTACTCCAACGGCGAGCTGAGGGTCCAAGGTGGGGACCCAGCACTCCTATTGGTCCTTAAAGTCCTGAAGTCGTCCCCATCCACACAGTCCCTCCTCTAACACCCTCCCCCCCCCTCCCCAGTCCAGGCCCCAGACTTCCGGCTGAGGCCGGTGCGTAGGCTAGTCCCGGCGGCCCGGGGAGGGGCGGTCCGCATGGAGTGCCGGCCGCGGGCCGCGCCCAAGCCCACCCTGTTCTGGAGCCGCGGCACCGAGCTGCTGGTCAACAGCAGCAGGTACAGGGGTGGGGGTCCCGGTGGCGTGGTGCTCCTTGTGCTGTCCTGTACTGTCGTGTTTTGTTATGGTTGTGTTCTGTACTGTGCTGTACTGTTGTGTTGGGTTGTCTACTGCTGTGAAGTCTTGTGCCACTGTTATATCTGTTAGTGTATTTACAAAAATAGATTTAGAAATATTCCAGACTTTGACATAGTTTATAAAAGCTATGTGCTTGAGTGTGTTTGTGTGTGTATGTGTGTGTGTGTTGTGTGTGTGAGATTGCGTGTGGGAGTCCGTGTGCGAGTGCTTGAGTGTGTGTGTGTGTGTGTGTGTGTGTGTGTGTGTGTGTGTGTGTGTGTGTGTGTGTGTGTGTGTGTGTGTGTGTGTGTGTGTGTGTGTGCGTGTGTGTG
>OLKM01000695.1:125559-188059 GCA_900291075.1 Melanogrammus aeglefinus
TGCACTCGGCCGAGGAAGGTAGGAGCGCCTCCTCAGTTCGTGACAGGCTTTGAGGGGCCACTGGTCAGAAAAGCGCTGTATAAATGCAGTCCATGTATCATTTACCATTTGCTGGGTGCAAACGTGTTTTGGGTCAGTTTTAGGACAGGGTCGGTCTCCTGAGAGTCCTTCCAATATGCCTTGGCTCAGCCTGTGTGAAGGCTTGGAGCTTGAGAGGCCAGTATTGGACGCCACTGAGGAATAAGACAGACATAAAGAATCAATTGTAAATTGAGACAAAGATCACCCGCACAATGTCGACCTATTTGTCTTCATCTGCAGAGTGTTGTTGGGCCACGAGAGGCCAGTCATGCCATGATGCAAATAGACACTTATTTACGCTAATTTCTTCAATCTTCAATTGGGGAAACTATAGAATGTATTATATAGATATACTACTCATTTAAAAACATCTTTGTACTAAATATTTGACCTTGAATTGTCTTTGTTTCTGTGACCTCGACTGTGTACTGTGATGGCTCTCAGCCTCACTCCGGTTAATGAACAAAGTTGAGCGCAAATTAGGATGTAAATATCATGGGGTGCGCCTGTTTCCCACCTCTAACCTGTGATTCCTGTGCAGAGCCCACAGGGGCGCCAGCGAGCCTGAACGCCACAGCGCTGTCCGCCTTTGAGATCCAGGTGTCCTGGGCGTCGGTCCGGCAGCCCAGCCCAGAGGGCATCCTGAGGGGCTATGAGGTCAGGATGAACCGCCGCCTGGGGGCTCCTCCCCCTCGTCTGCTAGGCTAGCGCGTGTGTCGGGTGGAGCGTGTGTCGGGTGGAGCGTGTGTCGGGTGGAACGTGTGTCGGGTGGAGCGTGTGTCGGGTGGAGCGCGTGTCGGGTGGAGCGTGTGTTGGGTGGAGCGTGTTGTCGGGTGGAGCGTGTGTCGGGTGGAGCGTGTGTCGGGTGAAGCGTGTGTCGAGTGAAGCGTGTGTGGGGTGGAGCGTGTGTCGGATGGAGCGCGTGTCGGGTGGAGCGTGTGTCGGGTGGAGCGGGTGTCGGGTGGAGCGTGTGTGTCGGTTGGCGCGTGTGTTGGGTGGAGCGCGTGTCGGGTGGAGCGCGTGTCGGGTGGAGCGCGTGTCGGGTGGAGCGCGTGTCGGGTGGAGCGCGTGTCGGGTGGAGCGCGTGTCGGGTGGAGCGCGTGTCGGGTGGAGCGCGTGTCGGGTGGAGCGCGTGTCGGGTGGAGCGCGTGTCGGGTGGAGCGTGTGTCGGGTGGAGTGTGTCTAATCTATGTCCTTACATCAGTGCGACCAATTTGTTTTATCTTCATTTAATATGAGTCCTAAATCCAAAGGAAGCACAATGATTGCTATTGCTACGAATAAATTTTATCACGATCTTCAGTTAGTCCCGTGACCCCAACACGTCCTCTGACCGGTGAGAGGGGGGCTTCCTCTAACCGGTCCCCCCTCCCTCCAGATCCGGTACTGGCGGCAGCATGAGCGAGAGGCGGCGGCTGACCGCATCCGGACAGCGGGGCCCGCCACGGCCACGGCGCGCCTGGCGGGCCTCCGGCCCAGCACCCGCTACCACGTGGCCGTCCTGGCCTACAACAGCGCGGGCTGCGGCCCCTCGTCGCCGCGGACCACCGTCACCACCCGGAGACCACGTAGGTGGACCCACGCAGCGCGCCCAAACACACAGGTCCCCCAACAGGGCCCTGCCGGCATGGGATCAGATTTAGACACGCCTTAGTCCCGCTTAATCCTCTGATTGAGGTTAGATAAGTATAATCACCACCCCGACAAAGCACCCCAACCACACAGGACCCCGCCCCGCTCACTGTCATGGAACCCCACTCATGATGGGGGGTTGTGACGCGGGACACACAGGACATGCCTCCCCCGTCCCCAAACGTCACGGGCCGTCCCCCAGGACGGGGTTCACACCCTGATGCTGTTCCCAGGAGCCGTGGGGCCGTAACGTACTCGGTGGAGGATCCGGGGGCCGCGTGAGGCCCTGTGTTGCCTTACGCGCCCCCGGGACCCCACAACAACCACCGCTGGATTCCCTTTCAGAGGGAGGGTCACCGGACACCCCACACGCTGTCGGGCGCTGGGCGTTCCTCCTCATCCCCCTATTCTTAGAACTCAGGACAACAATGGTTGGACGTTTGACAGGCAGCTATCAGACATTCCCTCCGGATGTTTTTGCCTCGTCCTTGTTTACTCCGTGATGTCACCCGGCTAGGGTCAATGCTCAAAGCTGCAAATTGTGATTTTCTAGGAAAATATATATTTTTTGGTAGAATGTATTTTTTTTTACCTTTATATATTCAGGGAAGGCCATTAAGAGCCAGCTCTCTTTTCACTGACACCCTCATTACAACACAAATAAGATCAGAAATACAAACAGTAGGTCAAACAACCAAAACAGAAGTGTAATACACATAGCGATGCAATACAATAGGACAACTAAGAAAGCTATTTTAAACACAAGCAATCCGTGTTGACTGTGACTCCAATCGTCACCTTGGACTTCTCCATTGTATGTTTGTGCATTCTCTTGTAGCTCGAGAGTGTTTATTGTCCCGTGATTGTTCCTTAACCTCCTGGTGTTGTTGGCTGGCAGCTCCTAACCGCGCCCCTGGCAACGTGTCCTGGAGGACCGACGGGTCCTGGGTCACCGTCCGCTGGGACCCGGTCAAGGCCCTGCACAACGAGTCCACCGTGCTTGGATACAAGGTGGGCATGGCCAGAGTCTGAGTCTGAGTGTGTGTGTGTGTGTGTGTGTGTGTGTGTGTGTGTGTGTGTGTGTGTGTGTGTGTGTGTGTGTGTGTGTGTGTGTGTGTGTGTGTGTGTGTGTGTGTGTGTGTGTGTGTGTGTGTGTGTGTGTTAGCGTACATGTCTGTTCAATGCTAATATAGAAACTATATTGCAATGAAATGAGAGAAATTCGTGACATTGTATTTTCCAAGTCAAGAAAAACACATTTCATTTGAGGCTGTAAATGTATTTGGAACGCGGCCCGTGGCCCCGCGTGTGGGGCCCCTGGGCTAACGTGTGTGGATGGGCCATCAGGTTCTGTACAAGCACGAGGGCCAGGTGTCCCTCAAGGTGCTGGACCAGGGCCAGACCTCGGTGAAGCTGCCGCTGCCCAGTGACAACGGCTACCTGGTGCTGGAGGTCCGGTCCTGGGGCGAGGGCGGGGACGGGGCCGCCCACGAAACCATCGTCTCCCGGGACTCAGGTGGGCCCCCCAGAGACACGCCTTAATCCACTTAATACTATACTTAACATAGGGGCTCACACACGCCCAGAGATACGCCTTAAATCCACTTAATATTCTGGTTAAGATAAAGTGGCTCATACGCACCTAAATACATTCCTTAATCCCATTTAATACTAAAAGAGATTAAGTGGCTCATACGCACCCAGAGACACACCTTAATCCCACTTAATACTCCAAAAAAATAATGACATAAACTGGCTCACGCACACACACACACAGAGACTTAATGCTCAGATTAAGACGAGTTAAGGGGGCTCACACACACCCAGGGACTGGATCCTCTGATTACAGTAAGACGAGTTAAGGGGGCACACACACACCCAGGGACTGGATCCTCTGATTAAGATGAGTTAAGGGGGCTCACACAGACCCAGGGACTGGATCCTCTGATTAAGATGAGTTAAGGGGGCTCACGCACACCCAGGGACTGGATCCTCTGATTAAGACGAGTTAAGGGGGCTCACACACACCCAGGGACTGGATCCTCTGATTACAGTAAGACGAGTTAAGGGGGCTCACACACACCCAGGGACTGGATCCTCTGATTAAGATGAGTTAAGGGGGCTCACACAGACCCAAGGACTGGATCCTCTGATTAAGATGAGTTAAGGGGGCTCACGCACACCCAGGGACTGGATCCTCTCATTAAGATGAGTTAAGGGGGCTCACACACACCCAGGGACTGGATCCTCTGATTAAGATGAGTTAAGGGGGCTCACACACACCCAGGGACTGGATCCTCTGATTAAGATGAGTTAAGGGGGCTCACACACACCCAGGGACTGGATCCTCTGATTAAGATGAGTTAAGGGGGCTCACACACACCCAGGGACTGGATCCTCTGATTAAGATGAGTTAAGGGGGCTCACACACACCCAGGGACTGGATCCTCTGATTAAGATGAGTTAAGGGGGCTCACGCACACCCAGGGACTGGATCCTCTGATTAAGATGAGTTAAGGGGGCTCACGCACACCCAGGGACTGGATCCTCTGATTAAGATGAGTTAAGGGGGCTCACGCACACCCAGGGACTGGATCCTCTGATTAAGACGAGTTAAGGGGGCTCACACTGAGGGGCTCCCCTGTGTTCAGATGAAGGTGCGACCCTGTGTTCCTCTGGCCCTGTCCTGCAGGCACTGGGATGATGGTCCAGAACAGCGCCGCCTCAGCGCCACCGTATGGGGTCCTCTGCCTCTTCCCGGGCGCAGTGCTCCTCTCTCTGATTGGCCGGGTCCACGTGTGATCCGCCCCAGCCAATCAGGCCAATCAACAGCCTAATACCATCGCTGAAATATTTCATGTTGTTGTTTCTTTTCTGGGGGATCAGGTATCGTCGGCGTTCAGGCCAGGGATGAGCTCCCCCCCCCCCCCCCCCAGCAGGGGGTCGGGTGGGACTCCATTACATATTACGTGTTTTTTTTATAAGGAAATCCAAGAGCTTTTTGATTTGATTTGTAGGAATGTGTGTGTGGCTGAGCCTAGCGGTGTAGGTGGGGTCGGGGGTACTGAGTAAGACTGATTTTTCACACATAGCAACCTTTTCCACAGAGGTGTAGGAGTAGGGGTAAGTGTGGCTAGTCACACTCATTATGTAATGCACTTCATGAGCTACACCTGACTTGGCCCCCCAATAGGGGGCGGCGACCTCATGGCCTTATGGGAGCAGTGGAATGCCTTCCTCATTTATCATTGACATTTGGGTTTTCTACTCCTTCCTGCTCCATGGAAGTAAAGGTTTGACCTCTGACATCGACCCTGTCCAAAGGAATTGTCAGAAAGTAAAAGTTATCAGTAAACATTTTGAATTTTCTACCAAGAGGTGAACCCTTTTAACAAAGGGTCACTTGCTCAGTGAATGGTTGCAGCCAAAACATGGATCAGGACTTGGGGATTGTGAAGGGAGAACAGTCCACTCCGTTGGGGCAGCACCCTAATGCAGACCTACACAGACATGAGAGGGACACCCACTCTGACCTTTGATTGTTAGAACCAATAATGTCTGTAATGTATATTTCTTATTCAGTGTATATATTTTGATCATTGTGTTCTGTTCATCTCTGCTGTAAGTATATCAAACGTGTGTTAAAAGGAATGACTCAACTGAATGAAGGTCAAAAATACATATTTGACTTTATACTTTATATTTTACTTTAATTTGGCTTCATTGTTCTCTGAACTCTTAACTTGGCTGTGACTGTGTCGTTGTGTAAGATAATGCAGATACTTATGTCTAGGCACTGGTTCAGCGTTGGGGTTTGTGGGGCCATAGAGAGGATGGATATTGATCTTAAGTAGTCGTCACGGTCCCGGCAACAGTGTTATCGTTCCTCATTGGACACGCCGCAGTGCCGTCATGTCATTTATTGTGTCACGTAACACATAGCTAATACATAACCCCAGTTAAGGAGTCAAGGCAAAATGACTCCCAAGGTTGGTCTGGAATAGGGTGATAATGAAATGAATGATTAATGATCTTTGTTTTGACTTAGTTATCTAGTTTCAGATTGCATTGACCACTCATCTAGTTTGTCCATAAAAGTGTCAACGCTACAGTAAAAACATCACACCAGAATCATTCAAAACCACCGCAATAGGATCCATGATGACCTGTCCGATATTCCTTGTAGAAAAGTGGATTACTGATTCTTGGTGGTTCTTAAAAGGTCAATTTGTATTTATTTATGATTATTATTACAAGTCTGTTGTAGGCAGTTTACCAATGTGACAGTAATGTGTGTATGACTAATATTTCAGCTATTACCTTCTGGAACCTCTGTCCATGCTCATTCAAAGCAAAGATTTGTGATTGGATTTAGACAGGACAATATGTGCTATATTACATATTACACGACAGCTCCCAACCCTAACAGGAATGGGAGAATCTATCAAATCTTAATTGTTTCTGCATTTAAAGGGTTCTCGTTTGCAAATTCCTAAAAAATGATTTTATTTTCGTATTCTGAAGAGTTGAGTCAGAAGAGGACTTTTGTAATGCCTTCCTTGTGTGAATCATCGATAACTTAAGTTTACAATATAGTCTTTTTAATAATGACAAGGAAAGTTTTGGCTTTCTGTACACACACACACACACACACACACACACACACACACACACACACACACACACACACACACACACACACACACACACACACACACACACACACACACAGTAGATCACATTAGAAACATAGAAACACATCTACATGTACACCTTGGACCACGCCTTCTAAATAGATAATTTAAGAAAAAAACGAAAAACATGTGTGCTCATGATTCTTCATTAAAAAATAAACAAACGTTGATGTAAACTGGGTAAGTTTGAAATAACTGAGTTTTTTTTTACTTGAAGCCATTCAAGAATTGTGTGCTTTTTGTATTCCTGTAGTCTGTACAACAGCTCTGTGATGTAGTGAAGCTGTCACAAAATGTCTTCCCTGTTACTGATCCCATTGGACTCACGCCGTCATCTCACCAGTCCTTTCTGCTAGTGATTAGGAAACTGAATGTTATTTTCCAGTGTCAAATGTTAAACATGCGTGTTTTGCTGATGCAGTTAGAAACATTTGTAAATATGATTCAATAAACACTTTGGGATAGAAATGAGGAAATGTGTGTGCATTTTCGATATCTATGTGTGATTCCTAAAGAGGAGCACACAGGAAAACAAATGATCATTATTATAATACCAGTTCTAATAATAATACATGAACAAACATGGACTTTAATTTCCACAAGGTCAAATTAAAGTCAGACTCAAGTTGCCTCCACACACATGCAAAGTCAAAGATTAGCCATTCATTATTAATATACACAATATATGTACAATGTACAATGTTACAAGGTAAGTAATAATAATAATAATACATTTAATTTAGAGGCGCCTTTCATGACACCCAAGGTCACCTTACAGAGCATAAAATCATCAGAAATCGTTAAAAACAGGACATTGTGGAAAAACAACAAAAACAAAACAAACAAACAATCAAGACAATGATCAGTTAGACAGTTGTGTGCGAGTTTGAACAGGTTAGTTTTGAGTTGTGACTTGAAGGTTGTAATGGTGTCTGACTGTTTTATGGGAGGGGGGAGGGGGTTCCAGAGCCTTGGTGCTGAACAGCTAAATGACCGGGCCCCCATTGTAGTGAGTCGTGATGTGGGGGTACATAGTAGCCCAGCAGAGGATGAGCGGAGGGAGGCACGGGAGGGAGTGTGTTCTTGGAGGAGGTCGCAGAGGTAACTGGGGGCTAGGTTGTGGAGAGCTTTGTAGGTGAGGAGTAGGGTTTTGTATTGGATGCGGTAGTGTACTGGGAGCTAGTGGAGTTGGGTGAGGCCAGGGGTGATGTGGTCAGATGATTTGGTGCGGGTGAAGATCCGGGCGGCTGAGTTCTGAATGATCTGCAGTCTGTTGATGAGTTTGGTGGGGAGTCCGTTGAGGAGGGCATTGCAGTAGTCTATGCGTGATGTGACAAATGAGTGAACCAGGATTTCAGTGCTGGATTGGGTCAGTGATGGGCGGAGTCTGGCGATGTTGCGGAGGTGGAAGAATGCAGTCCGGGTGATGTTGTGAATATGGGGTGCGAATGAGAGGGTGTTGTCCAGGATGACGCCGAGGCTCTTGACTTTGGAGGAGAAGGGTACTGGGAATCCATCGATGATTATGAGTGGAGCTGGGGTGTGTTGTGATTTGGTGAGGGTGGATTTGGAGCCGATGAGCAGGGCCTCGGTCTTGGTTCCATTGAGTTTCAGGAAGTTCCTGCTCAACCAGCTCCGGATGTCTTCCAGGCACGTAATGAGGGAGGTGGGGAGGATGGCAGCGGTGGGTTTGGTGGAGATGTAGACCTGTGTGGCATCAGCGTAGCAATGAAAATGGACCCCATGGTGACGGAGAAGTGTGCCCAGCGGAAGGAGGTAAGTGGTGAACAGGAGTGGACCCAAGACTGACCCCTGGGGGACACCCAGTGAGACACCTGAACACCCAGACTTGTGGTTGCTTAGTTAGACAAATTGTTGATGACCGGTAAGGTAGGATGTGAACCAGGAGAGTGCAGCACCAGTGATCCCAATGCCAGCCAGGCGGTCCAGGAGCAGAGGGTGAAAGATGGTGTCGAATGCTGCGCTGAGAGCGAGGAGGATGAGAATGGTTAGTAATCCAGAGTCGGCTGCACGGAGGAGGTCGTTGGTGATTTTGACTAGGGCTGTTTCAGTGCTGTGTTTTGGACGGAAGCCAGATTGGAACGGTTCGTGGAGATTGTTTGTGTCAAGGTGGGACTGTAGTTGTGCGGCAACCACCCTTTCAAGTGTTTTGGAGATGAAAGGGATATTGGAGATGGGCCGGTAATGGTTAAGGTCAGTTGGGTCAGCACCAGGTTTTTTTCAGGATAGGAGTGATGGCAGCCAGCTTGAGAGTGGGGGCTACAGTACCAGTAGTGAGGGAGGAGTTAATTATGTTGGTGATCATGGGGGAGATGGACGGCATGCTTTGACAAGGGAGGTGGGAAGAGGATCGAGCTGACAGGTGGTGGTTTTGGCTTTGCGGAAGAGTTCAGAGACGGTCTGTTCTGTTACTGGGGTGAAGTCAGAGAGGGAGCTGATGAGAGGTTGGCCAGAGGTGATCATCCAGGGTGGGTCATCAGAGGGGGTGCGAGATGAGGCTAGTTGTTGGTGAATGGTGTTGATCTTAGAGCTGAAGAAGTCCAGGAACGCAATGCATTGGGTGGTGGAAATGTCTGGAGGGAGGGTTTTAGGAGGCCGAAGTAAGTGGCTGACTGTTGAGAAGAGGACTCTGCTGTTGCCTGCACCAGTGTTGATGAGGTTGGAGTAGTATGTGTTTTTTGGCAGTGGTGAGGGCATTCTTGGAGTAAGTAAGATGCTTAAGGCTATAATAGGACAATGCTTGAGCTTACTAATCCATTAGTTTGGATGACCACACAGCATGCCTGTGCCTGGTGGGAGGAACCCCTGCAGGGCCATCAAACAAGGCCCTGCCATCTGATCCATGACACCACATGTAGCTGTATAGTCAGATGGAGTTGCGCCATGGTCACTCAATATGGTCAATTATTAAAAAAATGCTTTTGGTTCCTTGGAGTCAAGATCAGTTGACTCCCATTTCGCATGGCTTCTCCCAATGGTTTACGATAATACGAAAACAATACCAGGAAACAGCAGTGTGTAGGTGTGTGTGTGTGTGTGTGTGTGTGTGTGTGTGTGTGTGTGTGTGTGTGTGTGTGTGTGTGTGTGTGTGTGTGTGTGTGTGTGTGTGTGTGTGTGTGTGTGTGGTCCCACTCAGTTCCAGTTAAATCCTGTGATAACCAACAACGTATCAGCTGACCTTTGTCACTAGGTCATTAATCACTAATAAGGATGAAGGTATAAATCAGTAAGCATCTGTACAGCTCACATCAATCCCTTGGGCAGCTTTTACAGAAAGGTAACGTATATGTCTTCCTCTTGTACTTGTTCGTCATATCGTGTCAGTTAATGCTACATTGCAACTTGCTTATTATAATGTGGTTAGCCATGCGATCCCAGAGGGACCAGCTTCTGAAAAACATGATGCTGTCCCCTGATAGCAATTATTAATGAATAAATGATGTCATGATTTAAGCCTTTTGGCGTTTTTGTCTCATACCTGACTATTTATATATTTTCAGTGATGTGTGATGTGTGATGTCTCATATTTTATATATAAAAAAAATGCCAAATAAAATCCATCAATCAATCAATGAAAATATATATTTAATAGAAGCTGAGTCACACATTCTAGAGGTTGTGTTTATGTATCCTGCTCAGTGGTCTAAACCACTGCATGTACGGGAATTGTGGGAATTTGGGAAATGAAGTGTACAGATTCCTTCATACAAATACCTTGGCTTGCTAGTGGACTTTGTTTCCCAGATTGTATCCCTGTAGCATCTCTGTAGCATGTTGTGTCTTCAGTGAGTGAGTCTCAGTGTGTATGTTACAGCAGATCTTAGTGATATTAGTGAGGTCCAATGTTCCATGTTTGTGGTCCCCCGCACAAACGCAGGCACTTAATGTTTGTATGTTTCTTTGTACAGAGATTGACATCGGGAAAAGCCATGGCTAGACTTAGTCTCCCCACAGGTAGGGGGCGCTCCTTCATTCACTATTCACCATTCATTACCTATTCATTTAGAATGTGATAAGCTAAAGATTCTTCAAGAAAACAATTTCAAAGAACTTCTTTGAAAGGTTCTATATTTTTTTATGAGCTCTAAATATAACAGTCTAACAGTATTTCTGCTCAATGTCTGTAGTGTTGGGAGTTCTACTCGCGCTGCACACCGGTAAGCACACCCCCTGCTCTCTGTCCCTTCAGAGCATGGCGCAGTAACGTTTTAATGTTGCATATTTAACGATCATGATGGAAGTAGGTTCATTTAATTGCAAGATTATGCATCAGTGAAAAGTGTTCATTATTATTGTCAGTGATTCAGACTACATTATGGTGAAGATGACAATGTTGATCATTGTGAAAAACCAATAAAAACCATACAAATGGCAAATCATTAAGCATATATCAGTGCAGTGCACCATTCCTGCAAGTGTTTAAATTGTGTATACTTTTTATCAACAAACATTTATAATATTTAATATGGAATGGGGCAAAAATGTGAAAACCAACCACACTGAGCACCTTAGAGTTGTTAAATTAAATAGGCATATGCAGACCCGGAAGTTAGGTCTCCAAAAGGGTTTGCACCGCTCTGACCACAGGGGGCGCTGCAACTCGCGGTCAAACCTAAGCGGCCGCGTCCCGTTTTCCAAAAGGTTCTCAAACTTGGTATCTGGAACTTATTTGAGGTGCTGAATCTTTAAGGATCCATAAAGGGTCAGTCTTAAATGTTTAAACAAACTTGTAAACCCAAATGACCCAATATTTCCTAGAAATGCTCCTTGATAATCCCTGATTTAATGATATATTTTTATTTTATGATCCGGAAAAAAATTGCAGAGTTATGTGCAAATACGATTATGCAAATAACTTCCATTATTCAATCACTCACAATCCACTTTAGAGAAGATCTAGAACTATTCCTAGAACCATTTTTTTTTATCGAAAGCTTAACGTCACAGTATCAATTCCAATTGATCACTGTTGCAGGTGTAGTACAGAACTATAGAAACCATAAGCAGGTCTCCAAAAAGTAAAGTACTTCTCTGGCGATAGGGGGTGCTACAACTCGCAATCAAACAAAAACAATCAGCACCATTATTCAATCAATCACAAGTCCGCTCCAAAGTCAACCAGGGACTTGGAACTTTGGGTGCTCGCTCATTAGCCTTGCTAGCATTAACATGTTAGCCAGCTCATGGACTATTGAGCGAAGGACGATTGAGCTCGTGCAACCACACACATTTTCTTCATAAAATGCACATGCAGTGAAATGTGTAGTTATTATTGTTATTATTTGTACAAATATTATTTACATTATTATGAGTATAATTATTAGTATTATGTGTATCAGTCTGATTATTATTTCCTCATCCTCAGCCACGTCCACCAAGCTGGTGTGTCACATGACAAACTGGGCACAGTACAGGCCCTCCTCCGGTAAATTCAACGCTGACCACATCGACCCGTTCCTCTGCACCCACGTGGTGTACGGCCTGGCCACCATCAGCAGCTTCAACCAGCTCATCCCCACCGAGTGGAACGATGAGGAGCAGTACAAGATGCTCAACAACCTCAAGGACATGTATGTCGCTCCAGACCTGCAGCACCTCTATGCTCCTTCCTTGTAGCCCCGTCCATCTCCCCATCAACTCATCCACTCATCTATCCATTCATCCATTCACCCATACAATCATCCATCCATTCATTCTTTCAGTCATCCATACAATCATCCATCCATTCATTCTTTCAGTCATCCATACAATCATCCATCCATTCATTCATCCAAACAATCATCCATCCATTCATTCTTTCAGTCATCCATACAATCATCCATCCAAACAATCATCCATCCATTCATTCTTTCAGTCATCCATACAATCATCCATCCATCCAAACAATCATCCATCCATTCATTCTTTCAGTCATCCATACAATCATCCATCCATTCATCCATCCATTCATCCATCCAGTCTATCCAATGTCTCTTCAATCATTCATCATTTTTACCCAACCCTGAATCAGAATGCAAAGCATCTAGCTTCAACGTTTCTTATTTGGATTGATCCAACTGAAATAAATCAGCAATAATAATGTTTCACAAATGAAAAGTGGACCTCCCAGGTTATTTAGATTGGGAGGCAATGTTTCTTTTTGGGATACAATTCTTTTGGGTCTAAAAGTGACCCAGGCCCTCGTTAATGGTCCGCTGTGTTCTGGTTTAAGAGGACGTTTCTGATGCCTCTGTTCTTCCTCTTCAGTAACCCACAACTCAAAACCTTGCTGTCTGTCGGAGGTTCAACCAATGGCATCAGTCCGTAAGTTATGATGGTTTACACTTTAGATGTCATCTTATACCATTTTAGACAGTTGTGCCAGTAGAAAGCAACTCATTTATATATCTTATATATATATCTATAATATATGAAAAATATATCCCGACTGTCTCAAGATTCATCGGCATGGTTTCCAAGCCGGAGAACCGCGTAGTCTTCATGAAGTCCGCCATCAGCTTCCTCCGCCTAAACAACTTTGACGGCCTGAACCTGGACTGGGAGTTCCCCGGGCAGAGTGGCAGCATGGAGTCCGACAAGGGCCGCTTCTCCGATCTCGTTGCGGTACGCAAAACTACATCCTCTCACAGATGCCAGTGGTGATGCTGGACCTGGAACGGGTTTCATCTCACAGGTTTGGAGCGGCTCAGGAGGTAGAGCAGGTTAACTTGTAACCGGAGGGTTGATAGTTCGATCCCCAGGCTCCCTCCTAGCTGAGGGTTGAGGTGTCCCTGAGCAAGACGCTTCTCCCTGGCTGCTCCTGACCAGCTGGCTGTTGCCTTGCATGGTTGGCACCAATTTGGCACTATGAATCGTTTTTGACGAAAGTGTCTGCTAAAATGCCCTGAAGAGACCTTATCTGAACATGATTGTAACTTTGTGCAACAGGAGCTGGACGAGGCCTTTGTGCAAGAGGCCAAAGATACCAAGAAAACCCAGCTGCTCCTGACAGCAAACGTTGCTGCTTTTCTGCCCATCATCAACAGGGCCTATGATGTGCCCAAAATCGCCCCGTGAGTCAAATTTAATGGTTCGAAAAAGAAATGGAGTCACTTTTATAGGAAATAAAAGAGCAATATTCAAACATAGAAGCAAGGCTCTTGGACGGCAGCACCGTCAATCAGCTATACTATATCCATGGGTCAAATTGTTATTGGAGCTTATCTGCTCACCAGTCACCTGGACTTCGTCAACGTGATGACGTACGACTATCACGGCCACTGGGAGGCCCGCACGTCACACAACAGCCCGCTGTTTAAAAGCAGCATTGATTCTGGCTCCCACCTTCAACACAACATTGTAAGAACGTGCCTACTACACACACACACACACACACACACACACACACACACACACACACACACACACACACACACACACACACACACACACACACACACACACACACACACACACACACACACACACACACACGTGTGTGTGTGTGTGTGTATATCATGTATAAGACACAAGATGATTATGTTTCAGTAGCAAAATAAGTGTGAGATTTGCTGGATCCTAAACCAGTGGTGGAATGGATGCTAATCCGCCTTTCTCTTGCGGTTGTCAGAACTCCTCCATCTCCTATTGGCTGTCTCTGGGAGCCCCTGCGGCCAAGCTGCTCCTCGGCTTCTCCACCTACGGCCGTACCTACAGCCTCCGGGGCTCCGACAGTACCCTTGGGGCCCTAAGCACCGGGGCCGGAGAAGCGGGCCCCTACACACGCACCGCTGGCTTATGGTCCTACTATGAAGTACGCTCCTACCGTCATAACCAATATTTACTGTTCAGTCACTTCCTAGAGGCTTTTAGCCAAAGCTACTGCCCGTGATTAATTATAATCATATAATTATGAAGCAGGTAAGGGTTGGTACACCAACCAGTTATTTTTCTGTTTGCTAACAAGACAACTGAAGGGGTTACAACTGAAAGGGGTTAGCGAGTGTTAGGGTTGTACTGTACTTGGCATCAATGGTACCTTTTACTACGTGGCGCAAAGTTTGATAAAATGAAAGGTCATAATGACTCATGAGTACTTCAACTATCGATAGGAACATAGATTTTACGTCAATAACTATTCACAACCTTCAGTGGACCCTGTTATTGTGCAGATCAGCATCCATTTCGAGCGAATGTTGGACATCTGTTTGCACGTGTTCCCAGGTCTGTTCCTTCGTCAATGGAGCCTCTGTCCACTGGATTCCTGAGCAGAAGGTGCCCTATGCCACCAACGGCGTTGTCTGGGTCGGTTACGACAACGTGCAGAGCTTCGCTGCCAAGGTGACCTAGCTGCAACGCCATTGGTCAATAATTGATGATGCTCCATCTCTTTTCTATTGCAGTGGCAAGGCCTGCCATAAAGATGGCTCCGACATCCAGGCCGTTCGACACGGGCTTAGATCCCATATTTATACCTGCAATCCATCTCGACTCCAGCACTTTACTCCATTAAACAATATCTGGACTAGAACGTTTCTCAAGAATAGAAACTGGCTTTATTCATCCATCTGTTTCACCCCCCACTGTAATAATAGAGTAACACAAATACGATAGCTATAACTCTAAGATTGTCTACAACTTATTCTGCTCATTAGTTGAGCTTTGATCATGCCTGACGCACCCCCCCCCCCGCCCCTTTCCTCCGCCCCCCTCCTCCGCCCCCCCCCCCCCCCGCCCCCCTCCTCCAACCCCCTCCTCCGCCTGCTCAGGTCGAGTGGATGAACAGCAAAAGCCTGGGAGGAGCACATGTGTGGAGCCTGGACCTGGACGACTTCAGCGGCGACTTCTGCTCGGAAGGAGCCTACCCTCTGGTCACCAACCTGAGGAACTCCATGGGTAGGCAGCCTGAGCACACACCAGCCCCCCAGCAGCCAGTCAAAACCCCTTTAGGTTGCCTTAACTAAATAAGCATAAAATAAATATTACAAAGTGGTGGGTGGCGCTTACTAACTAACAAAATTGTCGACACCTTTATTATTTTTTTAAATTCTTCGATACTTCATTTTTATACTTTAAATGGAACTCAATAGGAAAAAACTAGTCCTATATTAGTATGAGGTTTTATTTCAGATTGTCTGAACTCAGGCAGGCTTCCAGAGAGGTGGAAGTTCTGATAAAAACCAATCAGTAATGTTAAGGATGAAGGGGTTTAATAGGTTTGCCCCATTTCAAGTCAACTTTATAAACTGAAGAAACTATGAATAACTTGTATTCATAGAATGTAAATGGAAACACAAAATGACGTTGTATTAAGGATTGTAATTGTAATTTAAGGATTAGAAATGTAATGCAATACCAGTACATCAGTATGAAGCCCAGTGAAACACTGATGAAGTCCCTCCCCCCCGGCTGCAGGCTTCCCCCCTAAGCCCACCGCCCCCCCGAGGCCCACCACCACCAAGGACCCCATCGTGTCCTTCTGCGCGGGACGCCCTGACGGCCTGTACGAAAACGCCGCCGACAAGACGACCTACCTGCAGTGTTTCAACGGCATCACCTACGTGCAACGGTGCCAGCCTGGACTCATCTACTACGACTCCTGCAAGTGCTGCAACTATCCCTGAGAGCCACCAGAGCTGACCCCCTCCACGCTGAGCAGAGTCGCCCCCCCCACCTCATTATTTCCGCCCCCGGGTCGACCCCTTGGTCGCTCGACCAAGGGGTCGCTCGAGTGGTCTACCTTACCTCTCTTACCTTACCTCTCTTTTCAGCTTTTCCTCATAAAAATCTTTCCTCACACTCTGACTTTCGTTATTGCATTTGTGATCTTTAATTGTGTATACATATAAAGTTAATAAAGAAGAGTATAATGTAAAGTATGAATAGGGTTCATTCACTTCCAACGTCCATCCAATCAAATTGGGCTGGCAAACAATTACATTTTTAATCGCAATTAAACGCATAGTATTGGTGAGTTAACTCACAATTAATCACATTTTTTAATTATATTTTAAATCCATTGCAATTGAAGTTGAATGAGATTATCATATGGAATTACACATTAGGCTATCATGCATACCAAATGTACTGAATAAGCAAAAACTAGACCATGTGCTATTGAGGGAGTTTTATTGCCTTACTCAGTGTGGGTTGAATATGAAACTTACAGAACACCACAGATTTGGGAATTGTCAACAGGCAGTTACTTAGTACAATTGTAAACCAACAGTTAATACAAGTTTAGTCAAATTCAAATAAGTAGCACCTCAGATTTGGGAATTGTAAACAGGTTGTCACTTAATGCAGTTCCTACCAGGCAGTCACTTACTGCAAGTGTAATTTAATGTAAAGTAAAAATAATTCAGATATGAATGTTGACATTCTGTGGACAAAACCTTTCAAAATCACAGTGAAAAAAAAGGGATCATCCCTATGTTCCCCGGGTCCTATTTTCCCCGGGTCCTATGTTCCCCACTTGAGGAACATAGGACCCTTTTTGGGAAAAGCGGGGAACATAGGACCCTTTTTTTAAAAAAAAAGGGTCCTATGTTCCCCAGTCTCATACAAAGAGGGGAACATAGGACCCGGGGAACATAGGACCCGAGGAACATAGACACCCTACCAAAAAAAACAAAGCTAGCAATGGCTAAGGTAGCAAAGGACAATCACAATTAGTTGTGTTCCCAGACGTACTTTAACACAATTCAATATTCATTAATCTCATCTCATCTTCATCCCCTTATCCGGGGTCGGGTCGCGGGGGCAGCAGCTCAAGCAGGGGGCCCCAGACTTCCCTTTCCCGAGCCACATTGACCAGCTCTGACGGGGGGATCCCGAGGCGTTCCCAGGCCAGTGTTGAGATATAATCTCTCCACCTAGTCCTGGGACTTCCCCGAGGTCTCCTCCCCACTGGTCGTGCCTGGAACACAAGGAGCAGCGGCTCTAATCTGAGCTCCTCACGGATGACTGAACTTCTCACCCTATCCCTAAGGGAGAAGCCAGCCACCCTCCTGAGAAAACTCATCTCGGCCGCTTGTACCCGTGATCTTGTCCTTTCGGTCATCACCCATCCCTCATGACCATAGGTGAGGATAGGAACGAAGATTGACCGATAGATCGAGAGCTTTGCCTTGCGGCTCAGCTCTCTTTTCGTCACAACGGTGCGGTGAAGCGAACGCAATACCGCTCCCGCTGCTCCGATTCTCCGGCCAATCTCACGCTCCATCGTCCCCTCACTCGCGAACAAGACCCCGAGGTACTTGAACTCCTTCACTTGGGCTAAGGACTCATTTCCTATATTCATTATCATCCCTTTTTCAACTCAACTGATAATAAGGTACCATTTTACAATAAAGATATAAGGAACCAATCATGAACATTATTTTATGTGGTAATAAGCATTTTTTATCTAGCATTGGCATCGGGGTAAAAGTTAAGGTTTACCAAAATAAACATGAACACCTAGAGTAAATCATAACCAGACCATTGGTTAACGTTTTGTGAATGGTTAGTCAATTGTTAGTATAAGTTTTTTAATGCTGATGCTAATGGTAATTAAAGGGCCTTATGACATGCTAAACGCTCTTGTTTAGATGACGATTCTGGGTATAGGTTCACACAGACACCTGACTGGCTCAGTGCTGTACGGTTAGTGTTGCATCATATCACAAAGCCCTCTTATAATAAGCCTTCCAGCAGCTCATGTTCGAAACACTGGACTGGACTGAACCCCAGGGCCTTGTCCAAAGTGCTCTATCAGTAATCTTATCGCCGTTTTTCCAGCATGCATTGTTCAGCACAGTGTACTACACAGCCCTATAGACTCACTGTAATTTATACAGGGAGCCCAGCCATGACATCCCCCTTCACCCTTCCTCCTATACCAATAGCCCAGCTTGTGTTCGAAGCTTTGCATACAACTATGGTGACGGTTGGATATGACCAACATGATACATGATTAGACTTGGAATATCTTAACGAAATACTTCTATTGAAGTTACTTTTTGGTTGCCATTATTTTTGCAAACACCTGTATCTTGAATGAGTGCATGCAGAGGTCAAATATACAAAATAGTCACAAAACTATTAGTTATCAGATTAAACGGTTTAGCACACATGCAATGGTTACCACTTATCAGTGGTAGATGTCACTGATTTTGATTGTACTTATCTCTAGACCTTGCCCAGTGGAGTTCTTGCTGGGCAGCTTAATGAATAGCTACCACAATAAGTACACAATGATATAACCTGGGTAATAATACACATTATATCGTGAATTATTGTTTTCCTTATTTCATCAATATCATTTATGTAATATTAAAAACAACGTGAGCAATGCCTTGTCTCCGGACATTCCCTGAAGCCCTCCGGTGGCCCCTAGGTGCCGGGGGATAAGGTACCCATCCTCCTGCAATGGGACAGGCTCCGTCTGGACACAAAGCTGATCCCTCTGAATAACATTGGTTGTGTTGTTTTGCTCCGCTGAACTCTCTTCCTTTGTGTCTTTGTGAATGACTTGCAACTCTACCATAACCTCCCACTCTAGGGATGTTATTAACAGAGAGGTTGTTTTGAACAACGATAACAATGATAGTGATACATTGCATTGGTACAGCACCTTTCATTATCAGCCACAATCTCAAGGTGCCATACAGTTCTTAAAAAACACTTACAACTAGAAAACTGACAGCAGGCAAACAGAAGGATCAATTCAACTTGTGCCGAAAGTCTCAAGGCCGGTTTTAAAGCAGGCCAAGTCTGGCCAGCCCTTCAGGGTCCGAGACAGTGTCCCAGAGAGGGTGAACCATTATGATGATCTCACCCTGCATGCCCTTGTCCTCCTGTTCCTTCCACTTCACAGCCAATCCACGGGCATCCAGCTGATAGGATGCCCCGATACTGAGGTCTTTCCCATACATTGCATTGCAGACCGAGTCAAGGCAATAAACCTGAATCTACACCCGACTCTGGCAGCTGTACCTTATCACAATTTTGCAATTTGAACTTGGAGGTCAACCTAATAATCCTATCTATATGTTTTCTTGCATGTTATATGCAGATATGCCACTCCCAAATGTAAATAAAAAGCTTTTCTGCAGTTGCTATCATCAGAACACAAGAGGTAGAAGTTGAAGCTGGCTGAAATTAGGGCTCTGTTTGACAAGAGCCAACAGTATTAATTTTTTACATCTTTTGGTCCAACTGCAATAAGTAGCAGGGCCATTCTTCTTCAATATGATGGTCATAGATATGATGAATATTACGCTTAATATTGGTTAATTGCTGTATAGTTTAATAACTCATCTGATAGGACTGAACTTACGCAATTCCATATGCATAAGGTAAACAATTCAGACTTTCTTTCGTAATGTTCAAACAGCTGAAAACCAAGTTGGGAGTTTTGAAATCAAGAGGAAGAAGCTCACTATTCAAGCCGATAAGATCAATAACATGGGCTTCAATTAAATAACTTTAATCACATTATCTTTGTTTCCTTAGGTATCTGCCTGGTAATGTGCCAGTTGGGTAAGTAAGACTCAAGTAATAATATGTTATATTAAGTATTAAAAAAAAAATCATTATTGTGCAGACATACAGTATATAGATGTATGTTTATCAAGTTTTCAAAGTTGTTGGAAATTCTTTATTAGGAACAATCCCTTGAGATGAATCACCTCGTTTTCAAGGGGGTCCTATAAACTACAATATGGACATTTTATCGTACAATTCAGCAAGACAAGACAAACAAAACAAAACAAAACAAAACAAAGCAAAACAAAATACATGGACATAGCACATCTATCATTGTGTCATAAATCTGTTAAAATGATGGTTATTAAAAACATGAAAACATGAACAGTTGGTCTCTAGATGGGAGGATAGTGCAGTTTTAAACAGGTTGAATGATGTTATGGAGCGAATATGGATTGGTAGATTGTTCCAGTCACAGGGAGCTTTGGATATAAATGCTTTTTTGCCAGATGATGTAGGTGTACTGAAGTAGATTTGTGAACAATGCCTGAGTTGATGTGATGATGTGTATGGTACCAAAAGTTGTTTTAAGTACTGTGGATAATTGAAGTAAATGCATTTGAATATGAATTGTAGCCAGTGCTGGTGTCTTCTTGAGGTGGGAGATGGTAAATTGAGAGTTTCATAAAGGGTGCAGTGGTGGGTCATGTATGGACAGTCGAGGACAAATCTGCATAATTGATTGGAAACTGAATTGAGTGGAAGAAGGTGTGTTTTAGGGGCGGTCTGATAAATTACATCTGCATAATCAAGTATTGGTAGTATGAGTTGTTGAACTAGTCTCTTTCGTACTGTAAATGTAAAACAGTTTCTATTTCGGTAGAGAACACCAGAGCTGAAGTTAATTTTCCGGGTTATGTTATCTATATGGCATTTGAATGATAAAGTTGAATCAAGCCAGAGACCAAGATATTTTGTTTGTTCAACTCTATGCAGTAGTGTACCATCGAGGCAAGAAATATTGAAGGATTGACTGTTAGTTTGCTTTGATATTCTGATTGGTCCCGAAAAGCATTGTATTTGTTTTTGTTTTGTTGATAAGTAATTTATTTTCTCTGAGCCATGATTCGAGATAATTGTGGTTAAATTGCAATGTTGACTGAGTTTGTAATAGGTTAGTTTGTGACGTGTATATGACTGTGTCATCAGCATAGAGTTGAACGTTGCAACCAGAGAAAATGGAAGGAAGATCATTAATAAATATAGAAAACAGAAGTGGTCCTAGTGTTGAGCCTTGTGGCACACCACGTTCCTGAACTGCAAGGTCAGAAGTTGTGCCCTGAATGACAACACAATGTTTATCTATTGTGCAGATATGAATTAAACCAGAGTAAAGCGTTTCGTGAAATACCAATGGAATATAATTTATCCAGTAGAAGGTAGTGGTCGACAAGGTCAAAAGCCTTGGTAAGGTCAATAAAGATTGCACCGGTCAGTTTACGATTAGCAGATGCAGAGTGTATGTCATTGGTGAGTTTCAGTAAAGCGGTAGTTGTGGAGTGATTTGGACGAAAACCAGATTGAGCAGGTGACAGGATATTGTGTCTGGACAGATAATTAGACAGTTGGTTATATACTAATTTTTCGAAAACTTTAGCTATTGAGCAAATGATTGAAATTGGTCTGTAGTTATTGGGGTCAAGTTGATTTCCTGCTTTGTAGACTGGAGTGATTCGTGACCATTTCCATATGGAGGGGATGTCATGGGTTGATAGTGATAAATTAAAAAGGTCACAAAGAGGGTACATGAGAATGTGTTGAGCAAGTTTAAGAAATTTGGCTTCTACGCCATCTAAGCCGGGACCACTGTATACTTTGAGGTTATTAATTGTGTTCAGGACTTCAACCGGTGTAATTCTCCTGAAGGAGAATGTGCTTGTGGCATGGTGGTGTGTATTGTTTAATGACATAGGGATCAGCTGTGGGAGTACAGACTGAGGAGAAATGTTGATTGAAAGCTTGAGCTACAAGAAGAGGATTATGTAAAATTGTGTCGTTGACTTTTAACTGAGTATGATGAGCGGTTTTATCTGGTGCGTTGGTTAATGTTTTAATTTTTTTCCAAAATTGTTTAGTATTTTTATAATCATTGGTAAGTGATTCATTGTAATAATTTGATTTAGAGTTTCTGGTCAAGATTTTGCTTTTATTTCTTAGCAATCTGTATTTCTCCCAGTCAGCAGGATCTCTTGTCCTGCGATACACAGCCCAGGCTTTGTCTCTCAGCTTGAAGGTGCTAATGAGATCAGCTGAGATCCACGGGAAGATGGCTGCCCTTAACTTTAATAGTTTTGAAAGGGGCATGTTTATCAATCATTTTTGTGAATTCTGAGTGTAAGAATGCCCATGCATCGTGAACATTTGATATGATTTGGTACCGGTCCCAGTTAATTGAAATAAGATCGTTAATGAATGCATCAACATTGATTTTCTTGTATTGTCTAATTTGGATTAGTCTCGGAGGGAGCTTAGGTAACTTTATTTTCCAGATGTAAAAGATGGTACAATGGTCACTGAAGCAGTCGGACAATATCCCAGATTTAATGTATCTGTTCGGATGTGAGACCAGAATCCAGTCAAGCGAAGATTGACTTGGAGGTGTGACCCGAGTGGGCTCACTAATTAGCTGTGTTAGGTTCAAATTCCTAATAGTATTTTTAGCTGTATAAGAAGATCTGTCTGCCCAGTCCTGCCAGCTCATTTTTGTCCTTGATGGAGTTAATAGTAGATATAATACACTTGAATGATTCAGCATGAGCTGAAGGGGGTCTATAAATGTTTCCAATGGTTAAGTATTTGCTCTCATGTAGGATGATTTTCACAAAAATACCTTCAAAGTGGACCGGCTCAACTGTGGGCACAACCAGCTCGGAGGCAAGATTGGATGAGACATATGTGATAACGCCTCCGGCCCTTGTAGCTCTATCTGCTCTGTATAGGACATAGTTTGTTAATTTGATTTCATTGTTCGATATCTTGTCATTGAGCCAGGTTTCTGATAATGTCATTATATTCGGTTTGTGTTGTTCAACCCATGGCCTCAATAAATCAATTTTATGTTTGAGGCTCCTGATATTTATGTGTATTATTTTAAGACCTTTTACACTGTCCATATTGGTATAAGTTTAAGAGTACTGTCACAAAATCATAGAGGACTGTCACGACATAACCATAAGCAAAGATCACAAAATATAAAGTGTTAAACACATAAATGACGAATACATATATAGACCAGACAAGCAAACAAAGAACATAAACAAACATATAGACAGGAAGATCAGGTAACGGAAAAAACAAAAAGCAAAAGTAACCCAAGGCCACCACAAATAGCCTTAAACCCATAGGCCCAAGGATGAGGGTGAGTAGCCCAGAGTTAACCAAGCTTCCCAAGCCAAAAATAAATAAAAATATAGAAATAGAGAGAGAGAGGGAGCAAGAGGGAGAGAGACTGAGTCATGTTCATCAAAATCGTCTGAGAGAGTGGAGAGACAGATAAATACATACTTGGTAGATGATTTGCAGAACTGACAAAGTAAGTAATACTTTCTTAACAATCAAGATGAATCCCATGCTGCGCACATTGGTTGGTAAATAACACGTGGGAACATTAAACATGTTCATCTGAGTTCATGTAAATGAGAATGTACTGCATCATGTAACACAAACTGAGTGTTGTAATATTGAATTATCATCACAGACAACGCACATGACTGACCCTCATTTTTCCCTCAACCATAGCCGCTACCTCCCAGATGGTGTGCTACATCACCAACTGGTCCCAGTACAGACCGAATCAGGGGAAATATACACCACGGAACATAGACCCGTTCCTCTGCACCCATCTCATTTATGCCTTTTCTATCATCAACAACAAGGATGAGCTGGTGACTTATGAATGGAATGATGATGTACTCTACAAGTCTTTCAATGGTCTGGAGACAAAGTAAGTACTGTATTAAATTGATCACTTCTGTACCCGCAGAACAAAGTTAGAATTAGGTGTAAACTATATGATGAGTCTTGGCCCTCTGCTGACTCTATGCAAGCTTCAAGGTTTGCACATTGTAAAACCTTAAGTAATGTCTTCCAAGGAATCCTAAGCTGAAGAGTCTCCTCTCGGTTGGAGGTTGGAACTTTGGCTCAACCCAGTGAGTCCTTCTTGCATATGTTCTTGTTCTCTAAGACTAAGGCCAGTTTATAAAGAAACAGTTATTGCCCAGTGATTCACTTTTAGGTAAAAAAAAGAGAGGCAATTTAATGGCTCTGTTCCTTTCTCCTACAAGCAGTATCACCTAGGCCTACCTACAGTATTTTAAAGTCCTACTTAAGATTGAAGAATTGGAGGGGGAAACGTGTTGTTCACGCATATCAACCATCCAGGTTCTCCATCATGGTGTCAAACGCAGCCAACCGTCAGACATTCATCCATTCATCCATTCATCCATTAAGTTCTTGAGGACTCATGGCTTTGATGGTTTGGACCTGGACTGGGAGCACCCTGGGTCTCGTGGAAGTCCTCCAGAGGACAAGAAGAGGTTCACTCTGCTCTGCAAGGTGGGCTCAAGGTGGTATCAGTGAAGAGATCAGTTAGAACTTCCAGAAGTTCAGTCAGTTGTTTATTAATTTTATTTCATGTATTTCCAGGAACTTGTGGCGAGGCAGCTGCCACTGGCAACAACCAGCTCATGCTGAGCGCTGCTGTGTCTGCAGGGAAAGGAACCATTGATGCTGGATATGAGATCGCTGAGATTGCCAAGTACAGTGCCCCCTAACACTTGCTCACCCCTTTCAGTTTTACTTGTTAGCAATCAGATATTTTTTTACATGTTAATGTTATGTGCACCCCTAGGTGACTGGACTTCATCAACATCATGACCTACGACTTCCACGGAATCTGGGAGCGTGTCACTGGCCACAACAGCACCCTCTTCCGTGGCACCCAGGACAAGGGTGACCTCATCTACTTCAACACTGTGAGATGAGAAATGCCCACATGTCCATAATTTACACCAGGTTGCTCTTACCCTACTGTTCCTAATAATTTTGGACTACACCATGAAGGACTGGAGGGACCAAGGTACCCCAGTGGAGAAGCTGCATATGGGTTTTGCTTCATATGGTCGCACCTTCCGTCTGACATCGTCTAAAACTGGTATTGGAGCCCCTGCCAGTGGCGCAGCTGCAGCTGGACCCTACACCCGTGAGGCTGGCTTCTGGGCCGACTACAAGCCTTTATTTTTACTAATGTTATTTCACAACAGAAAGCATACTTTTCAATATTATTTTATCTTAGTAGTGGTTTTAACCACACAGGAACAGGGGGTAATAATAATAATAATAATAATAATAATAATAATAATAATAATAATAATAATAATAATAATAATCATACATTTTATTTGCAGGCGCCTTTGCACTCAAGGTCACCTTACAGGGCAGTGGGTGCCCTTGCACATGGCCCATACACTCATAAGGTCATTATTTGCAGTAACCTGCTCATCACACAACCCAGTCTCACAGAAATACGTGACACTGTCACGCCATTTAATCTATTCATTCGTGATCTGGGGCACGCACTTTCAATTTTTTCGTGCCAGAATCACAAATTTTGAACAATATGACAGCTTTTGGCCACCCATTTCTACTTTCACCTTTAATTCTGAGAAATTGTGACAATTCACGCATATATTTAATGCAGGTGCGCTGCTCTGTAAGCAAACCACAACGGAAAAAAGGTAGCTGCTTCATCTCTTCTTTTTAAAATGAGTTTGAAATTACGTGTCCCAGATCACGAATGAATAGATTAAATGACGTGACGTGACAGTGTCACGTATTTTCGTGAGACTGGGTTGCATCACAATCCTCACTTGGAAGTGCCTGTCGCAACCAACAGGAGCCAGTATCTGGGCTGGGTGGTTTACTTCTTCTACCTGGCGGCCAGCTCCAATAGGTTTATGGGATTGAGTCCCTGCCTTTTCCATAAGCTTAGCCAATTAGATAAGGTTCTTTTAGATTGGCTACAACAGGCGGTGCCTACAGTAGCTCAATGAATTAGAATTACATGATTGCAAACCTAATCTAGAGCAAATACAACAAGAAATGACAATACAACTCTGATAAAACTAAGAATATCTATAATTAAAGAAATTATTGTTAAAAAATAATGAATAATAATGAATAATGAATTTATAACACAATTGTACACCTTTGTTTGGGTATTACTGTAGAGAGTGTACTACTCTGGCTCACACAGTGTTATTGTTTTCTTCTAGTGAACAACTATTGCTATAACCAGGGATTGTATTTAAACACATTAAAAAAGTTAGAATACTAAAATGACAAAATGTGGAGTATGAGAGGATGAAGGTTGGTCTAAGCGTCTCACCTGGCCTGCAGAAGACTTATCAGACTTTTGGGCCAGGGGAGGCTGAACACATTTGACGTTTGGACCATCAATGCTCAAAGGTTAGACTAACCCTCACCACATGCAGAGAGTGCGCTGACATGCCTTGAGGTAACACCTGCCCTGACCGAGATTCAAACTCTGTGATAAACCAGGTTTCAACAACACATCTAGCAGTTTCTTGGTGGATGGAGGAGCCCAGTAAAGCCACCCAGCTGGCATGTGGACTGCTACAGACACCTAGTCCAAAGGCCTATTGATAATGTGACTAATATAACAATAAATAAAAAAAACATCTCACGAAATCAATAAGAGAGGGTGACGGTAAATCTCCCTCCTTATCTTAAGAAGACAATAAACCAAATTTGATGGGGGGCCCACCTCCACCTAGTTGGCTGCCCCACTCCACCAAGGTGGAGGCCACCCTCCACCAAGGTGGGGGACACCCTTCATCTAGTTGGCTGCCACATTCCACCTAGGTGTGGGCCACCCTCCACCTAGTTGGCTGCCCCACTCCACTTAGGTGGGGGCCACCCTCCACCAAGGTGGGGGCCACCCTTCACCTAGGTGGGGGCCACCATCCCCCTAGGTAGCCTTGGCTTGGCTCCTCCAGACAAAGTGTTGCCATGCAGGAGACCTCCCAAAGTGTGTGGTGATGGCTGGTTTAAGCTGTGTACATGTGCATCCTCACCCATCCCCACAGCCCAATCAGTCTGACTCGGGCCATGTGAGGCTGCTTAAACCAGTCATCATCCACACAAACTCCATATATCCCCAAAACCAAGTTGAGGCTGGGAATAATCACCAGCCGAAGCATACTCTCCCCTAACCCCCATCCAGAATACATTCAACTGGACTCTGAACTGGGTTACCATACCCCACTTAAGCAACAGACCTTTTAAAGTTGCATATCTATAATAAGAAAAACAACCCTGAACCCCATTGTCGCCACTCAGGGAGACCCGCCACGCCACCCTCCCCCTCCATCCTGGAGACCGAAGGCCTGGACTGCTGCTTGGCCTGGTGGAGGAGTTGCTGGACATGGCATTGCAGGGCTGTCTGGATGGGCCGGGTGGAGGTCAAACCGCTTGGCCACGGCGGTAGCTCCACGGAGGCCTTGAGCAGCCTTCGGTAAGCCAAGGATGATGTCTGTTTTAAGCGACCTCACCTGACATGGGCCAGACGAGACCATTTAAACCAGCCATCATCCAGACTCGTCAAAGTGCTTATGGCCTGACTCTGACCCTGTCTCTATAATTACCACGGTTACTATGTTCAAGTAAATAAACAACTAAAGGACTGTGATGTAGATCAACGGTCATGCTGAGTTTAAATATCAAAGAAGTAATCAAACATGGATGGAAAATATATGATTTGCTATCAGTCTTGGCACGCAATCAGACGTTCTGTTGAATCAGTGAATAATAAAATTCTAGCTCCGAATACATTTGAGCTGAAAGCTGGAAATTACTTATACATGTACGTATAAGTATATACATTCTTGCAGACTGATTCATTCTTTAATTAATACCTAAAATACTACAGAAACAATGTGATGTGTATGCATACTACTAAACAGTGTAATTTATTAGGTGGGATCTTAGGACTGTGCACTCTCTTATCAGTGGTGTTTGCATATTTTTATGAGCCCTGCCACAAAAGTCTTCAGTCTGCTCTGGATAAACTATAAAAGGAGGCAAGCTCCTCCGTTATTGTAGTTTTCTTTGATGAAACTCCTGAGGTAAGCTTTGCTGTGACAGAAATAAGAATGGATCAAACAGTGCCTCTGTATATGCTGTTGATATAGAGGTTATACGCCAATTGCTGTGAATCTTTTCTCATCTTACAGCCACATTTCAAAGTCTTGATATTCGACTTCAAGATGACCAGGCTGACACTGCTTGCAGGTATTTACCAAATGACCGATTGTATCCATTGATTAATGGAATTGAATACATGTTCTTTACCTTATATTCATGTGTTTCAATTCTCTTAGGCGTATGCCTGGTGCTGTGCCAGATTGGTAAGCTATGACAAGTGCACTCACACCAGTGATCTCATGTATAGAATCAGACGCTAATGTATGCTTAAATCTTCCCTTGTGTCACCCATGCAGCAACGGCCGATCAGATGGTGTGCTACTTCACCAACTGGTCCCAGTACAGACCCAACGAGGGCAAGTACCTGCCAAAAGACGTGGACCCCTTTCTCTGCACCACCCTAATCTACGCCTTCGCCATGATCAACAGCAACCATGAGCTGATCACCTATGAGTGGAACGACGATGTCCTCTACAAGGCCTTCAATGACTTGAAGACCAAGTAAGTGATGGCATGTTTTTGAAGACCCAACCTAAGCCCCATTCAGAAGCCTGCTCGTATAGAATTGGAGTATTGAATCAGTGACTCAAAGCCATTGACAAGTATTTCCTGTCTTCAGGAATCCTCATCTGAAGACTCTGTTGGCTGTCGGTGGATGGAACTTTGGTTCAAGACAGTATGTTGCCCTTTCCTCTAAAGTCCCCCTAAATAAGGAGCTAATCATTGGATCATTTCAGTATAGGTTCTGAGGCATGACACCAGTAATCCTCTGTTGAATGCAGGTTCTCCCTCACGGTGTCAAACGCAGCCAACCGTCAGAAGTTTGCCCAGTCATCCATTAAGTTCTTGAGAACCTTTGGTTTTGATGGTTTGGACCTGGACTGGGAGTACCCGGGATCCCGTGGAAGTCCTCCAGAGGACAGGGAAAAGTTCACTCTGTTTTGTAGGGTGGGTAACCATTTACTTCAGTACACTTTCCTGATATATAGGTTTAATTTCATATATCGTTTAATTACGTGAATGCATTTCCAGGAACTTGTGGCTGCCTATGCAGCTGAGGCCGCTGCCACCGGTAACAATCAGCTCATGCTGACCGCTGCTGTGTCTGCAGGGAAAGGAACCATTGATGCTGGATATGAGATCGCTGAGATTGCAAAGTCAGTTTTCTGGTTTTCATAGCATGCCTTTAAAACTGTATTTCTGGGCAAACTATCTTTTTAAATATTAACAACCTTACTCCCCCATCAGGGAGTTGGACTTCATCAATGTAATGACCTATGACTTCCATGGAACCTGGGAGACGTTCACTGGCCACAACAGTCCCCTCTTCCGTGGTTCCGAGGACCATGGCGACCTCATCTACTTCAACACTGTAAGGGGAACATGATTGACAATAGGGAAAGTTACTTAAAGATTGTATCAGCGATTCTGGAAACACATCTCTGTAGGCAGCCTATGTTCCGAGATACACAAAAACCAATGGTACTACCAACCACTCAAAACCAAATCAAATATTATTCCAATCACTAATCACTGACAAAGGGAGGGTGTTGTGGGGTTTTGTGCTGCGTTCATGATAGTTTTTACTGGATGCAAGAAACGCGGAAGGGAGGGCCGAAGCGGACTCTGTTTGTTTGGGATCTCGCTTCAATACCAACAGAAATGACGTCACCCTACATCGCTGATACAACCTTTACATTGACTGTAGCACAACCACAGTCAATCCACTAATATTTTATTTTCAATTCCATGCAAGGACTACGCAATGAAGTACTGGAGGGACCAAGGTACCCCAGTGGAGAAGCTGCATATGGGTTTTGCTACGTATGGTCGCACCTTCCGCCTGACATCGTCTAACACCGGTATTGGAGCCCCTGTCAGCGGCGCTGCCGCAGCCGGACCCTACACCCGTGAGGCTGGCTTCTGGGCCTACTACGAGGTGAGGGGTCTGAGTCGACAGTTAGCAGCCAGTCTAAAGGTCAGGAAATGGACCAACACATTGAATGGATACTGGTTGCCTCTTTCAGATCTGCACCTTCCTGAAGGGCGCCAAATTGGAATGGATTGAAGACCAGAAAGTCCCTTATGCTCACAAGAACAATGAGTGGGTGGGATTCGATACCAGGGAGAGCTATGAGGGGAAGGTAGGCATGGGGGAGGCACTACATAATGTAGAACGAGATCACATAGGTGTACTGAATGTAAAATACAAAACATTTGATCACACAATTGAAATAAATCAAAATAGTCAAGTCAGTATCAAAAGTGTAATTATCGTCACCATTCCTCAGGTCCGCTACATGCAAGAGCAGAAGTTTGGCGGGGCCTTTGTGTGGGCCCTAGATCTGGACGACTTTAAGGGACATTTCTGCGGAGAGGGAGTCCACCCTCTGCTGTCACATCTCCGCACTCTCCTCAATATTGGTACATGTCATGATTTCTTTTAACCTTTATATCTCTGTTTTCAATAAAAAAAAGTCTTACAAATATATTTCATGCAATATTTATGCATATTATTTGCTAATTCCACTAACTGTTCATTCTTTTTTTGCCATTCAGAGTTGCCTCCCCTGCCCCCGACCACAACCCCTGACCCCAACAAACCCACCCCGACTACCACAGCCACCACCACCACCACCACCACCCACGCACCAGGATCAGGCTTCTGTAACGGAAAGCCCGATGGCCTGTATCCCCACGAAGAGGACAGAAACCTGTTCTACATGTGTGCACATGGAATCACTCACGTCTCTGCGTGCGGAACTGGCTCTATCTTTGATGACAAATGCAAGTGCTGCGTCTGGCCATGAAATAGGGATGACTCTGAAAACAATACATTGTCAAGCTGTTGAATGGGGTTCATTCTTTGTTGCAGTGTAATTGTTTTCATCATTCAATAAAAAATGCTTTGCAAAGTGTTATGAAGATGTGCATAACTAGATACATAACCTTACTCACTGGCAAGGCAGGCAAGGTATTCAACAGACTGAAAGGGAAACAGGACTCATCAACAGGATGGTGAAGTTGCAAACCAGTTTATTGTAGAGGTTGAGTATAATGATACAGACTGATGGTGGTCCATGCTGTCATGGAGGAGGACTCCCTCAGTGTGTGGTGGTGGCTTTTTTTTTTAATTGAAGTTAATAGGCTATAGTTAAATAAACAGAGTTACTTTATTATCCAAAGTAAATATTTTTTCCTTTTAATACATTTCCAAATTAAGGAAAATTACTTATTTCTCTATGATATAATGTGCTATATTTTCATAGCCTACACCGTAGGTTATTCTAGATATCATGAATGCACTGCTGTCCATAGAGCTGAGATAAGGCTGCTCTCTGTTCTGAGTGTCTAAACACTGCAAAAATCCCCAACATTATTAGTTGGTTGGGTATCGCCTGGGACACGTGGCGAAAAACAAAGAATTTGAAATGATCCTCCGTCAACATGGAGTCAAGGTGCTTTATGAGCTTGGCTTGAGGAAGTGTTTGACATGGCCCCCGAGGTGCTTTAGCCGGTTGCTGAGCCAGGCCAGAGGAGAGAGGAGGTCAGGAGTGCAGAGCGGGTGGCCGGTGGAAGGGATGTTGTTGGGCTCGCCCGTAGTCTCCAAATGGCTATTTAGCTGGGCAGGTTGAAACCAAGTGAGCGGACAGCCTCACAGTAGCCTGCAGGGCACCAGGAGCTGCTGCTTCGGGGATAAAGCCAGCGTCAGAGGTTAATCACAGTCTAGAGCTCCATGGAGCTCATTTCAATGCTATTCTGACACTGCTGTTTAAATCCAATCTGTGTGGACAGTGTGCAAGCACCTTCTGAGCACCTTCATGAGATAGTTCCTCATGGTCCGAGGAACTATCTCTCCCATTGACTGTGGGCTTGGAATGCCCTTTGTGATTGGAAAATATGACAGGTTTGTGATTCAGATAACGTTTTATCCTTGGATACCCTCAGTTGTTTCATGCATACATTGGACCAACATTATCTTTATAGCAATAGCCATTTGCACTGCCAGGAGATAACTTGTTTGATTGGACCCTTCCACATTTTATGAATGTACTAACTTTGTAAATAAACAGTTTATGCATTTATATTAGATAAATATATATCTGCACATTAACATTTCTGTGGTGAGTTCTGTAAAAGGAAGCAAGATCTATGGTAGCTAATTGCTTCATAATTAAGAAAAAAGCAACCACATGTATTCATGTATCAAATACTGGTTTGTACGTATAATAATGCACTAAATACTTTTCACCGTAAAGCTAAATCGTAATATTTATAGATGCCGTTTATAACTCTCTGATGAGCTCTAAGATGTCAGCACTCTAAGAGACATGGCTCTTACAGCCTGCAGTATGACAGATGAAACACAGCAAGAACTTCTCCTTTTCATTCATAGCTTGACCCATTTATGATGCTACCGCATGAAAGTGCTTTGCATAAGATAAATCCTTATCAAGGACAATGCCAAGCAGATCATTGCCAGCTCAATAGTTCACATGAAAGATGGCAATCCGAAAAGAACAAGTATATCAAAGAAGGAATTATTCTACCTGACAAGTTTGCATGTGACCTGATGATTAACTCATCTATAGGAAATGCTATAAATATGCCTTTAAAGTACAGCTCTATCCCATCTCTAGATCACTATTTTTCTCTAGATCACTAACCTATAATGTTTTGTTGGGTATTATCGTTAAGTTGGCAGGGAAATGTTTTATTGATATTTGTAAAGAAAAACATACTTTCTCTTGTAGAATAGGAATATCCTTTTTTTCTGTAGTGCAACATTCCCTACTGCATTTAGACAAATGATTAGTAGAGCAGTTGTCCAAGTGAAGGGAAGCTCCAGCTATATAACAGAAACACTCTCACTTAGTGGCTCCAACTCAGGGCCTGCTCCAATCGGAATATTACACATTTTGTATTAATTCTTGATTCCTTATTTTAGGAATTATTATATTATTTTTTAGGTCATTCAGAACAATATGTAATTATTTTCACATATTGATCTTAATGTATGGCATGATGCTTTGTTTATGCCAATTAAAAATAATGCTGACCTACTACTATAGTATGTCTTCCAGCACCTGTTGCACTTTTTGCCAACGCTCAAAGAGGGATCTCTGCCCTTCTCAGGGTCTCGTCTTCCTCCCGTTGGGTCTTTGGAGCTGCACTTTGCCCCGCTGAGTGTGTCAGGTTGGGCGCTGGGACCTTTTCATGTGTGGTGGGTGGGTGGAGCCAAGCTTCTGAAGCCCAGAGAGGGCCAATCCCAACTGGCCCAGCTGCTACAGATACGTTTTTTTCTTCATACGCAACAAGCAGAACTACTTGTTGTTGTTTTTTTTAGGAAATTATCTATTAAGCAATAGCCATTTGTGTTATGAGGAAATATCTCTCATGTGCTGTCTGTTGATAAGACCGGTCATTTAGCTGATAATGATGAAACATTATGTCACAAATATTGACAGAAAATGTAAACTATGTTCTTTTATGCGCCCCCCTCCCCCATCTGTCTGACATTACACATGTGTTTGTATTCATATGTGATAAGCCAGCTCTGAACACTGTGAACTAGTCTTCCCTGTAACCTGCTCAAATAAATCTGAACGATCAAATACAACAAATCAAAGTGTCTAAATTACTCATGCTCAATTATGTCTAAATGTATTGAAAGTACAAGTTCAGATGTTGAATAACTTCTTAGGATTCAATTCAATAATATTTTGGCTCTCTCTCTGAATTTTCTTCAAGTTAGTTTCCAGATATGGAGACATTTGTCATTTTATATTTGTGAGCATTGCAACTTTGTTTGGGTGTGAATGACTCAGGTCGGTGTGTTTGCCCTCCCAATGAATGGCCAGGACTTGTGTTGTAAATTTTTTTAAATGATTCATATTTTATTTGCATTTAGGATAATAACATACCACAATAATAATTAAATGAAAACCTGATCCAGTTGTAACAAACCCGATCCACGTAGGCATGTTTCACGTGAGGAGTTGAATTCCACCCTTTTGAGTAGTGTTTAGAGGAAGGAGGTTGCCAGGAATACCATAAGGAAGCACACAGGAGCAACTTCTACAGCTAATCAAACTCGTCTAGGGTGTGTTTGAGGTTCAGTTTATTCAGGTCATGTTCTGAAGCAGATACGATAGTCAGCAGTATAAGTGACACGGCTCCAACGATTGAGTAATAACCTGCTTTAGTGTAGATGGTAGATGGCAAGGACATCTCCAATGACACCTATAGCTTGACCCATTAATAACCTGCTGTAGTAGATATGGTAGACAGCAAAGATATCTCTAATGGTTCATATAGCTTGACCCATTAATAACCTGCTGTAGTAGATATGGTAGACAGCAAAGATATCTCTAATGATTCATATAGCTTGACCGAGTATTTGTTTGGATTCGCTATCAATGTTTCAGCTTCGTCTAAGTGCTCATCCAAACCACTTCACGCAGGGCAGCATTCTTCCTTGAGCTCTGAGCAGTTCAGCCGTCAAGTCGGAAAATTGAAAGACAGCTTCCTCTAATTATAGCTAGATCATAACAGAATTACACAAACAAACCATTATACAAATCTGTTGTGATCTGATGATTCAAGCTGGTTATTAGTGCACCTATGATGTCTCAAAAGTGCAGTGAAATTTAAGTACATCAGAAAAAAAACAAGGTTTTAGATGTGTTAGGTTGCTTGGTAGCTATTATTCAAACCTAAGAAAGGGTCATCTGTTCACACATCTTCCCGCTATCACTACATTATTTACATGAAGAAGCAAAATAACACAACACAAATCAATGTAAAACAGCTCACATGTTGACAAATATACTGCGCTGTACAGGACGTTAATGAATCAACCGCTTTGGTGAAGAACTTATCATACCAGACGTTGTTTATCTGCTTTTTATCGACTTTCTTAACCCATGTGGTCTTGACATTACCCAACCCAAAACCCAACCTTGTTAACAAGGTGTCTTCACGTTGACACATACTCCCAGGTATAAATAGAGCTACTTGAATAGTGTTCATTAGCTCTCTGGTTCTTCTGGTAAGGTAACAAGGTTGGTCGGTAGTGAAAGGCCAACCAGATTATTCACCATTAATTGAAAAGTTAAAGTGATTAAATTATTATTTGTTGTTGTTTTAGCATTTTTTTAACCTGGATCGGCAATGTTGCTCTGTTTTGTTTTGGATATGAAACATGAAAAAAATAATAAAATTCTAAAACTATGGCTGCAAACATGATGATACCACATGATAAGCATGTTCTTTTTTATTTTCCTTTAGTTTATAAGAGTGAATTCTTTTGGAATTGAGATGACCAGACTTTCAATTTTTGCAGGTGAGTCGATTTGACTTTGATTAGAAGACCAACTTAACTTATAGTAAACGTGTTATGACATTGTGTTATTAACATAATATTTAAATCTCTTTCTTTTATATATAGGTCTTTGCCTGGCATTATGTCATTTTGGTAAGTCAGCCGTTTGCATTAATTTTTCAATCTTAGAGTCAAGTTATTATATATTTGTAGGTCTATTCATGTCTTTGTTCATTAAACTATGAATGATGAATATCCAAACTGGGCCTTTTTCTCTCACCCATCCAGCAACGGCCGATCAGATGGTGTGCTACTTTACCAACTGGTCCCAGTACAGACAAAACGAGGGCAAGTACCTGCCAAAGGACGTGGACCCCTTCCTCTGCACCACCCTAATCTACGCCTTCTCCATCATCAACAACAACAATGAGCTGATCACCTATGAGTGGAATGACGATGTCCTCTACAAGTCCTTCAACGGTTTGAAGACCACGTAAGCCTGCCTAGATTAAGGTCCTCCTCCGTCACCTTGGCTTGGTTTGGTTCCACAATCTAACGTTACACTTCATTGCCCTCCTGTGTTTAGGAACCCCCATTTAAAGACACTGCTGGCGGTTGGAGGATGGAACTTTGGTTCGACTCGGTAACTTTTCCTTTTTCCAAAGTTTCAAATATTGTCAATATACCCAATATACAAAAAAATACTTGGATATTGATTCTTGATTTTGTTATTTATTTGTTGTTTATGTTTGTTCATCTGTATTGGGTGGCCTTAGCTATAACAACAATGTTTCTCTGCAGGTTCTCCATCATGGTGTCCAACGCAGCCAACCGTCAGACATTCATCCAATCATCCATTAAGTTCTTGAGGACTCATGGCTTTGATGGTTTGGACCTGGACTGGGAGTACCCTGGGTCTCGTGGAAGTCCTCCAGAGGACAAGAAGAGGTTCACTCTGCTCTGCAAGGTGGGTAGAACATGATTAATATATTCTCATGCAGTCCATCACATGTGTTTAGGCAGAAACTACGGTAACTGATCTGTCATCACCTGTCTCATTTCCAGGAACTCGTGGCTGCCTATGCAGCTGAGGCCGCAGCCACCGGTAACAATCAGCTCATGCTGACCGCTGCTGTGTCTGCAGGGAAAGGAACCATTGATGCTGGATATGAGATCGCTGAGGTTGCCAAGTGAGTTTTGTCTCTTAGAATGTCTTTAAGTTAAAGCTGAAACAAAAAGCATATCGACATTGGTGTTGGCAAACTCTAGTGTTGATGTTCTAATGTTTGACCAGGTATCTGGACTTCATCAACATCATGACCTATGACTTCCATGGAACCTGGGAGCAATTCACTGGCCACAACAGCCCCCTCTTCCGTGGTGCCCAGGACAAGGGAGACCTCATCTATTTCAACACTGTGAGTTTTCAAAAAAGCCCTACCTGAACAAACACCTTGACCAATACAGGAGCTGGTAGCAGTTGTTCACGTGACATCAATTGTAGCTAAAACATGCCCATTGCCCACTCTGTGTTTCTCTGTCAAGGACTTCGCCATGAAGTACTGGAGGGACCAAGGTACCCCAGTGGAGAAGCTGCATATGGGTTTTGCTTCGTATGGTCGCACTTTCCGCCTGGCATCGTCTAAAACCGGTATTGGAGCCCCTGCCAGCGGCGCTGCTGCAGCCGGACCCTACACCCGTGAGGCTGGCTTCTGGGCCTACTACGAGGTGAGGGGTCTAAGTCGACAGTTAGCAGCCAGTCTAAATGTCAGGAAATGGACCAACACAGTGAATGGATACTGGTTGCCTTTTTCAGATCTGCACCTTCCTGAAGGGCGCCAAATTGGAATGGATTGAAGACCAGAAAGTCCCTTATGCTCACAAGAACAATGAGTGGGTGGGATTCGATACCAGGGAGAGCTATGAGAAAAAGGTAGGCTTGGGGGAGGCACTACATAATGTAGAACGAAATCACAAAGGTGTACTCATTGTACAAAACATCACAATTTATCACACAATCAAAATCTGACAATTAGTCAAGTCAGTATCAAAAGTGTAATTATCGTCACCATTCCTCAGGTCCGCTACATGCAAGAGCAGAAGTTTGGCGGGGCCTTTGTGTGGGCCCTGGATCTGGATGACTTTAAAGGACAGTTCTGTGGCGAGGGAGTCCACCCTCTGCTGTCACATCTCCGCACTCTCCTCAATATTGGTACATGTTTGTAATTTTACATTTTAATTAAATAATTATCAATCCCTCCGTTTTAAATAATAATTTCTCATTACTTCTGGTTGACTATTTTTTATTTGTATACTTTGTTTTTACCATTCAGAGTTGCCTCCTCTGCCCCCTACCACAACCTCTGACCCCAGCCAAACCACCACCCGTGGCCCAACTACCCCACCCACCACCACCACCCACGCACCAGGCACAGGCTTCTGTAACGGAAGACCTGATGGCCTATATCCCCACGAAGAGGACAGGAACCAGTTCTACGTGTGTGCAGGAGGAGTTACCCACTTCAGGCGCTGTGGGTCTGGCACCGTCTTCAATAATGACTGCAAGTGCTGTGTCTGGCCCTGATTTATAGACAACATTATTTGATTGACTTATTTTTAGATTAAAACAACAAAGAAATAAAAAGCAATATTTTCATGCATGTTGTTCTTGCAGTTGGATTTGCCTCAAAGATTTGATGGCATGATGCCTGATTTGTGGAACACATACATTTCAATCAGTAGGAATTAGAACATTTGCTTAGTTGAGGTCTGACCAGGACCTGTTGAAACCAGAGCTTGGGACTTGAAACGGACTAAGCCACTGGAACCGTTGAGAGCCTGGAGATGTTCACCAAGTGATCCCCCTTGGTTGATCGTTCTAATGACCAAGTTCCACCTCTTTCCAATTCATTTATCCTTTTTTTTGCAGTCAACGTTTTGCGTCTTAAAAAATAAAGTTTTGAAGACTTTTGCAAATAATCTATTTACGAGCCTGGACTACTTTGACAATAATTAAAAATAGATATGTGATAAAACAATATCAACCATCAACTTTTTGCCGAAGCAAAGGTGTACCTAAACTTCCAGGATGTTAAGGTTCATCATGGAAGTTGAACCTTCAAAAACAGAGAGATAATCATAAACATATACATTCACTGAACGAAATAAAAAGCAAATTTAGTAAAATAAATTGTGTCTTCCACAAAATTTAGTAAACAGAAAGTTGAAACGCTACGTATCACTGATATGGGTGGTTTGAGATTTAGTGTCAAACAGCCTTTCCTTTTAGCAAGTACAAAGAAAAGTATTAATTTGCCATGGAATCAATTATGAAGAAAATTGACAAAAATTGACTTACTCAAGATATTGGGTGTTACTGTATGGAAGGACCTAACCCTAACCCTAACCCTAACACTATTAACTATTTCACATTTACAATTTGACTGCAATTGTGCCTGTGTGGTAAAGCAAGTATGGCAGGGCATCTTCTTTGTGTAGAGGTGTCAAGTGCTACGTCATCGCCATTATACCATCACATGATAGGAACCGCAGGTTCATGTTCTGAGTCTCATTCCAGGGGTTTTGTGTGGAAAGTCACAGTCTTACACTTGATAGCTTTCCTAATCCTGATCCTCTGGTCCACACCTTGGGGCGGTTGTTATGTCATTTCTTGTCTTTCAGCTTTAGCCACAATAAGTGGCTCCTTCACCCGTTTGTGGAGAAATATTCAAAAATAATTGTTATACAAATAATTTCTGACGTAATTTCACGCATAGATAACTTAAATTTAATAATTTTTAATTTTGAGACAACCATGAGCATTCTAAAATCACATGCACATAAATAACTTATTTTGATGTTTCCGACACTTACATATCAGTTTCTGTTGAGCGAACCCAACCCAAAGGGGGCTATGAATCTCTCACTATTCAATAAACCTTTACAAAAGAACACATGCTCTCTCTATTTTTGGGTCTGTTGAGCGGACGTTGGGCTCAGCCTGTGTCGTCTGGGGTGACAATCGGTAGCCCGAGGGCTCGTGACACCACGTATAACTTTCCCTCCCGCTCCTCCTCACACACGCCTAGACAGGCCAAACAATGGGAGTCCATACGACCAAAGTGTTTCAAATGTGGATTAGCAAAGGACTACTGCCATGAACTCAGTCTGGGCATATGCAATCGGTGAGGAAAACAATTCTTATATTTGTTTCAAAGACATACAAGCTGTTTTAATGCAGTTAAAGCAAAGCAAAGTATTGTAATAGTAATGTCCCTCTGTGTCTGTGATTTGATGTGTGATTTGTGCTCAGCAGTGGGTCTGCATCTATTCATCCAGAGTGGTGAGTCGCCTGCACTTACCTACAATGTACCAAGCGCAAAGAAATCCTTAAGGCATAGGATCGTTCCGGGACTTAATGATGACTCAATTTGACTAACCTTTGTTTTACAAAGCAGTATTTTTTTCTACCCTGAAAACAGCAACGGCAAACAAACTGGTTTGTTATTTCACCAAGTGGTCGCAGTACAGAACGGGTGTGGGGAGATACCTGCCGGGGGACATAGACCCTTGGCTCTGCACACACCTGGTCTACGCATTCGCAGTGGTCAATTATGCCAACGAGATCGCAGAAAACGAGTGGAATGAACACACCCTCTACAGGCAGTTCAATGAGCTCAAAAACAGGTACACCAATTGTTAGTTCAGAGGAGAGGGAATGGGAGAGGAATGCAATGCGCACCAATATTGTGTTCAATTTAGTCTTGTGATTGTCATGCATTCAGCCAGAAGTAAACAAATGCCTGAGAACCATGAAACTCAATAAAAACAAAATTTAATCCCAACAAAGTGGGGAGAAAAAAAATTGGATGATTGCAGCTTTGAATTATTTTGATGCTTTTACATTCAAGTTGACATTTTTAGGATTTTTTAAAATGACTCATCCTTATTTTCATTTGACTTCTTCTCCAATTCCAAATGTTGATCAAGCAGTAACCCACAGCTGAAGACTCTCCTGTCAGTCAGAGACGACAGCCAAGGAGCTCAGTGAGTCCTCCTCCACGCTGCACTGCGCACGTCTCTCAATCCAGCACTTTGATATGATTTGATTTAATTATTTATGGTCATCTATAGAATAAAGCCTATGCACTCATGGAACAATCACCCCAAAGATGGGTCGCACTTTGGTCTTCCCCTTTCTAGGAAATGTCATTGAAAAGTATTTAAGCATTCTTTCAAGTCCTGCTTCTTTGAATGGTTTGGATTTCTTTGTTGGGGGATTTCCATTCAATGAATTAAATGTGAAATCTATTCTAATAAAACGATGTATGCTTTGTCCCTCTTGGCCACTGGCCATGGTGCACCTCCTCCACCAAAGGTTCTCCAGCATGCTGTCCAGCGAGGCTAGCCGTCAGAGCTTCATCCGCTCCACCATCTCATTCCTGAGGGCTCACGGCTTCGATGGTCTGGACCTGGACCGGCCCTTCCCCGTCTCTGGTGGGAGCTCAGCTCAAGACAAGATCGGGTTCACTCTGCTCAGCAAGGTACTATACATGTTGCTTGATATGTGCTTCGATAAGGTACGACAGTACAACAACGTGGGCAGCATGGGTGCATTAGCCTGTAATGCCGCATGATGCAGGAATCCTTCTTGTAGCTCAGTGATCGGGGTACTGGCCACCTCTCTGCGTGCTGATGCCCATATATCCTCTCCCCCTTTTCTACAGCATTCATTATGAAGCACAATGTTTTACACTTTGGGGCATTAAATGCTCAAATGAACAGACTAGGTAATAATACCAACAACGACGTTCAAAATTAGCATCCTCAAAAGTGTGTGTGTGTATGTGTGTGCGTGCGTGCGTGCGTGCGTGCCATAATGCTGAGTGTTGACTGTAGCAGAAGGCAAGGAAGAATATACTACTGATTGTTACTGAATACTGTTTTCTCCATATCCAATTTCGGGACGAAAGGCTTGACAATAGATGTTTGGATTATTTGAGTAGGCGCCCTATCTTTCTTACTCTCTTAATAACCTCATTAACCTCACCATGTTGTGATGTGTCTGTCCAGGAGCTCCTAGAGAGTTACAAAGCTGAAGGACAAGGAAGGCCTCGTCTCCTTCTGTCTGCAGCAGTGACTGCAGACACTGATGCCATCGGTTTGGGATATGAAATCCCTGAGATATCCAAGTAAGGTACCATAATCTCTAATTTAGTTTTCATAAAGTGATGTGTAAGGTTAACCTTGCCAGGCAGTTGTAGATTTCCATTTGACCAGGCTTCAATTTAGGCTGTTATGCACCCAGGCTACACAACAAAAAAGATGGGAGAGAGTTTTCCAAACAAAAATATGGGATTTGGATGTCAGTCAATCAGTAGTGTGGAGTCTGTATGCATGAGTGGATTACATGTGTGTGTGTCTTGTTTCAACAGAAGTGTTGAGAGGTGTGCATGGCTAGGGAGCTGAAAAAGGAATGAAAAGAACAGAGCGGGAATGACTGGGGAAGCAGGCTTTTATAGGGCGTTGGCACCCGGGCCCAGGTGCACGCCAATTGCTCTTGCTGGCCAATCAATTATGTCACTGCTCCCCAGTCCTAGAAACAAATAGACAAAGCAAATAACAGCAAACCGTAACCAATAACCATAGAACCATAGCACTACTATAATACACAATATACAGGGAACCGTCACAAGGCGCTTGGGGCTGGACCACAGTGGTATAGACCAATAAGACTCCTATGAGGAACTATGTGTTATCAAATCACCTGCAAAGTAATTAGCAGGTTCTTGTAGAAGTAAGATGCAGTAACCTGTGTGTGTGTGTGTGTGTGTGTGTGTGTGTGTGTGTGTGTGTGTGTGTGTGTGTGTGTGTGTGTGCGTGCGTGCGTGTGTGCGTGGCGTGCGTGCGGTGCGTGCGTGCGTGCGTGCGTGCGTGCGTGCGTGCGTGCGTGCGTGCGTGCGTGCGTGCGTGTGTGTGTGCGTGAAGGTACTTGGACTTCATCAGTGTGAAGACGCATGACTTTTGGCGAGGCCCAGACAGAGGGACGTACCACCACAGCCCCCTCTTCTGCGGCGCGCTGGACAACAACACAAGTGTAGTAAGACAGCATTATTCCTCAAGGTCAATTTCGATCTACCTTGTTCATGATGCATATTCTAAATGCTTGCACATAATATCACAGGGCTGGGTTCTTTACTCAAAGTGTATGATACAAGTGGGTAAAATTGCTCGGAAATAGTTTAGTGGGACATATTCAATCCACACTGCAAACACATCTGCAAATCAATCCAATCTACTTAATCTAACATTATTAAAGGATAAAAAAAAGGCAAATATGCAGAACGATATCCAATGGTTACGATTTACTCGTTAGAGGTTTAATTTCCTGTGCAAGCGCCGTGTTTGGCTGTGCCCAACAGCAAGAGGCAAGCATTGCACTACTTGATGGCCTGTCTTTATCACATCCAACACTACTTGATGGCCCGCCACAAGCCTAGACCTATGCCAAACAGCCATTGATAAGATTGGAGACGGGTAGACTGTGTGAAGCCAAAAGCACAGTATGACCCTTAAATATCACACCGACTGGAGAGGAAACGGCAAACAGGGGAGCACAACACGGCCTAACCCGCCTAACCATCTCTCCCCGTGGTCCTTCTTAGGATTATGTCATGCAGTATTGGATCACCCGGGGAGCCCCAGCAAAGAAGCTCCTGCTGGGACTAGCCTCCCATGGGCGCTCCTTCACCCTGACCTCCACTGCAACGGGCAAAGGGGCCCCGGCCAGAGGCCCTGGGATGCCCGGACCGTACACCCAACGGCTGAGGATCTGGTCCTACTATGAGGTAGCAGCGCTCTGTTAACACTTTGGCCTGTGTCCACATGGCCTTTTATCCGAGTCTTTATTCAGTGATTGATCGCAGTGAGGGAGAGCGCCTAAAGTACCTTCAGCCTGTTCCTCAGTGCCCCATGCGGTCTCCAGCATGTTCCCCAGAGCCCCATGCGGTCCCCCTTCACCGCATTCCTCAGGGCCCCATGGAGTCCCCAGTGTGTTCCTCAGGGCCCCATGGAGTCCCCAGTGTGTTCCTCAGGGCCCCATGGAGTCCCCAGTGTGTTCCTCAGGGCCCCATGGAGTCCTCAGTGTGTTCCTCAGGGCCCCATGCGGTCCCCCTTCACAGCATTCCTCAGGGCCCCATGCGGTCCCCAGTGTGTTCCTCAGGGTCCCATGCGGTCCCCAGTGTGTTCCTCAGGGCCCCATGCAGTCCCCAGTGTGTTCCTCAGGGTCCCATGCGGTCCCCAGTGTGTTCCTCAGGGCCCCATGCAGTCCTCAGTGTGTTCCTCAGGGTCCCATGCGGTCCCCAGTGTGTTCTTCAGGGCCCCATGCAGTCCTCAGTGTGTTCCTCAGGGTCCCATGCGGTCCCCAGTGTGTTCTTCAGGGCCCCATGCAGTCCACCGGTGGTGAGGTTATTGTGCTAGCTTTATATTGTGTGGTCCAATGAGGAAATAGAATAAATAACTTTACATCAGTATGCCAAATATAGATTATAAAAGGAAACTACACAACTCTGTCGATGTCTGTCGTTCAACGGTTAAGTGGTGTTGTCTTAGAAAACAAATGTTCCGTTAACAATGACAACAATGGGTTTTCCATCATTGCTGCGCAGTAATGAACATTACTCAAATGGATATTTGTCTCGCATATAAATGGGTCTGCTTATGGGTGATGCAACATTTACAAAGATTACAATTTACTTTGTTCTCAAGATGACAGAAAGATCTTAAAAACCTAGTTACATATTTACTGTCTTGGTAAATATTCTGTACTTTTAGTTAATATTGCATTGTTCATAATTGGTAAAACTATGAACATCCTTTCTGCACCGACATGGATATATTGTTGCTTCTCTTTCTTCTGACAAATACATTTATAGTATGTTGCTTTGGATATTAGCTAAATCCCCTTAATGTAAATGTAAAACCCGGAAGAAAATATTTAAGCTAATATTATTTATTTTACAGATCTGCTTGTTTCTCAGAGGGGCGCTGGTCTCGTGGATCGATGGTCAAAGTGTTCCATATGCTGTAAAAGGGGGCGAGTGGGTCGGCTTTGACAACCAGGACAGCTACGAGGCAAAGGTCAGCCAAATAACACTCATTTTGGTATGAGCATTCAAGAGGGTCAACCTGACCCTCAATCTGTCATCAAACTTTCAGAGATTGGATAATACGTCATTTTACTTTAGCAATTTTGGAGAATAGTTTTTTTTTAAATATTACTGCAGATTCAATTAATATGGGATTTATTTAGGAATAAGTTGAGTATAATAAGTCCACCCTTTTTCAACGAGGATTGCTCCGGACTCCAGCGGCGCAAAAGAGCAGCAATTTGAAGAAAGAACCAGTGACACGCCCTATTCTATGTGTTCTGCATTTTCCACAGGTGGGATATCTTAAGAACCGCAGCTTGGGAGGGGCAGCTCTGTGGACCCTAGACATGGATGACTTCACTGGTCAGTTCTGTGGGCAGGGCAAATATCCACTGGTGTCCCATTTAAAAAGGATGCTCAATATAGGTAAGGGCACACACACATCCTTCATATTTGAGTGGAAACGGGTCTGGCTCAATTCAGCTCAGTAGTATCATTTTTCTAGAACCCCAGTACCCCATCGCCGTGGTGACACCCCTCCCTCACCAGCACTGCTCCCAGAACAACACCGTTGCGTACCAACGAGATGACTTCTGCTCACGCAAACTGGACGGACTGTATCCGAGATCTGAGAACCCAAAGACCTTCTACAGATGTCTGCTGCGGCACACCTACGTGACGAGGTGTCACACTGATGCACAGGCTATTAACGGGGGCGGGGTCATCATGGCGAGGGGAGGCCTAGCGCTCGCCAGTGTGGCGAAAGCAGCGTTGCTGCACATGTTTTTAGTGTGGAGCCCCTGGTGAATCTGTCGTTGTGGGTGATGGTGCATGGATCAGGGATTTGTCCCCTCTCACAGCGGACAGGAGATCGTTCGTGTCGGGGAACTGTTGCAACCCATTTCGCATTACTGCAATGTTTTCCACACAAATAAAGGATGCATAGATAATTGTATACCGACTCTGTCTGGCACATGGTAACAAACATTAACATGAATTAAACCAAAGAGACAATGGTGCAGAAATACCATGTGTGTTGCATGGATCAAATCATTGTGAGTGAATAGGTTGAATTGTGTTTTGTTTTTTGTGCAGCTTTCCAGAAAGTGGGAGGGCCACAGAAAGAGGCGTCTCTTCCTGTGGCTCTGGGAAAGAAGGCGCATTCATTCTCCTGGTGATAACGAGACGGCTCGCCAGTGATGACGCTCACGCTTACGCGTGTTCCCGACAGCGACCGTTCATGTGCACTTGGGAAACAGCCGGTTGGGAATCCAAAAGTTCTTCACGTTTGGGCACGTTCTTCACGTTTTTTTTATCTGATAAAACTTGTCAGCTTGGCTCGTGTTTAATGTCATTGAATTTGACCGTAAAGTTACAAATTTAAAATAGTCCCGACTTTATTTTAATATAAAAAACGTTTTTACATAGTTTTGTCATTAAATATGTAATTTGCTGCAATTGCCGCTTCCGCTCTCTCCGACGCCATTTTTGAAAAAATCCAACGCTGGGCCATGAAGGATCCAGCCGGTGGACCCTTCAAATCCGAGAAAAGAAGGCTGCATTTCTCGGCCGCATTTGAATGAGCATTCGAAATGGGACAGACTTGACGCGCCGCTGTGATGCAAGCAGTCTTCAATGCAGCCTTAATTGAGACCATGGACATATTATAGAATGGACAGCGGATTCCAAAATGGCACCCATTCATTAAATGGTGCAGGGCAACATCAAGGAGAGAAATGCTTCCGCATCATGGGAGCCTAGCCACGCCCTAGTTCATGACGTACAGGATGCGGAAATATTCTTGTTTTTTAGCATTGTCATTAATATCAAGGAATATTTAAATAAATTCACACAACCATTCAACATAATTGCCATATCTGAAACATGGATTAACACGGACAAAGGGATAGACTTCGAACTAAATGGATATGAATTCAGGTATAATAACAGAAAAAACAATGGTGGAGGAGGAGTAGCAATATATATGGATCTGTCATTAAACTTTAGGGTATTGGATTTTATGACAACTGTGGTTGATAATTTACTAGAATGTATAACAATTGAAATCTGCAAGAAAAACACAAAAATGTAATTAGCTGTATATATAGGGCTCCTGGGTCAAGCATTAAAATATATAAGGACTGGATAGAGGGCATGTTTTCTCAAATAAACAGCAAAATAGTTTTTATCTGTGGAGATTTCAATATTGACCTGTTAAATCCTAACAAACACAACATTACAGATTAATTTGTCAATACAGTATGAGCCTAATTCCGAAAATCACCAGACCTATAGAATTACATCCCACTATGCCACTTTGATTGATAATATATTCACAAATGAAATGAAAACACCACAATAAGTGGGTTATTGTTTAATGATATCAGTGACCACTTGCCAGTCTTTACAATCTATGACTGCTAAATTACGAGTGAAGTCAGAAGAATCCATCAACGCACTAAAAAACGATTTAATGGCTCAGAACAGGGAAATAATACACCAAGCAAATGACATTGACTGTGTATACAAAACATTTCTAAGAATATTTAGGTCATTATATGATAAAAACTGTGCAATTCAAGAATACAGTAAACAACTAAAATATACCAAATGCCCATGGATCATAAAGGGATTACGAAATGCCTGTAAAAAGAAAAACACAATATTTTATTGATAAGGATAATGCAAATTACAATATGGATGACGTAGCTACAGTTTTAATCAATTCTTTGTAAAGGTTGGACCTGAACTGGCAGAAAAAATTCCTGATCCAGGGACATCTGGTGAAGATTATGATAAATTATTGGAGAGAAATCCCTACTCAATGTTCAAAGAAATAAATATTGGATATTGTTACAAAATATGAAAAACAAAAAGTCTACTGATCTTAATGACCTCGACATGACATTGGTCAAGAAAGTCATTGAGGGGATTTCAAAACCATTTTATCTGTAATTTATAATTTCAAACTGATACATTTCCAAACAAAATGAAAACAGCAAAAGTCATACCACTGTACAAAACTGGGAACAAGCATCACTTCACCAACTACAGACCAGTCTCTACTTCCAAAATTGTCCAAAATATTAGAAAAAATCTTCAACAATAGACTAGACACATTCTTAGAAAAGCAAAAATGTATTAATGTCAGTCAATATGGATTCAGAACCAACAGATCAACATCACTTGCAGTAATAGAATCAGTTCATTGAACAGAAAAAATATGCAGAAGGGGTATTTATTGACATCAGAAAAGCTTTCGATACAATCAATCATGACATTTTATTCAATAAATTGGAAAGGTATGGAATAAGAGGGATAGTATTGGATTGGGTTAAAAGCTATTTGAGCAAAAGGCAGCAGTTTGTGAAGATGGGGAATTGTTCTTCAACACGTTTGGACATTGCTTGTGGCGTCCCCAAGGGGTCAATGTTGGGTCCTAAGCTGTTCATATTGTATCAATGATATTTGTAATGTTTCAAATGTCTTGAGGTTGGTTTTGTTTGCTGATGACACTAATATTTTCTGTTCTGGGGAGAATTTAAAACAACTAGAAAAAATCATCACTAAGGAAATGAGCAAAATAAAAACATGGTTTGATAAAAACAAACTATCATTACACTTAAGCAAAACAAAATTAATGTTATTTGGTAACTATAGAACGAACACACATATACTATAAATATAAATGGAATTGAAAGTGAAAGAGTTTACGAAAATAAATTTCTTGGGATTATAATAGATGGTAGCCTCAGTTGGAAATCACATATTATACACGTACAATCAAAACTATCAAGAAGCATTTATGTATTAAACAAAGTAAAACTGGTTCTAGATCAAAAATCAATCCGTATTCTCTACTGTTCACTAGTCTTACCATACTTCAGTTACTGTAAGGAAGTTTGGGGCAACACGTACAAAACTTCCTTACATTCAATTACTATTCTCCAAAAAAAAGCCATTCGCATTATTCACAATGTGAGATATCTGGATCACACTAACCCATTATTCATACGGTCAAAATTATTAAAATTCAAAGATCTGGTGGAATTTCAAACCACACAGATAATGTTTAAGGCTAAAATCAAGATATTACCCATAAACATACAAAAATTATTTAGTGATCGTGAGGGGGGTTATAATTTAAGGGGACAATTAAATTTCAAAGTAAACGGCGTCCGTACGACCAGGAAAATGTTTTGTATTTCAATATGTGGTGTAAGACTATGGAACAGTTTGAGTGGCGAGATCAAGGAATGTCCAAACAGTAACCAGTTTAAAATAAAATACAAAGAATTGATTTTTACGAGATACAGGGAGGAAGGTGTTTAACATAGTGTATATGTTTACATGTATGTACAGTATATATTGGTATATATTTGACAGTATTTATATAATATTGAATGTTTGATTAGATATTATTAAAAGATAACTTGACATTATTAATAGATTAAATAGGCCTACACAAGTGGTAATAAATCATATTGTAAACTAATATATATTAATTATGATTATTATATTCTTAATAAGGAAGCTAATAATTATTATAGATAAATAAATTAGGGAGAAGGGGTGAGATTAAATAAGTTTTCTTCTCACCCCAGGTAAAGCAAGTGTAAGACAGTTTACTTTCTTTTGTGCTTTTTCATTGTGTGTAAATATTACTTTATTGTACCTGTCCACTTGTTTCATTTATTTTATTGTTTATTATTCCTTTTTTTATTATTATTTACTTGTTCGAAATAAAAAAATTAGCAATTCAATTACATTTTCAATTCAAAACATAACATAAGGTCCATTGTCATTGTCAACAAAACTATTGACATCAACAGTTTCAATACAACTTTATACCATTATTGACATGCGTTTGTTTGGTTTACAGTTATATTACGTAGTTAATCAGCTACAACAATTTGTTGAATCAGAGAATGTAATTCATATTTTTGAAGAATAATAGGATGCATTGAATAATTTAAGTGATATATAGGCCTACACATACAAATCACAAGTCAAAAGGGGCTACATTTGGCTGAATTATAAAAGGTATAAGTGATAATATGAAGAGCCGTTTGAGAGCCGAACAAGCCTGCTCTTGTTGGTGAGCTGATCCAAATGATCCGGCTCCCTAAAAAGAGCCGAAATTCCCATCACTACTCAAAACTAGAGGGGACAGAGCTTTCTCCATACGGGCATCGAAGCTCTGGAACGACTTGCCTGAGGAAATATGGTTGACTGGGTCACTGTCCATTTTTAAATCTCTCCTCCAAACCCAGTTTTATCTGAGAGCTTTTCCAGATTTCATTTGAGCCTGCCTTGTTTTTTATTCCTGTCTTTTATCGTTTTTTTATATGGCTCATTATTGTCTGTGCATCACATGTATTTTATGCTCTTTGTTTTAATTGTGCATTTATTTGTTCAGCACTTTGCAAATGTGTTTTGAAAAGTGCTATATAAAGACAGTTTATTATTATATTATTATGAATTGGGCAGCCATGGTTGTGACGTGAACTCGGAGCACTCGGCTAACTCTACTTCCGCAAGAAACCATGGACCAATCTCCGACCCAACAGATGCGCAGCACGATTGTGCGGAGTGATGCGCGGCGTGATGCGCAGCGTGATGCGCACCTCGATGCGCAGTATGATGCGCACTTCTTCTCCACATGATTGACGTTGGTCATTATTATGCACTACACTTCCCAGAATGCCGTAGTTCCTGCTCGACGTAGCAACAACCAGTTACCGGGACAGTTCATTTAGATACAATAATGTATTGTATACAATGAATAGAAACGCTTAGCCGTAACTCATAATCTATGTATTGATCATGAGACCAGCGTCGACCCTCTCTCTCCTTTTGGCCTTGCGTCAGTAGAATTAGCTAACGTTAGCCGGCTAACTGTTAGCTTGAGTTAGCCACAAGTCGCTGGTTGTTGACACTTTCTGTCGACATGTATACTTTATTATCCGGACTGTACAAGTACATGTTCCAGAAGGACGAGTACTGCATACTGATCCTGGGGCTGGACAACGCGGGGAAGACGGTGGGGCGATGTGTGGTTCACATTACTCAGTGACATGTTAATCATACACTTACACTTTACACTCTACACTTTGCTACACCTCATTACTTATTATTACCACTGTCTTAGTTTCTCTTTTTTACTTTAGCTTGTATTCTTGCTGCTATGTGGATATTGAGGGAACCAAGCCTAGGAATTGTACTCTTGTGTACTTACAATACATAGCCTACTACGTACTGTACAATAAGATGTAATTCTGATTCTGATTAATCAAACCTTCATCTATCCACAATAAAGTTCCTTTTTGTCTTGTTCTGTCCTCTTAACGCTGTCCAAGTCATCCTGTTGTTCTCTCTGTTGTCTGTCTGGCAGACCTTTCTGGAGCAGACCAAGACAAAGTTCAGCAAGAACTACAAGGGGATGAGTTTGTCTAAGATCACCACCACAGTCGGCCTGAACAGTAAGGGTCTGCCTAAATAGTTATTTTCCAGATATGACTTGGCTCCAAACCGTTAATCCCTGTTCCTTGTATCTCTCCAGTCGGGACCATCGACGTGGGCAACGCTCGCCTTATGTTCTGGGACCTCGGGGGTCAGGAGGAGCTCCAGTCTCTGTGGGACAAAGTGAGTGGACAGCTGACATGTTACTAGGGACTGTTGTCACCAAATGACTAACATCGTCGTGTATGGGATTTCATTTTTTGAGCTTAAGTGAAACAGCATTTTTTATGACTAATCGTGCAAGCACTTTATTTACTTACTTTTCTAAATAGGTTAATAAAACAAAGGATAGTGATATCTATTTTCGTTGGTTAAATAATTTCTTGCTCTTGAATCCCGTTTTAAAATGCTCATCCTTCAGTACTACGCAGAGTCCCATGGGGTCATCTATGTCATCGACTCAACAGATGAAGAGCGCCTCTCAGAGTCAAAAGAGGCCTTCGGTACGTATGCACTTTGCCTTCTCTCTACACATTAAAGTTACACTCCTGCAGCAGCGCACACACAAAGATGTACGATCTCACTGTGCCAGTCGCTGACTTGCGCACACATCTTATGAGAACAACCCCCAGAGGTTAGCAACGCATCCCTCCTCTGTGGAGGTTATTATGTCAACCTATCATTGATTGGATAAACAGGTACTGAGTGTCGTATTATGTTTTGTTTCCGACAGCCAGACCTAAAAATAAAATGTATAATCAGAACCTGGATTTTTATAATTTCTCTACATCTTTTGGACGTATTTACTTTCCACATCTTCTCAATTTATAGAGCAAATTCTTCTAGATTTGGTCGATGCTTCACACACACTCGGACATGCTGGCATACGTGTGACCTTAAGTTAAAACGCAGGCGGCTCTGGGAAGGTCTGCATGGCGTCTCCGAGTCGTAACGTGGACACGTCCTGTACGCTGAACTGTAGCCCAGTTGAGTCTGCAGCTCCCTGACTTCACTGCTCTGTCTGCGTCTTCCAGAGAAAATGATCACCAGCGAGTCCTTGGAAGGAATCCCACTGCTGGTCCTGGCCAACAAGCAGGATGTAGAGGTACGCTCTCTTTTTGGGTCCCGTTCTTCAGGGTTGCCGATAAAGCATTCATCATGTTTCATCCCACATATGAACGTTCACTACAGAAACAACAACACACTCTGCAGGCACAGAGGTACTAGTTGCCGCACTCCTACCAGGCTAACCCGTATTATGTTCTAAATGGTGAGCACATGCGAGGCCTGGAGTCTACCAAAGAAGGAACATGGGAAGGGTCTGTTGAAAGAAAAGATCTAGGTGGAGTTACTCGGCCAAAGTGCGCTCTCTGCGACCTGGTAGCCTCACATGACCAAGTCGAGCCACCAAGAGCCGCATCGAGTAGTAGAGAGACGACACGTTGGAGGATCACGCTGTCGGTCTGGTTCTGTGTTTAGTACAACGGGGGCTCATGCATGAGGCTGCAATTCGGGCCATGAGGCCAATTTTGATGTGTTCCTACTCAAAGCCTGTCGAGCGTGGAACACCAAGGTGGACAGAGCATTGCAGACATTAGACAACATAAAAAAAACGTTTTTAGATAATATTTTATATTCTTTTATCGTATTCTTTTAACAAAATGCTGCCTCGCCAACCACTTCATTGACATGGTGTCAATAGTTTGGCGTCGAGGTAATGTTCAGTAAGATACGACTTCAGTCTCCGTCGGGCGGTTGGCTTAGCTCAGGAGGTAGAGCAGGTTGACCTGTAACCAGAAGCCACTCTTCCCCGAGTGGGACGCCTCACCTCACTGCTCCCGACCAGCCGGGTGTGCCTGGGGGACTCCACTCTATGTATGGACCTTTTGGAAGTCTATTTGGATAAAAGATTCTGCTAAATGTAAATGTCAACTTGTGAGAACGGGGTGTTTTGATATTTTTTCCATTAAACCATACAATTATTCAAACGTAATCTACAGAGCCTTGTATATTTGTATTTATTCTATATGGCCTATCACTCAAAATAGCATTCATCACCTCCTGAAAAGATTGTATTAAGATTTGACTGTATTAAGATTTGAATGGATTGGTTTAAGACTTAAATGGATTGAAATTGGAAATTGATGAAACGTGCATACGGGCCGACCAACAGGCCGACCATCCTGATCTTGACAGCCCTACATAATGGACATGTCTGAACTAAAGGGGTTCTACCGTTTAGTACCTAGGACCCTGTTATCAGAGGGGACCATTCTGTAATCCTGTAGCCTATTGGTTGGTAGGGACCCTACCTTCCAAAGAATCCCCTCCTGTCTCTATTGGCCCATCCAGCACTATCTTCCAATTTATTATGATGTAATGACTGCATTTTAGTGATGCACCAATTGATCGGCCACAGATCATCAGCAGCCAATCAAACCCATAGATGCATGATTGGCCTATCTATTTATAATCTGCCGATTGCAGTAACCGATCACGTAAACCAAAGACGTGCCCAAGTGGAATTGTCGACAAAGTGCACCGCCATTGTTTCACTTGGTCAATTAATGTTTGTCCTGCACTTGACATTATTCCTCTTTTAAATTGTGCTTACTCAATAGAGGTAGGCTACACATAGTATAGACATAGCCTGTTTCTCAGTTCACGGACGCAATACTCAGCCTGCATCTCACTTGAGAACGGCCTTCAGTTTCTGTCGTTTTTTCAGTTTGCACAAAAAGAGTAGAGCTACACATGCGTCACACATCCCCACGTTTCCTGGAACTATTATCCACAGGACAAGACTTCTCTCCGTGAATTCCATATGTGAACTGGCTACTCCATCGCTGTAGTCCAAGATGGCGTGCCCTGTCTATAAACCACATAATCCAAGCCCTAGGATAGCATCCACTTTCGACATAGTCCCTACAATGTGGAGCAAACCGACTTTCTGAAAAATACTTTCCTTTGCTCACCCAGTGGCTGGACCCAAGGCTGAGCTCATGACTTAAGTACAATGCTTCGTGTTAATCGCGTGTAGTCTGTGTATTCATGTAAATCCGCTTTGTGCAAGATTAGTCAACAAGCCATGTGTTTTGATTCTCCTGCATTTCATTGGATATGCCAGACTTCACGTGCAATGACAAACAGGGAGAACAATAGCACAGACCATCACCGGTCTGCTGCAGGGGACTTGGTTTGACAGATGTCCAGACGATCAAACCCTACAACTCCCCAGACAAGGCATTCTAATTTAACCCATTTAGACCGGGACAGCATTACCGCATTTCTACCATTAAAACTGGGGGCGCTGCTGCGTCGTTCTACCTTTCAAACCGGGAAAGTGGATACGTCATTTTGTAGTCTTTGTAGTTTTTTCCACCTATTTCCGGTCTCTTGGCCAATGAAATGCATCAGAATACGTGTGGGAATGGGACTTTTCCAGACTTTTCAAGAACTTTGAAAACATGGCGGAAGAGGAGTGTAGCGGAGGGACCTCAGAAATAAGCGAAGGAAGCGATTTGGATGATTTTATTGCTGACCCAGTTTGGACAAATAAACACAACTTCACATGAAAGCCACAGGTATAAGCTCTCAAATACTTTTTGAATTTCATTTCTATCTGCTACAGAGGCTGAGAAATCAAATATTTAGTAGGCGTTGACACTTCTGTTGAGTTTCCAGAAAAACTTCCATAGGTTTTCCAGGCGTTTTACGCCTAAATGGGTTAAGGAGCCGCTGAGCCCATTGATTTGGGGAATTCAACAGTATGTGAGGCTGGTTCAGACTACACGATTCTCAGATATTCCTCCACGATTTACCTTGTCACACTATGCGAATCACAGAGCCAGGAAATCGGGCCTTGTCTCGTCGGAAGACTAGCCACACTACAGGATTTGAGGTTAAATCTTTGAGGGGATTCCCTCAAAGTCAACAATGGATACGTCATGCGATTCCCACCAATTTCTGGCAAGCCAAACTTTCGCTGTGGGATTTTTGAACAGACGAAAAAATTGCAGATCACAAGCATGTCACATTACAAGACCTCGTCTCGTCGCCGACTTTTCAAAATCGTGTATGACTCGCAAATTTGTCTGCGACGAACGAATTGGGGCTAAATCGGGCTGAAATCGTATCGTGTGAACCAGCTATTAAAAATAGTTGAAAGCTGAAATTTTTACGGACGAGTGCAGCGTGTTATCCCCATGGTTACGACCCAAGCCAACTGTATGATACTTTTTTGCACTGTCGTTGTGTAACAGACAGGGCCCCACGCATCCACACACACCGCCCAGACAGAGTTCCACACATCCACACACACCGCCCAGGCGCCCAGACAGAGCTCCACACATCCACACACACCGCCCAGGCACCCAGACAGAGCTCCACATGTCAACACAAACACACCGCACTGACAGAGATCCCCACATCCACACACACCGCCCAGACAGAGCTCTACACACACCGCCTAGACATAGCTCCACGCGTCCTCGCAGACTCCGCCGCCGGTGCCCCTTGGTCCTGACGTCGGACGTCTTCGGAAAGGTTGTCTGACGTCTCTCTAAAGAAAAGCGTAGTAGTTGCAAATCCTGCTTCAACCAAGACTGGACCCCCCCCCCCCCCCCACCTTGGTTGTAAACAGTTGCTTGGTAGGTAACTGAGAGCTCCCTGCTGTCAGTGGTGCTAGGCTTGGCTGCGTCTCAATCTAGTGGTGGCTTCTAACAAGGTTAAAACAGAGGCTTTAAGATGGCAGAGAACCAGCAGACGACAACATGATTGTTCGTATTGTGGAATAATAATCCAATCGTCTATTTATTTTTATAAATCTATAGTTTTATTTCTGTTAACCACTAGAGAGCAGCAAACTCCCAGGTAATGGTGAACTCAAAGATGTCATGTGTTTTTAAACAGACGGGGTACTTTAGCCAACATTCAAAAAACTGCGGCCTCATGTTTGCTCTGCTCCTCCTCATCTCCTCCAGAACTGCCTGTCCGTGCCGGACATTAAGACTGCCTTCAGTGACTGTGCGCCCAAAATAGGCAAGAGGGATTGCCTGGTGCAACCGTGCACCGCGTTGACCGGGTAAGAGTTCTCTGTGCCCGAACCACTGTGTGCATCCGACTCAAAGACGTATCCAACTGATTTTGACCCTGCACTGAACTCCAGGCTTAGTACATGACATTGAAATGTGACGCTCCACCGCAGACGTTCGTAGGACTTTTCTAGTCAACAGATAAAACCCACATATTCCTGTCCCTGTCTGGTTGATCTCATCATCGTTGACCTATTCCCTGGGTGGGGTCACCTAGGGTTGGGCAGTTCTGTTGTCTTCACAACTGTCATTGACGAGGTGTGAGGTATGTGTCTGCTTTTGTGTAAAATACAGTAATAAAATATAAAGGTAAAGCTGAGTTTGGGATAGAGGTCATTAGCAAGTGTGACATTGTCTAGCCTACAAGGCTGTGTCTAATATGAATTAACTACTACTACCTACCTACCTACCTGTATATCCTGGTAAAACCAGTCTGGCTGGGTTTAAAGGTTGTATCAGCGATGTTGGGTGACGTCACTTCTGTTTGTATTTGCAGTGAGATCCCAAGCAAACAGACCTAGCATGCCGCTCTTTTATGTGTTTCGTGCATCCAGTAAAAACTATCATCAACGCAGCGCAAAACTCCAAATTACCCACCCCTTGGTTGGTTTTTGGTAGTAGTAGTACCATTTGTTTTTGTGTACGATCTTGGAGCATAGGCTGCCTAGTGCCTACAGAGACGCGGTTGGTTTTGACGGCCTTATGGGCCGGGCAGCTAGCGGATCGTGAGGAAAGATGAGATAAATGTGATCATGTTTTGGCCTAGAATCGCTGATACAACCTTTAACACTGATGGATCGTAGACGTATCAGTAGAGAGGAAGTAAGAAGCTTCTTCCATGGATTCAGTCAAATCTCAACCTTCCACCAGTGTACTTATATGGAAGGTCAGTGTAACCTGTTTCACATACAGCCCGATCTGTAACACCCACTCCAGAAGAAGAAAAAAAAGTATAATATCTAGATATTATATTATAATATATATAATATAAGATATTTAGAATGAGTGTGTGTTCTGACGGTGCTGAATAACACCATCTGTAGCCATGTTTCCATCCAAAGTGATTCGCATTACTGGGCAATGCGCATTAAAAGAAATTCAAATCATGTGTGTTTTCCATCAAAAGAACGGACTTTGGTGAAAACTACAAATTCGCGCGAGTTTTCTAAGTCACGAGAGATTTTCCGCGGGTTGGCATGGCAACCAGCCTGTAAACATTCCGTCGTTCCGTCGAAGCAGTCGGGGTGAAAGTGCGCTACGTCATACTTGATTCGCATACAGCTGTTTCCATCCCATTCGAATCAATCAAAACCCGGGCCATAGCGAGCGTATTTCATTTTGTGCGAATCAGGAGATTTTAATGCGAATCACGGCGTTTCCATCATTATTTTCCGATGCGATACATCTAGATTGCGCATCTAAACAGCTGATGGAAACGCACCTTGTATCTCTGCACCACGGCACGGTGATGTGCCCCAGCCTCTGGGCCAGACCCCAGCCTCAGGGCCCCAGCCTCTGGGCCAGGCCCCAGTCTTAGAGCCCCAGCCTCAGGGCCCCAGCCCCAGCCTCAGGGCCCGGCCCCAGCCTCAGGGCCCCAGCCTCAGGGCCCCAGCCTCAGGGCCCCAGCCTCAGAGCCCCAGCCTCAGAGCCCCAGCCTCAGAGCCCCAGCCTCAGAGCCCCAGCCTCAGCCCCAGCCTCTGGGCCAGGCCCAAGCCTCAGAGCCGGGCCCCAGCCTCAGGGCCCCAGCCTCAGGGTCCCAGGCTCTGGGCCCGGCCCCAGCCTTAGAGCCAGTCCCCAGCCTCAGGGCCCCAGCCTCAGAGCCCCAGCCTCAGAGCCCCAGCCTCAGAGCCCCAGCCTCAGGGCCTCAGCCTCAGAGCCCCAGCCTCAGAGCCCCAGCCTCAGGGCCTCAGCCTCAGTGCCCCAGCCTCAGGGCCCAAGCCTCAGAGTCGGGCCCCAGCCTCAGGGCCCCAGCCCCCCGGCCCCAGCCTCAGGGCCCCAGCCTCAGGGCCCCAGCCTCAGAGCCCCAGCCTCAGAGCCCCAGCCTCAGAGCCCCAGCCTCAGGGCCTCAGCCTCAGTGCCCCAGCCTCAGGGCCCAAGCCTCAGAGTCGGGCCCCAGCCTCAGGGCCCCAGCCCCCCGGCCCCAGCCTCAGGGCCCCAGCCTCAGGGCCGGGCCCCAGCCTCTGGACTGGGCCCCAGCCTCTGGACCGGGCCCCAGCTGGAATGAGACGTTGTGATCTGGCAACGACTTTAAAGATGAGCTGAACTGAAATTTGAAGTTTAGTTGATATAACAGATGCATTGTCTGCCTTCTCATTGGTACAATATCAAAAAAATGGCTGAACTTGCTAAAAGGGATTAAATTGTACGTGAAAGTGTTACAGGCCGCCGCCATGTTGGATTTCAACAATCAGCTACGTCACTGGCATGGTAACCTACTCCTACTGTGTGGCTCTAGCAGCCATAGCAGGTCATGAGTCAGGCTCTGAGGCTCGTTGATATAGCTACGGAAAAGCAAACAACCAGGTCTACAGGAGGATCTTCTTATTGCAGTCCCCCTGGCTGCATTAATGAATTATATAGGGCCAAGGCAGCTGGGTAATCATACATTTCCACAGGCTACCTTTGAATAGGAAACCAGCCCTTAATACAAGGCTGGCAGCCTTAAAAGTGACTAACCCTCCGATAGCCCCTGTCATGTCAATCTCCACAAGCTAGCACCTCTGACCATAAAGTGTATAAACTATTACTCCAATATCACAGATCTATGTTTCCAAGCTGCTAATTAAACCACGGGCGGGTCTGTAAACAGAAGTTCAACAAATGTCCCTTTCTACTCTCCCTGATGTTCGCCGACTGCTAATGCAGAGGGAGTTGAACTCGAAGAAGTAGTTTCATAGTAAGATTTATCTGTGCAATATCCATCAACATCCACCAGAAAGTAAACCTCCAACATCCACCTAAAGTAAACACTCGTGAATCCGCCTCGCATCTATGCTCATCTGCGTACCTCCCAAAGTGCATCCAACATGTCTTTCAGGTCCCGTCCACCCAGAGACAATTTTTTTTTCATGTCTTTAATAACCATGTTATCAGGCAGGTAATAAACCATGTTCTTTAGGTCCATGGTCCCAGGGTGGTTTCAAATAAAACCGGACCCATGCGGTCTCGTGTTAGGATTCGTGTGGACGCCTGAAGCGACGTTAGAGTTGCGTTGAGTTCCGGGGTTTTTTATGTATTATTTTTGTAGCTTTAGATACAGCCCCTTGGTCAATTGAATTACTAAATGTACATTAAAAAAGTATTTCTACTCAATCTAAAAGGTTAAACAACTGCTATCTCCTCCTCGACTTGTTTTTATACAGCGTCTTTGTGGAGATATTCCTGAAACGCATCAAAGGAAAATGAAAGGGGAAAGATTGTTTTGGCCTTGTTACTTGGTTGCTATTTATGGGGCGCTTCAGTGTCTCCGCTCGGACGTCCTTTAGAGAGAACATGGCCACTTCCAAAACCTCTCTCTCGCCGCACAGCATCCGAAATTCCCTATGCATGGTTATGCAACCTAATCCCACTATAGATGGTCAAGGTTGACCGGGTCCTCTCGGCAGCAGACCGATTCAACGGCAGTGTCCATGCTCCGGCAGCACCCACACGCACACACAAGTCAGACCCACACGACCCGAAGGTGGAGCTGGAGCCTGAAATTAATCCCTCTCCACCGGGTGGCAGTCGGACACTACAGGCATGTCCCTCACAGGCTCAAACGCATAACCAGCCATATTAAAACCACTATTTTCTTCCGTGGAGTGTAGAAGACGTTTGCGTGTCTGCCGCAACGACCTAGTCCTACCATGCCAGTGACGTCATCGGCGCTCTTATACTAAAAGACGCATTTTATTTTGTTGCCAAAAAAAGCTATATATTGATTTTTTTTAATATATATTTTCTTTAGTGTCCTTTTTTTTTTACAATGGTCATAACTAACATGTTATCGATGTGGATTATTTCAGTTCAGTTCATCTTTAATTATCGCCATTCAATTGAGACTTTTGGCGCAATTTATTAAGACCCTTTTTTTTGTTGACCCACTCTCAGTTTAATTTAGTTTTCTTTTTAAGTGGCCACAACGTTCAGCTCATTCATTGATGGTAAATGAGAGCCTCTTCTGTGGGTCTACGACAGTGATGTTAGAAGGAAGCCTTTGTCACCCAGTGCTGTAACACGTGTGTGTTTGACCCTACAGGGACGGGGTCAACGAGGGCATCGAGTGGATGGTCAAGTGTGTGGTGAGGAACCTGCTGCGGCCCCCGAGACAGAAGGACATCACATGAGAAGCTGGCAGGGACCCCCCCCCCCCCCCCCCCTCAAGGCCCGGCTCCCGGCACTCATTGTGACTGGGATACCCAACCCCATCTATTGACCCTCCTGTTGAAGTGCAGGAGGCCGCCTCGCCCTCTCTCCTTTGTTCCTGTTTCCTCATCACTTTGGGGCTGAGCCGTCGTCACTCGCGGTCCTGTTTGGGGCCCTGCTCGAGGCCCTGCATGAGGCCTTCCGCTGGGCCCCACACAGGGCCCCACACAGGGCCCCATACAGGGCCTCAACAGCTTTAAGCCCTGTGTGTGGGGCCCTGAGCGGGGCCCTCCCCATGGCCCCTATTTGGGGCACTCCACAAGGCCCTGCTTGGGCCCCTCCGCAAGGCCCCGAGCGGGGCCCTGTGTGGGGCCCTGTGTGGGGCCCTGTGTGGGGCCCTGAGCGGGGCCCTGTGTGGGGCCCTGAGCGGGGCCCTGTGTGGGGCCCTGTGTGGGGCCCTGAGTGGGACCCTGAGCGGGGCCCTGTGTGGGGCCCTGTGTGGGGCCCTGTGTGGGGCCCTGAGCGGGGCCCTGAGCGGGGCCCTGTGTGGGACCCTGAGCGGGGCCTTGTGTGGGGCCCTGTGTGGGGCCCTGTGTGGGGCCCTGTGCGGGGCCCTGTGTGGGGCCCTGAGCGGGGCCCTGTGTGGGGCCCCTCCGCGGGGCCCTGTGTGGGACCCTGAGCGGGGCCCTGAGCGGGGCCCTCTAGATGTACACGGTGTGAGGTGCTTTGTTTGAGCTGTCATACCGATGGAGGACGCCCGGGGATGTTCCCCCTCCTCTGCCCAGAACATTCTTTTCTTTTTGCATTCGACACACAGTAGGATGTGAAGTGTAGATTGCTGTGATGTGAACCCTTGATCCTTGAGTCCACACGGCCCTCTGGCCGGCTGTCCTCTGTCCGCTGACCGGAGCCGGACCCCCAAGGGCCGCCGCGGGATCCACTGCATTTTACACATTGATTAAAATAACTTTTGTACTCTGAACCGGCCTTGGGTTATTTCAAACTGTAAAATAGAACTTTCTATGAATGGTAGCAAACTGCATTTGACAAGTTGTTTGCTTATTCAAGTATATAAATATTAAAATTAATAAATTGTAAATATTAAGCAACATTCTTTTTTTTTTAATAATCGCTTTTTGGGAAGTGTTCATTTGTGCACTGAATAATGAAATGATGTGGTTTGGAGGAAGGAAATGATTTCAGGCAAGGGGAGAGGTTTGACTGCTGCCATGGGAACAGGCTTCAAAATTGTACGAGTGGAGGTTTACGGCCTTTTATGGCGTTTGGTCGGTGCACCTCCTGTCCGTAGTGAGTGAGCGGACGAGGGGCAAACAAAGTCCAGCCGCTGAAAGGGCCAGGCGTGCACTTGGTCACCTTAACCTCGTAGGCAGGCTTGGGGAACTCATATTTATGTGTAGAAAACCTCATAAAATGAGATTCTCATGCCATGGGACCTTTAATCATCTTGTATGAGCGGTAATTCCCCTTCTTCCTGGGGCGTGCTGAGGTGTGTACACGTGCAAGGGGCTGATGTGCAGAGAGGTTTTAGTTTGAATGATTCCAGTCGGGCTCTGAAGCTGTATCCCAATAGGTCTGATAACAATAGCAGTCAGAGACAGTCAAATATGTACTTTCTATTAATGAGTGACTTGTGTTACTTCTCCTTTATGCTTCCTATATTCAGTCTCGAGCCAAATGTTAATGCCACCCCCAGCATCCTCATGTCTCATTTATTGTTCTTGGGCAAATTTCTTTTTGCTTTTTTTGCACATTATTTCTAATCATAACAATGAGGGGGCCCTATATATATATATATATATATATATATATATATATATATATATATATATATATATATATATATATGATAAATAGAATATAACAGTACTTGGGGCGCCCAACGTCGTGTTTTATAGAAACATAACGACATGGCCGACTGCAGTGGATCGAGTGCCACTGCGCTGC
>OLKM01000695.1:193059-195559 GCA_900291075.1 Melanogrammus aeglefinus
ACTGTGTCAGAGAGTAGGGGTCGGATTATCTCAGGAGGTAGAGCGGGTTGGCTGGTAACCGGGGGGTTGCTAGTTCGATCCCCAGCACCTCCTAGCTTAGTGTCGAGGTGTTCCTGAGCAAGATGCCTCACGCACACTGCCCCTTACGAGCTGGCTTTCACCATGCATGACTGACTCCGCCGTCGGGGTGTGAATGTGTACATTAACCCATTAGTCGCCTCAGTTTAAATGTACATGAGGGGAGAGCAGGAGCTCAGGGTGTGTCTGCAGCTTCCAGCGCAGAGCACACCATGGTGTGGCCTGTACGACGGTGCTGACAGCATGTTTGGGTGTGCGCTGTGTGGCCACGCAAAGACCCTGCTTTGTGTATGCAAATGTTTGTTGGATAACAGGCGGATGTTCTGTATTGCGTTAAAGAATATGACATCATATTCCCTCCTTATCAGATGTCTGTTAGTTCAATACACTTGGATGTATGGATGGATAGAAATATGAATTCATCAAACAAGTGCAAAAGTATAATGAATACACACAGACACATGCACAATATTTTTCATAAATAATAACACCTCAAACATAATGTAAGATCGAGGTTTGGTGTACATTGACATTTACATTTAGGGCATCTAGCAGACGCTTTTATCCACAGCGACTTTCAATGAGCACCTTTGTAAGAAGAAGAAGAAGCAGAAACAATATATCACCAAAGTGCAAAGCATTCCAATCGCTAGGTTAACCCATTCAGGTATACAACAAAGATCGCCAGGATAAGATGCTACACAATTTAGGACTAAGTACTAACTAAGTACCACATACAATAGTACATTAAGTGCAAGGATGCATGACACACAGTAAGTACATTAACTGCCAGGATGTAGAACATACAATACATGTGCAGGAGGGGTGGGAGTGGGTGGCTATGCAAAGTCTAGGTGAACTACTACTCTAGGAGATGGACGAGTAGAGAGGAATGGTGGCCAGAGTGGAGGAGCCGCTGAGAGGGATGGTGACCGCAGAGCAGAACCGGGGGGGCCTCGGTCCAGAGGAACCGGGGCCTAAGGGATGAGTGGGTGGGGTGGCATCAGCAGTCATTTCCTGTCTTCGCAGGAAGGGACTCTGATCATCTTATTTCCCCTCACATCACTGCTGAACATTGACGTCATGTCAGACATATGCCAGGATCGTATCAGACCGATTCTTTGGATCAGGAGGTTGCTAGTTCAATCCCCAGCTCCCCAGCCCCCCCCAGAGGTTGATGTGTCCCTGAGCAAGACACTTAACCCTAACTGCCCCTGACGAGCTCGCTGTCGCCTTGCATGGTTGACTCTGCCGTCGGTGTGTCAATGTGTGTACTAAACGATGTAAGTCGCTTTGGATAAAAGCGTCTGCTAAATGCCCTAAATGTAAATATAATTTTTCTATAACAATAGAACATAAACGTATGATTATAAATGCTTGCCCATTCGCGTTTGCTTGATTGCGTGATATTCTGTTGTGCAGTGAGTTGAAGAATGGAGATATCATTCCGACTGTAATTACCCCACCTGAAAACACTCCCTCCATCACCTTGCCTAACCCTGCCTCACATGAATACCTGAACTTGATACTCTCCCTCTTCCCTTTGCTAGAGGCCAGTTAGTCCAGTGGTTAGGGTGTTTACCGCCCAGTCAGGCGGTTGTTGGTTAGATCCCTCATGGCCAGTCGACCTTTACAGTATGCACCTTTGAGCAAGATTCCCAGCTGCTACCTAATCCTTAGTAACATCGATCTAAAGTTCAATCTGAGTTCATTGGATTAAAAAGGGCCTGCTAATCACTCAATGCTAATAAAGTACAAATGTATAGGATGAAGGATTAGTATCACAGTAACCCAACACTGATGAACGTTTACAATGCACGCCTCCCAAGTCCTGGTCTTCAGTGGAATGTGGGCATCACAACATGCCACTTCAACGCTCACAATAGTTGTGAGCTTCAAGTTTGCCATCGTCATGGCGGTTGATATGCAATCATGCGTTCTCTTCCTCTTGGCAAGCAACGAGAGAAAGAGAGATAGACGTGGATTAAGAATAAAGAGGGAGGAAGAAGAAACAAAAGACGACGGGTGCCTTCATGCTTGCTGACGCTCCAGCGTGGACAGGGTGTGGCAGGGACAGCAGAGCTAGGGTGCTGCTCAAATCGCCTCTGCCCTCGGGGGTCCCGGGCATCACCCACACACAGTTGGAACATCTATTACAGAAGCATTCTGAAGGGGGTCGTCAAGGAAAATGTTTCAATCATAATTGACTGTTGTTATTATCATTCTTGGATTTATATAATATGTTTGTCAAACATTGAGGTAGAACTCTGAACGCGTTGGCAGCGAGAGTCAAATGTCTCCAGTCTCCAGGCCGCCCTAATGGATTATTGATTTTGGGAAACATGGGCGATGCATCACTATCCATTACCCGGGGAAGAAACATTAACTGTGCAACAGCCTTTCAATAGGCCTTCTGTACAGT
>OLKM01000695.1:200559-241316 GCA_900291075.1 Melanogrammus aeglefinus
CACACATCATTTTCAATCAATAAATTGAGCCTGTATCTATATGTATCCAGTGTGCGAACTAGACCATGGCATTGGAGAGCTCAGTCTACATGTGTCTTGGCAGTGCCCAAGTACAATTTGCCCATCAGATGTCCGCGGTGGTCCAGACGGGTTGATCAGGGACCACCGGGAGTAGAGAGGGGGATAGGCCAGGCAGAATGGTGACGTCATTATCCAATTCCAACGCAACTGACTTGCTTAACAATGTTGCCACAGGAACGCATTGATACCTCAGAGGATTGCTTTTCATCCCCCCCCTCCCACTCGCAATCTTCCAAAAACGAAACCTAAATGACGGGGTGTGTCTTTACATAAATGTGCTGCGTGATTGCAGTCCGCTGTCAGATACACTAGCGACGGTCAATATCAAGTTGGTGAGCAGACAACAAAGGATGCATATGCGACCCGGTTGAATATTGGTGAGGTATGTTTATTTTCCATACATTTCAGAAGTCCACAATTCGTAAATATATCCTACTTCTGGATAATTGAATACTCATACTTAGTAGGCTACTCTGATACAGACCACTGAGTAATGGCCTACTAGGCTTTTTTGGTCTTTGTCTCACAACAAATTAGTTAGTATTTTTTATATTTTGCCCAAGGGTTGTTTGATTGGTTTTCAACCGCCGATTGTTTCGCAGTGCATTTTATTATAGGCTACACAGGTTACACATAGAACAGGCTGCAACCTGACTTATGAAGCTGATGCAGTGGTCTTATGTTTCAATTCGAAATATTAATTCAATTTATTATTGTTCATGAAATTAAAACCAAATTCAATCCATTTCCCCAAATTTGGTTAAATGATGCACAGCATCTGTTGTTCCTACGTTGCGTCCTCTATTGTGTCTGATTAGCGCCCTCAGGTGGCGTCCAGCCAGTAGCACATCTAGATGTTCAGTAGATCTCTTGCAGTTGGTCCGCTGGTTTTTCATTGTATATGTGAATCTACTCTGTAATATATGACATTTAATTAGTCTAAATTAAATAAATAAATTGATTAATATGGCTATAAAATAAATAAATGTGGCAAAAACAACAATGTTGCCACAGGAACGCATTCAGAGAATTGCTTTTCATCCCCCCCCTCCCACTCGCAAATTTCAAAAAACGAAACCTAAATGAGCAACCTTTTCAACATGCAGTCCGACATTTTCTCGTCTATGAGTGTGCCTTAAACAACAATATATTAAATATTAAGTTGAATCATGACACAGCGACCAAAAACATTTCCAGAAGACCTGGAATTGTATTATTTCCATATAGTCCACAATCATGCAACAACATTTTAATTTAAGCAATATCACACGAGAGGGAGTGCTGTTGTACTGTAGGTCAGCACGGCTGTGATTCGGCCGTAGGCACGAGGCCGCAGGCCGAGTGCCGCAGATAATCACAGCCGTGCTGATATACAGTAGCCTACAACAGCACGACCTCGAGTGTGATAGTGCTTTTATACAACAGTGCTACGAGCACATTTTATTAGTTAACAGTAATAAGAAACAAGAGATTATGATTTGTTTGTTTAGTAATCATTTATTCGGCTCCGCCAACACAAATCCGCAACTGAAGGGAGACAAGGCTGTTGCCAGGTAACACATACAGAAGTACACATAAACATTCCTAGACACAAGCTATTAGAACGCCTGTACAGCGGAGTGATTATGTCTGTAAAAAGTCGCAGTGCTGTTATACTGTATATCAGCACTCATGGAACGTCTCTTGTCCAATCAAATTGCTCGGTTGGGACCGGTCGGAACTATCTGTTGTATAAATGTATTTTTTTGTTATATTCGCTACATGGGCTTACACATGATAATTACATATGTCCCATCTTAAAACACCACTTTCAGAAACATATTTGCACTGTGAGAAATGTAAAAAACGAGAATAGATGAGAATGTTGGAACCATCCACATCAATATCTTTAAGACATGTATAGCTTTGCAAAACCATGTGAAGGCGATGAACACAGGCCTCTTGCAACAATATTTTAAATATTTTCTTCTCAGTTGATCCCATTTCAGAACACTGTTTTTAGGAACTCATTTAATCATATTTGCACTGGGAGGAAATGCCTAAAACAGAATAAAGTGCAAAAAAAACAGTAATAATAATTATACTGCCGTATTGTGTGTTGAAATTTTAAAATAATAATAATAAAATAAAAAATAAGATTTTTCTATTTTATTATTATTATTATTTAAGTGTGCTGTTTGCCAATGATTATGCTGCCACGTGCCAGTGGTGGCACGCGTGCTAGGGTTGCCGACCCCTGTTATAACGACATCTGTATCTGACATTGACCATCCTCTCAGAGAGTAATTAAATTCATATTAACGGTATGACACTATATCACTATTCTCGCCGTCCCTTCTTGAATTTAATAGACCAATTTCGTTGGTTCGAGAAGGTCTGGTGGTCTCCGTATATAATAAATAAATAAATAAATATGTACTGTATGTATGCAAATGGGTATATACATACCTATTTATTTATATATATATATTTATTTATTATAAACGGAGACCACTAGTCCTCCTCGTAGCAACAAAATAAATAAATATATAGGGCTATGTATAAAAATAATCACAGACATAATTATAGATATTTATTTATTTCGTTATATATAGATGTTTATTTATTACATACGGAGACCACTAGACCTCCTCGAAGCAACAAGAATGATCTATTAAATTCAAGATGGGTGCATGGGCAAGAACAGGGATATAGTGCCATACCGTCAATATGAATTTCATTCATATACATATATATAGGCTATGGTCCATTTCACGTATCCCTGTGAGACCAGGTTGACTCGGACAATTCAAGTGATTCCGTGAGGCGACCACGGATTTTGAGTTAAGCGCCCGTGGTCGACTCGTTCATTGAAACGGGGATCTGTGTGTGTGCCACGGGATATGAGTGTCATCAACTTGCATTGGAGCAAAATCCGTGGCCACATCACGGAAATTGGTGTGTTTCCATGAGGATTCCACAGATTTTGAGTTAATCGTCCGTGGTCATTTCACAGATTCTTGTGAGACCAGGTTGAAGTTTTTTGCTGCTTTCATAATATATTTTTTTATTTGAGGGCTTTTTGTCAGAATTAGAAAAGCATGGTACTTTCTTAATTTTTTTTTTTACAATATTTTCTGTATAGACCTTTGTATTAATTTATTATGGCTATGTAATTACTTAATTATTAATTACTGTAATTACTTATTATTATATAATGCTATTTTCCATTTTTATAGGCACAAAGTTTACCACCATACATTCAGAATCAATCGGACCAAATCATAATCTGTGCATTATTTGAAATAGGAGTATGTGGATTTGCCACGGTCCATTTGAAGGCCAAGTTGGTCGAAAATGAATCATCTTTTATCCACGTACGACCTCAAAGTGGTATGTGCTAGGTGTGCCATCAAAACAAATGAAATCACCTACACACTACAATCTGTTGTTCACCAGTGCGACCAGCAATCTCCTCCTGGCCAGAGCTAAAGGCTCCCGCCAATGGAGGCACATTTCTCGACGCCCAGAATTCCCAAGGCCAAGTAAATACGATGTGTGCTGGCACTTTGTGGAGGGCTCTGGCTGCACCGTGCATCACAACCGCTGCACCTTTGCTCGGAGCCTGGAGGAGGCCGCGGTGTGGAACTTTGAGAAGGAGCAGAGGCTGGACCACATCAGCCTCTGTATTCGCCTAGATCGGACCAACGCCGGCGGCCTGGGAGGCGCTGCGCTCGGACAGGGTCAGCTTGAATCACTGGACGACGTCCTGACGTTCTATGAACTGAAGGGTGTGTGCTCTATGTGTTCCATCAAAGAGAATGAAATAACGTACACTGTGCAAAGAGTCAGCCATCACTGTCAACCAAACCTGTTTTTAGCCAGATTTAAAGGCTCTGACATCTGGAGACCGGTGGCTGAGCGTCCTGTAGGGGGGCAATTCGGCCGCAATGTTGTTTATCAAGTATGCCAACACTTTAGGGAGGGTTCTGGCTGCTCGCGGGATGGCCTCAACTGCACGTTTGCGAGAAGCACGGAAGAAGCCTGCTTATGGAACTTTGCAAGAAACAAGAATATGGACAACAGCGCCATATTACAATGCATGAGTTCTAGGCATTCCCTGACGCCAGAAGACACGGCGAGGAACATACTCAGAGAGTTCTCCGGAACATTCCTTGAGCTGTGCAAGGCCTGTTTCCTCAGCAGTCCTCAGAGGTTGACGGTGCAGCGTGGCGATGGGGCCTGCTCTGCTGCAGCCCCCGGGGGCCACGCCTGGAGGCCCATTCTGGTCCATCATGTGTCGGAGGGCCGAGGAAAGGAGGTCTACCACGCGGTGCGCCCGCTTCCCCCGGGATGCACCTTTGAGTACTGCAGCCACGTCATCCAAGGAAAGCCCTGCTGGCACGAGGCCCTGCGCTGCAGCGCGGCCCATAGCGAGTTGGAGATGGCAGTGTGGCAGGCAGAGAGCGGCGAGCTGGCCGCCCCAGTCCGTCCCCTGCTCCTTCGTTTGAGCCAACAGCAGCAGCAGCAGCAGCAGCAGAGCAGCAGCAGCAGCAGCAGCAGCAGCAGCAGCAGCAGCAGCAGCAGCAGCAGCAGCAGCAGCAGAGCGATGGACGAGGAGGAGTTTTCTACTGTAAAGCCTGCCTTCTGACTCTGTCCTCCTCCGAGAGGTTCCTCAAGCACTGCGCCTCACCAGAGCATGCCCAGATCATCAGCGGTGACTCCAGCACACAGTGGGAGACCCGTCCACCACCACACAACCACAGAGAGGACTTTGGTCTCTGCGCCTGGTAAGCAGACCTTGTCCCAGTGGGCAGAGGAACCAAGCACTAAAATACAAACACAGCTATTAGTCAGTGCTGTTAAGTGCTGGGTCTTGCACTGGCCTTTCATGAACATTGAGTTGCTTTCACCCAGAGTCTAACCCACGACACATTGCGGTAGCCTATACTAAATGATAAATATTGTATGTAAACATAACATTTCATATAGGAATTAATAGAAAGATAACTAAGGTAAAATAATAATTTTATTGTGTATCCAAACATAGATAGGACACAAAATAATACAACTATTTAATGTTGTTAATCCTGTTCTATTTATTTAGATTAAAAATGTATTTATTATAAATTATATTCACTTGAATTTATGCATGCAAATTGGCCCTCTGAGTGATGTTAACCACTTCTCTTAGGCCAAACGACTGTGAATACGGTGACAGGTGTGTAAAAGCTCATTCTGAGGAGGAACTAAGAGAGTGGCACATGCGCACTGAAGAAGAAGAGGAGATCAGCGCTAACATCGATGCTCAGGGCCTCATGTCCTACGCTGAAAGGTTCCGGAGAGAATACAGGCATTGTTCCAATGAAGCAGACACCGTGAGTCCGAAAGCATCCGTCTTTTGAAAGGCCTTTTGAAACAACGAATATTATCCATTTATTGTATGTGACATATACTTTTCTGTATACATGAAATAGCAGACAGCAGTTTATATATAGATGATAGATATGTTATATATAAAATATATACACTACTAAGATTGGGGTCATCCAGACAATTTCATGTTTTCCATGAAAACTCACACATTTATTCCACAGTTTTCAGCTGTGCTAACATCATTGCACAAGGGCTTTCTAATCATCAATTATCCTTTTAACACGATTAGCCTAACAATGTACCATTAGAACCGGAGTGATGGTTGCTGGAAATGGGCCTCTGTACACCTATGTAGGTACTCCATAAGAAAATCAGCAGTTTCCAGCTAGAATAGTAATTCACCACATTCACAATGTCTAGACTGTGTTTCTGATTCATTTATTGTTATCTTCACTGAAAAATATAGTGCTTTTCCTTTTCTTTCTTTATTTCTGAGTGACCCCAAACTTTTGAACGGTAGTGCATATACACACATGTTTATATTTGTGTGTGTGATTACTAATATTATCATTTTCCAGATATCAGAGCATTTAGAGGATGTCAGCGTTACTTGTGAAGAAGATCTGTTAGTGGAGAACGAGGAAACGGATTTGAAATTTCAGTGGCACTTCCGAGTTGACACAGAGGTAAGATTGACATTCTAAACTTACTTACTGTTAAACCCTTTCTACGATAAGTTGGCAGACAAAATACATTAAACTAGGGTAGGCGATTTTTTTACTGAAATATTTGTCAAAAATGTCAAGTCAGCTATATGTAGGCGAAGTGCTCTGAGAATATCTGCACATCACTTTGCTCTCCCCTGCCTCTGTGTGCCCCCCCCAAAAATTGCCACCGCTCATGTACACTTTGACCAATCAGAGCGAGGCTCAGATTCTCCGTTCTTATTGGCTGTGGGACTGTCCGTCAACTTGGCACCGACGTTCGTGCGTCCCTGCGTGAGCGTTCACGAGCCTAGCAGCTTATGCTAACAAATTACAGTTGGACTTAGTTTGCTAACTTGCTTGGCTGATACAGCTACCTTTCTACCAGCGCAATTACAATGATTTTAAGATAACATACATGGTATGTCTGTGAGTAAGATGTTGATGCTATATATGTACTTATGCAGTTATCAGCACTAATGTTTAATTACCTCGGAATCGGACATGGTGTTTCGTCTTCCTATCAATGTAACTGAATTCACATGAACGCGCATCACTGACGTCGGAGGGAGGAGCTACAGCAGGTAGCGCGTGGGAGGGAGGGACCAGAGAGAACGCAACGGAATCTCAACGGCTGTTTTCCCCAAAATCGCATACCCTAGCTTTAAGGTTAGAGAAATAAATTGTAATCATGCATGAGGGCTTTACCCCAAGAATAATCTGTGCCGCTTTTCCACTCCTCATTTGCCTAAGACACCAACTTGAACTGGACTGGTTAGGGTTTGGGTTATGCTTTGCTTCTTAAGTAGATTGTGAGGCAAATTTAATATATCTTACTATAATTCTACAAGATATAGTTTCTAAGCTACCATGGTTATATTTTTGACTTGGATATCCAACATAATAAATAAAGAGTAGATGGTTATATTGTAATGGGGAAGTCCAGCGAGTGGACCCAAATGGGGGGCAGGGATGAGGTAGTGACTGTTACATGTGAAACAAGGATCTAGCGATGATTGTCTGGAGAAGCAGGGTTGAAATACTGTGAACTGATGAAGATTGCCGGCAGGTGTGTAGAACGCGGATTAATGAATGATGAGACTGGCCCCCACTAGTTGGCAGAATGGGACGGCGTGACACATATACTGTATATCACCATGTGCTGATATGTTTGAAAGGAAAATGTTTGCAGAGTAATACTGATTGATTTCTAGGTTACAATTTCTAGGTTACCTATTTTAACGGTCTGAAGCGCAAGTGAGAAGCGCCAAGTGCAAGTAGCTTTGTGGGCAGTTCTATGACGATGATGTCGCTAGTTTACCGGCGCAAAAATGACTCTTGCACCCCGGTGCAAATCTAAAAAGGGTTTGGTCTCATTTAGCCTAATTACCCGTAGGTTGGGTTTGGGCGTAACGTGCAATAAACCAATGAGAGTGTGTCTCACGTGAGACCCAGTCTCAAGGAAATACGTGGTTGCATTATAAAAAGAAGAGATGAAGCAGCTACCTTTTTTCCGTCGTGGTTTGCTTACAGAGCAGCGCACCTGCATTAAATATATCCGTGAATTGTCACAATTTCTCAGAATTAAAGGTGAAAGTAGAAATGGGTGGCCAAAAGCAGTCATATTGTTCAAAATTTGTGCTTTTGGCACGAAAAAAATTTAATTACGTGCCCCAGATCACGAATGAATAGATTAAATGACGTGACAGTGTCACGTATTTCCGTGAGATTGGGTTGGTGTTAGGGATGGGTATTGATAAGATTTTTGCGATTCCGATTCCATTTTCGATTCTGCTCACCGATTTGGTTCTTTATCGATTCTCTTATCGATTCTCATTTGGAAAAAAGGAGAACAAACAGGTCAATTAGAATCAACTTTAGTTCAGTTAGAAGTAACATGATGACTTTACAAACTGTCTTGAGTTATAATAATAATAAAATAAATATTCTTGTCTGTAGAAATTAACAACATACAATACAAGATAAGTTATTCTGTGGCAAATACAAGAATGGCCAGTAACATCCAGTAACATTTTTCTAATAGCCAGTGACGAATTCAGTCAAATTCAATGGAACTGTGCATTATTACAGCTATGACATATTAACAATTCTTCTGCAGAAAAATGAGCATGTCTGCTTTTTCAGGCAGAATGTGTGATCTCTATGACTGAGTGAAACATCTGGTTAGAGGACAAAATTCAAATTTGACATACTCTGACTTAGCATGCAATTGAACACATACACCTACCGAAATTCAGGGGCATCTACTGTGGCAAATGGGTGCAAGCCTTTGACAACAAGCTTTGTCACTGCTCGGTGACATTCATTTACCCTCGCCTGGGTCATAGCTTTCCCTGCCTCCGTGAAAAGAGGGGCTACAGGTAGACATGCACTGCCAGCCTCTGAGCCAGTCAGCCCCTTGTCACGGTCATTTTCTAAATTAAATGCATGAGAAGAAGGCATTCATTTAATGTTAACTGTTAGTATTAGCAGGTTTTACAATGAGGCAAATGGCGCTAACATGATAGGCAGTGTTGTTACGCTGCGGTATTAAAGGTCTCATCTCATCGTTTTTTCGTTAATTTTGTGGTGATCTGTAGTCTGAATTGATGCCCTAAGAGCCGGTTTTAGAGAAAAAAAAGCTTTGCTGGGTCTGTTTCATGCTGTTTTAGTTTGTTGGGGGAGGTGGGAGGGGACGAACGACAGGATTTCGCCTCTTAACATGAATATGCATGATATGCTAATCTGCTCGCCTCTGATTGGCTAAGAGCACTGTGACGCTGAGCTGCAGAAATGAGCTCTGCTACTTCCTGTCTGCCGGTGGGCGGTAGCAAGCTAGCTAAGCTGGGCGGGAGGCGTGGCCATGAATACTAATTTTCGGTGTGACATCACACCGATAGGGTTTTCTCATCCGCTCGTTTTTCTCTGTGATTTCTCTGATTGCCTAATATAGGTAATGGGGGTAGAGGAACACTTTCACACGCAGCATGCATATGCAGCTCGTAGAGACCTATAGTATTTTAACAAAAACAAGTATTCTCAGTTTCTCACGGAATGAGACCTTTAAAAGCAGAGGAGGACATGCTAACGTTGCTGCTGCTGCTGCTGGGTTGAGAATCACTCCGGAGCGTATCAAAACCGCGACATTCATTCAAAGTTATCGCATGCTGTGTGCGCAAATGTTTCTGCATATTGGTAGTATTTCCTCCCATAGAGGAAATATCCACTTTGCAAATATTGCAAGTTACCCTGTTGTCACCCTTTCTCGTGAAATGTAACCACACTTTCGACGCGTCTTGTGGAGCTTGATTGGTCTCAGTGGCTCAGCCCTCTCCTGGTTACGTCTCGCTCACGCACGTTGCGTACCTATCTTTGCGTAAGCTACGCAACGTGCATCGTGACGTCATTCGCGTCCGCTCGGAATCGATAAGGGAATCGTTTGCAAAACTGGCAAACGATCCCAAGGAATCAAAACAGTCGGAACCGGTTCTCAACAATAACCAGTTTTCGATACCCATCCCTAGTTGGTGTGTCATAGAGAGGCGCGACATGTCTCTTAGGTAAAAGCTAATAAAAGAGCATGAGGAAGCCCAGGTGGCTGCTGCGCAGATATCCTCCATAGGCATCCCTCTTTGCAGAGCGACAGAGGACGATATTCCTCTGGTCGAGTGAGCTCTGATAGTCTCAGGCGGCACTGCCCCCACTGACACATAAGCCTGTGTGATAGCATCACACAGCCAATGTGACAGCCGTTGTTTCATCAGGGGGAGGCCTTGGGAATGTTCTCTGTAATGCACAAATAACTGTTGAGATTTACGCAGAGCCTCCGTGCGCTTCACATAACAGGCAAGCGCGCGGACGGGGAAAAAGAGATGGGCTGTTGCTTCCTGCTGAGACTGATGAGGAGGGAGAGAGAAAGCATTGAGTGTTGTTACTCTCGATCTGAACAAGCTAGTAATACTCTTTGGTGTAAAAGCCGGGTTCGGGCGTAATATGGCCGAACTGCCGTCTCCTGGTATTCTAAGACAAGAAGGGGCTACAGAGAGTGCAGACAGGTTGCTCACTCTCTTAGCTGACGTCAGGGCCAGCAGCAAAGCTGTCTTGGCTGACACAAACTTGAGGGGCACCCGGTCAATAGGCTAAAATGGGGCTTTAACCAGTGCGCGCAGCACTAGTGTTAAATCCCATTAAGTGAGAGAGCACGTCACGGGTCGCTCTCTCCTACACCTTTTAGGAAGCGCTTCATTAAGGGGCGACTAAAAAGTTTTATCCCCGAAACCTTCGTGGCATAATGAAACAGCAGCCGCGTACGTTTCAACCATGCTAAAAGCCAGCCCTCTTTCCATCAGTGTCTGGAGGAAAGTGAGCACACGCGGCAAAGGGCAGGAGACGGGAATACAACCCCTCCGTGCACCATTTCTGGAAAGCTGCCCATTTAGCTGAATAACATGCTCTGGTGGATTCAGCTCTGGCACCCTGGATGGTCCATACGACCTCCTGTCAGACTCAAGTTGTTTCAGGGTGTTTAGGGGAACTAGAAAATAACAGGGAGGGGTAATTACGTGAATTGATACAAATCCACCAGTGGCAGCATTGTACTTTGAAAGCTGGTAGGCAGCATGTCTTGAACTACGAGGGACAGAAGGAAAGGATGCAAAGATAATCAGGCCTACTCTTGATTTGTAAAACTAAATGAAAAAATCTGGGCCTAGCATTGGGCCTACTTTTGCCGTCAATGACTGAAGCTATTGGTTGTAATTTGGCTATGTTTATTTTCAGCTACAATTATGGATAAAAATGAAGACACAAGATCAAAAGTGAGAATGGCAGTTTAGATGCATCATGCCTCGAATCAGTCACTAAGATTCCAACAACAGTGAAGAATGGTCAGGAGGGCTGCTTGCTTCCTGCTGAGACTGATGAGGAGGGGAGAGAAAGCATTCAGTGTTGATATGTAGATTAACCATCTGGTTAACAAAGGGTTTGGTTTTATTGGGAGAGAGAGCTGCCCTCAGAATCTTGACAGAAACTGTATAATGCCGCGATTCCACTGGAGGGTGCGGTTCGGTTTGGTCCGCAAAGGTGCAGCACGTTTCGCGTTTCCACCACCAAAAGTGGGCGTGGCCCGGACTGAGCCGTACTCGTTTCGCACTCGTCAACAGTACTCATCTGTTGGGGTACTGAGACGCCTGGAAGGGTGCCGGCAAGTTCAACCTACACTTGCCCTGCATTGTTTGGTCGACAGAATCGTCGCTTCCGGGCGACATGGGGATAAAAACAAAGAAATAGTACCTGCAAGGTATTATTCTGGACAATGGATATATCGCGCAAAAAAAGGAGGGGGAGACGTTCCGAAACTGTTGCTGGATCGACATTTCCCTGGTAGCTCTTGGTTCAATGTGTCGCACTCCTCTTTTCCATTGTTTTTATTGAGCAGGCTACACTGTGTCACGCTGCTATTATGTCACGTTGTTTACGTAGCTGCCGTGGAGATCGACATCCGGCCTACCATAAGGGTACTGTCAGCGGTGGAAACGCGACCTCGGAACTGAGCTGGGCTATACCGCCCCCTTACTACCGGACTGAGGCGAACCGAACAGCACTCTCCAGTTGAAATGTGCCATAAGAACTTAAGAACCTGCGGAGCAATTTGAGCGACAGGCTGATTTCCCATGCAGGGGACTTCGGTCTGCGCCCCTCTTGGAGGGATGTGGGTGGATTTCCCACCTGGAGACATCTCCTTGTAAACCTGATAGAGAGACGCAGGGCGAACTCCCATCTTAGGCTGTGGTGGAAATAACCGAGATCTAACTCTTCGACTAACTAAGAGATCAAAAGAAATTGAGGGGTCCAGAGCAAGTATGACAAAAAGACTATTGTTAAAAAGGCAACAACAAAGCCGAGTGGTTTGCAAAGCCCTACCAGTCAACAGGTCCCGGTGTCCTCTTTATCCACACATACGCACAGCAGTTTCTTGTTTGGGGTGTCCGCCCACAATCAGTCATAGATTTCTTTGAGCGAATGGTCAACAATGCTAATCTAAAGCCCCAGGCTGAGGTCAGCACGCGTTCGCCCCGTATCCTCTGGCTCCTGTGGGGGGTTCCAATTTATGCTCTGACCCTAGACTTCCTGGCACCCTGTCGAGCCCTGGATCAGAATCCAGAGGTGTTTCAGATGTTTTCTACCATTAGATATTTAGGCCTAATAATAATCATGGTTTACCATGGAGTATAATCATTAATTTCTTCCACAAGGTCTAGGACTATTGTTTGTTGTATGCATGTTGTGTTGTATCATTGTTTGTATGCTATTGTACTTTTATAACAAATATATGACCATAATTGTTTACAAGTATTGTGTGCTTTGTGCATTAAGAAATCTCATCTGCCCTAGACGCAATATCTGTTAAACGGAATTGCCATGACATGGGAATTGTCGTGGGAATTTCTCTATCAGATATTACGTCTGAGATATTTAGATGCAAAAAGCACACAATACTTGAAGGCAATATTTGTAATTAGCGTACGAACAAAGATACATCTCAATATGCATCATCAAATACAAAAAAAAAGGCATACAATACTAATCTGAGGCCTCAGATGAGCGTTCGCCCTGCGTCTCTCTAAAGGTTCAGAAGGAGAAGTCCACTGAGTGGCTCAAGTCAGGAGTTCTTATACACTTGTAACGGCCAATCTCATTTCTCTATTTTACCCCTTCCCCTTCCCCTTGCCCCTTCCCCTTGCCCTACGTCTTGGCCCTTGAAACAGAGTGTTAAGGGCTAGGGGTAACAACAGTACCCTATGAATTGAGACAACACTCGTTACGGTTACGTCATCATACATCGTCGCTAGCTGGCTGCACGTCACCAGAGAGCGACAATTGTTAGATAACAAACTTGAAGATGCCGGTTGCAGTGTATTTGGGTACCCCTTGGTTTCAAGTAAGCTCCCGATCTTACTTGGTTTTAAGGGGTATCTACCCCTTGCCCTTATCCCTACCCCTCGATCGAAATGAGAATTGAGATAGCCCTTCGTCTCACGGGCACGCGCAAAACCAAGGGGAAGGGGGAAGGGGAAGGGGTAAAATAGAGAATTGAGATTGGCCGTTAGATCGGATCCTTGAAGCCAGCTGGCCCCCAATAAACCAAAAGCATTTGTTAACCAGATGTTACTGTATTGATTGAAGTTCCTTAAGAGATTGAAAAGATAGTTGCGGCCGTTTCTTATCACCCATTGCTTCTCTGCGCAACCAAGGGGGTCAAGGAAAACAGGCCCAAACCAAACTATGGACAACGCGGGAACGGAATGTGAAACCAGATGACATCACATGAAACACTAAGATTTACAATTTAGAAGACCCTGCAGAATAGCAGGGTGGCAAGATCATACACAGAATAGTATATAAAACCTAAGTTCATAAAGAAAAACGTAACATTTGGATTTTCCATCACAGTCTAGTGAAAGATATGCGGCAATACATTAACAAACATTGTTCTTACCAGTGTATACTTTATCGTTATCGACTTGTGTTCATAATATGCATGTGTCCCCCGTTAATATACATTGCCATGGACTGTATTACACGTTGGTTACGTGTATGGGTGCACACCAAGCATCACCCGCATTCATTCATGCTCTTAATCACACAAAACTGTTTTCTCACAATCAAATACTCAAAAAAGAGATTTGTTTTCGAAAGCTGGGATATAGTCTACTTTACTCAAGTTTATAATTGTTATTATTATTGTTATTACTTTAACGCATGGCATAGCCTACTGCAGTGTTCATACATGCAGCCACTATGGAATTTTTTTTTCCTACAATCAAACTCATCCAGGCACGCGGGAAGATGTTTTAAGTAGGGGGGGATGCCAACTGAATGAATGAATGAGTGACGTCATCGTATTTTTTTCTGCTACTGTACCCTAGCGCATCGCACACTAGGCCTACTAAGCTGCTTACTGGCTCCCAAAAACTACACGCAAATAAAACATACCGTACATAAATTCTTCGATGAAATGCAAATTTTATTACATTTTTTGTCTATATGTAAAGTACAGTAATCAACTCATGACATGACAGACACAAAATTAGTTTTAACGCAGTGACACTGCGACTGTCCGTGGTGCGGAACCGAACCTCACAAAAGGCCTCAACAAAATTAGATACATTGAAACGCTATAAGCGCTGTCCTTGGTGCTCAGGCTGAGCAAGAAAAAACAATGGCCCTAAAATAACATCAGCAGAAAAAGGAAGCGGCCAGCAGAAAAAACATTAAAAAAAATAAAATAAAAAAAACAGCCAGCGGCAAGTGGTAACCAGAAAAACAGCGGCGATCACCATGGCCAAGCAACTTCGCATATCTGAAATTAAGAAATAAAAACAAGAGAGCTGTTAGCAACCTAACGTTGTTGCTGCTGCAGCTATTACTGTTATCCAAACTAAATTAATGGAAGCAAAGATTGTTTAACCTATGATTACGCATTATGTTGCCTTCTTTCCACAGCAAATACATTATTTCCCCTAATCATGATTATTTCATGATCATTTTAGTTATGAAACTTTAGTAACCTCACATGATTTTCAAGGTGTGCGTACCCACAAGCAGGATTTCACACATATAAAATGTGACTGGAATTAATAAACAAGCCGTAAATGCACAGTGATAGTGTTAGGAATAAAATCAGGTCTTACCTTGATTTACATGGCACCAAACGTGGCCTTGGGTTCTGGTGTGTTCCTGATGAAGCTCCTAACGAGAGAGGGCACATCCACTCTGTCCAGGATGTGACTGTGTATGTGCATCACAGCCAGATGTGTCAACCTCTTCTGGCTCATGGTACTTCGCATCCAGGTCTTCAGTCGTCTGAGGGAGGAGAACGATCTCTCAGATGGAGCAGCTGACACAGGCAGACACAGGCAAAGTTCAATAAAGGCCTCGACCTCCTTAAACAGCCCCCTGGTCTGTGGATGCAGCGCTGAAATAAATTCAGCAACATCTGGGACAGATCTGAAAATGTTATCCTTGCTCATGTCACTCAGTAAAGTCAGCTGCATTTGTAAGCTTGATCTGTTGAATGTTTTGGGGAGGTGCACTTCTTCCAGTCCAGCCAGGTTTTGGTTTAAAGCATTAATGAGAGTGGTTTCTCTATGGGCAGCCACCTTCATTCCAGCTTGGTCAAATATTCGACTAAGCTCTGCTTCAACTATGTCCACGGCTTCAATGAGTCAGGCACCACGGCTTCAGGCTGTATGGTGCTGCGGATGCGAGCCAGGGTTTTGCTCGTCCTGGAGGGAGGGGGCATCTCAAGATTATTGTGGGCTGCACAAATCTTTCCTTTGTCAACGAGCTGCTTTAAAATATTGTCCTCCCGAAGTGTCTCCCTCATGTGTTGCTGAAGAACGCTGACGCACTCCAGCGCTGTGCGAGCAGTGAGGGTTTTGCTCTGCAGACTTCGTGCCACTGCCTCAGAGGGCCTGAAAAGCGCCTCGCTGCACACAAAGCCAAAATATGTCTTCGCTTTTTTTGCTTGCTTGTACAAGCCGGAGATCTTGGCCCGCGTCTCACCCCTCATTGTCTTGTCTTGCTCCAATGTTTTAAGTGTCTCCAGGAGTGTCGTGTATACAGCCATAACTCGGGAGATGGCTGTGGTGCGGATGCACCATCGAGTCGGACATAGCCCCAGGACGTTGCAGACCACATCTTCAGAGCCGAAAAGAGACTGGAACAATTGTTTGCGTTTGGAGGACTCCCAGAGAACAACGGAAACTCCCTGAACAAAGTTCAGCGTGTCTGCAATGAGTCTCACGTCCCTCGCTACCTCCTGCAGAAAAAGGTCTAGTGCATGGTTACTGCAGTGGACGTAGAGGGAGTCTGGACACTGCGCTTTAAGTTTCGCCTGAACACCATTTACGCGCCCGGACGTATTAGAGACACCATCAAAACAGTATCCATGCAGGCGTTCCAGGGGGAAGTTCAAACGGAGAAAAATGTCCTTGATGCATGTAAACAGTGTTTCTGCTGAAGAGTTGGGTGCACTGTAGAATCCAAGAAACACGTTCTGTGCTTTTAAATCGGTATCCACAAACTGCAAGCAGCAGGAGAATTGTTCACATGCACTGATTTCTGTATTTCCATCCGCTGTGAGTCCAAAGAAGGAACAGTGGCGAGTCTCAGAAATGATTTCTCGCTGTATGGCGTGAGCAAACATCTCAATTATTTCGTTTTGGATGGTATCCGACATCCACTCTGCATAAAAAACATTCTCTGGCTCTTGGTAGTGAGTGCGTCCTCTCCAGCATAAGCTGCCATAGGACGCCGTCGCGATGACTATGCCCTCTGAGCGGCATCCCCTCCCGGCCCAGGAATTTAATGGATCTGAATAAAAGTTCCAACACGGTCCTGGCCGTCTTTTGATCCCGAGCTGCTAAATCAGAAAGCATAGCACTGATAGGAGTTGCTTTCAGTGTAGCTAGTGCCCGCAATGAATCAGAATGCAGGTCTGACAGCTTGTGTTGGGCAAACTCTTCTCTCGCCTTTTTACAGTTGCAAAAGCCGCCCCTAGCAAATGAGCTGTCACTATGGGAGTGCAGCAGTAATCCCTTCGCCACTGCTTGATTGCAGGTAAAGCACAACACACTGTCTGTTTCTGAGACATAATGCAACCATCGCCATTTTTCAAACCATCTTCGTTGGAATGAACTCTCAAAACTTTCAGAGCCGAATCTCCTTCCTGGAAAGTTGAGATTTGGTTGAAACGGCGCCTCGCCCCCGGCATCGGGGGCCCTGGTCATACCGGAACGTGCAGAGTTGGAGCCGGGCTGTTGTTTCTCGCAGCCCCCGCTGCCGCCGTCTCCTGGCGGGAGCTGCGGGGCTGGTGCTGAGCTGCTAATGCTAGCTGGGATCTCTTCTGTAGTAGGAGGATGAATGTTGCTGTTTTCATCTTCTTTGTCGTCCTCCTCCTCGGTGATAGTCGTTTTTGTTTTTTTTGAAATAGGCACAGTAACATTACTTGTGAAAAAATCCAATATTCCTTTCTGTTTTACTCAACGTCCACGGTTGTCACTCGCCATTGTTATTCAACTATTCGGTTGAATATGCTTCCTGGTGAGAGAGTCTCCTCCACAATCTTTTAATTATTATTATATATTTCCCCACACATTCCCACAACTCTATTTACACCCCATATAATTTACAGATATTATATATATATACTTTAAAAAAAAAATATATATATATATTTATTCATTTATTTCAAACATTTAGGTTTACAGTGATGTTACACCCTGCACCACCAGGGGGGGGCTGCAGCCCCGGCAGCACCCCCCTTCCCGCGCTACTGAACTCATCATGAAATTATTTCAATAATGCTTTTTGTTTTGATGTTTCAGCTGTATATAGCCTACTGGTGTGTAAGCTTATGTTACAGTTCCAACCTGCCATGGTACGTCAAAATAGCAACACCAACTGCGCTATCCACTAGTGCACTTAGATCAGGTATTTATTGGTCAGTGGCAGGAGCGTCGCTAGCAATTGAAAACATTCGGGGCTGTAGCCCAGAAGTTAGAGAGCTTTTAAAACGGGGTCGGAGGGTTTCTCCTCCGAGAATATTTGAAAATCGGGCTGATGAACATTAAATTGTAACGTAGTTTGAGAAGTAAAAGAAAGACCAATCGTCATGTCGGACTGACCTCACGATCATTGTCAATGTCAACCATAAAACTTTGTTTTCCCCAAAAACCCTGTCGTCTGTCGTTATGGTGGGTTGTCCAAAGGCTGCTGATTTTATGCGTGTTGGACACCGCAACAGTGGGTCACTCTGTTATAACCTGCATGAGAGTTCAATGTTGTCATTAGCTGTTACGTCTTTCTGACCAATCGCAGTTCAAGGCCGACCTGGGCTGTACCACTTCGGGAGGGGCGCTCAGTTGTCTTCAACGTTTACCATTTAGTCGATTGCACTTACCCGTGCCACGAACGGTGGCCCACAGGGAATTCTCCCAACTCTCCGATTGACTCGCTCGCGTGCGTGTGTGCGTGCTTGCACGCGCGTGTGTGTTATTCGATTGCCTGGTAAACGTGTAGGCCTACGGTAATATTCATACTGGTTTAAATAATACATTTGATAGTATTTCCCATCGTTGCTGAGCAAGAGTTTTGTTTGAAATTAGGTGATAGAAGTTTAACGGTACCACTGTCATGCACCTACCCGATGTCAAGTGGACCGGGTCGAATTCACGGGAACTGCCCATTGGTCCGACCACCCATTGGTCCGACCTCCCATTAGTCCGACAAAATGCCCATTGGTCCGACCTCCCATTGGTTCGACCTCCCGTTACTCCGACAAATCTATGGTCGACTCGATCAAAATAGCAACACCAACAAGTCGCTACCACATAGGAGTGTCGAACCATGGTAGATCTGTTAGTTCAGTGGCAGTGCCCGTACTATCTTGACAAGCCGCTTCATTGCGAGCATGCGTCTCTGTATCTCTCTGAGAGTTTTTTTAAACGCTGTGTCCGAAGGCTTTGTCACATCGTAGCAATATTTGAAAATCGGGCCAATGAACATGCAGATTGTAGAGGGAGAGAGAGAGAAAGAAAGAGAGACGAAAGAGCTCTGTCGGAATGCACTCACGATCATTGATCAAGGTCGAGCGCATCGGAGCCAGTTTCCTCTCGATGCCTGTTGTCTGTCGATTGTGGCAGATTGTCGCCAAGAGGCTGCTGACCTTCTGTGCCAGGCTCGCCGCTCAGTGGGGACATTTGTGTTATTCATCTTAAAAGAGATGCTGAATAGAGGCATTAGTGTTACACATTCACCCAGGCTACACACTCACAAGCTACCTACAGACACACAGCCTGAGGGCTGGAGCACTGCGCATCGGTGCGCGTGCTCAACCTGTCAGTGCGTGCGTATTATTTCAACGCCGTCTGACAGTGAACGCGACATTGTAAATTCAATTCCAACTTCTCAAATATCCGACTCGCGTGCGTGTGTTTGGCTTACAGATGCATTAGTGCAGTTCGAACTAATGAGGACGTTCAACGTGTAGGTCGAACTCTCATACTCCGACTGTCGGAACAATGGGAAGTTCGACTAGTATTGGGAGTTCGAACTAATGGGAGGTTCGGACCAATGGGAGGTCGATAGAATGGGAGGTCGACCAATGGAGCACCTACGGATGTCGGACCAGTGCCATGGACCCGAATTCACTGCGGGTCTCTCTTCTTATATTCATCTTGCCAAAGATATTTTATTACTGTCCTTCTAACACTCTGATCTCACTAAAAGGCTAGCAGCACGAAACAGCATTATGGACAACATGCGCTATGCATAGGGAAGAAAGAATACCAACGCTGAATTTGCAACATTCTGCAACAAATGATTCTAAATCTGCCCATATATGGACATATCAGAGTTTTGCGGTTTCCACTCGCTACAATGTTGCATCTGTGGCCGCTGGTTAATACGACCACAAAGAAGTAAACTACGGGGCTATCTTCATCATTATGGTTTTGTTTTTTTGACGGCACAGCGATCCGGGGCTATTCCCAAAAGATCCGGGGCTATAGCCTCGAATGCCCCGGTCTAACGACGCGCCTGGTCAGTGGCGCAATGGCTTTTTCGGTATAATAAAGTCAATCAGTAAAATAGCACCATGTATCATTTGCGCCGGAACACGCCTCTGATTTTCACCAACACGACTCCCAGGGTGCAAATATAGTGGCGCGAGTTTGCTGTAGGGTAAAATCTGCCTTGCGCCAGATGCAAACTAGAAATGATGCATGCGTCGGCTTAGAAAGTAAATTGCGCTGGGTGCAAGCTGGGCCCATGGTGTCTAAAGGTGTCCATGGGAACATTTGTTTATCACTTTATTCAAGGATTTTTAAATATGTCTATTTTTCTTTCTGTGAACACAGAGACAACTTGAGCACGTGGCCCTTCTGAAGAACCAACCAGGAGCGTCTTTTTCCCTAAATGCAATCACTTCTGAAAGCGTTTGCTCCTATTCCTTGGGGAAGACGTTCCAGAACACAGATTCGCAGACCTACGACATCACAGTATTCTTTGCGTCGGCTGTTCCAGGTCTCTATGAACAGTGGCTTGTGTTGGACTTTGATATGAGACCTGTTCTCCTGCGAGTTCTGAAGGTGACGGTAGGGGCGGGTTCTCAGGATTTCACAGAGGAACCCATTGCGGGCTGCGGGGTATCTCTACAGCCTCTTGAACGTTGGCATCCAGAAAACAAGGTGATAATTCCATGTGTGGAACGGACGGAGGATCAAGATGACTTACTTAAGAAGTACAAGCCTCCCCAGACAGTTTTTGCCCGTCTGCCTGTGTGTTGAGAGCCAGACACCGTGGAATGCTGAGAACTACAGAGAGAAAATGCACAACTTCCTGTACAGAGAGGAACAGGCAGAGAACGAGCTTGTTTCAAGGTAAATTCATTTCTAGTTTACCCTCAAATTTCTTTGCCTCATCTCGGCAACCTCTTAGCTTTGAGAACATAGTGGCATCACTTAGAGATGACTCACTACGTTCTCAAAGTACAGAGGTTAAGAAAATGTGGAACTGCTCCCCTTGGCTGTTTTATGATAAAATAGATTACTTTTGCAGTCTACACACCTTTTTAATATGTTTTCACAAAACAGGCCAGTCCAGGACACCTTATACAATACAGACCAGTACACGACACCTTACACAGTACAGACCAGTATTGGACACCTTATACAATACAATACAGGCCAGTACAGGACACCCTACACAACAACTGGACATTTAAGAACTTCGTATATTCATATATAAGGAAATTGCCTGGCTTAACTTTGAGGTTTAACATTGCAAGGGAAATTAATAACCATGTTTACTTTTTATTGTAGAATTGGAATTCGTGGAGAGATGACGACATCCGAAAGTTTGCCAACAAAATATTCTGGTACAGTGATCAATATTCAGGGAGAATTGTTTGGCACTGTCTCGGCACCTTTTCATCTTACTCCAGACACTCCAGAGGGATGTGTACTCAAACGAAGCATTCAGACTGGTCTCATAGCACCATCATTTCCAAAGGATCACGGCTCCAAGGTCTACGAAGCCATCGTACTGAAGGACACTGCCAATAACAAAATCAATTTAAAACTTTCCAAAAGATGCTGCTCAGACCTTCAACTCAAAAGTGGTGAAACACACCAAATGGAGTTGCAGTTTCAGTTGGATCGTTTTTCCTTCTGCGTGATGCACAAGGCAATAGACCGGCTTCCAGATACCAACATGGTCTTACCAGACCTTGATAACTGTGAGGTGCCTGTGAACAGTCCTCGATACCATCATTTGAATGTCAAACAGCAGGCTGCAGTTGACTTCATTATAGGCAAGTCAGATCCCAACAGAGGTGTGGCACCACTACTCATTTATGGACCATTTGGGACTGGAAAAACCTTCACCCTTGCAACAGCAGCCAGAGAAATTGCCCGGGATCCTCAAAACAAAGTGTTGATCTGCACCCACACCAACAGGTACCTTGTCGACCCACAAGCAAAAACTCACTGTTTATCTAGTTAAGTCATTATGTAATTATCTAATAGTCTTTCAAACTAAATGGCCTTATTGGTCGGCACATACTGCAATTAGGAGATTACTGGAAATATCCCATAGTTATTAAATGTCGTAGAAAAAGTATCAATAACATGAGGAAAAACCCACTTCCTATAGATTAGATAGTCAGCAAAGGCCTGAGGGAAGCTAGGGAGGCTGTACGGATTGATACTTTGACTTTATGGGGACATATTCTGTATGGCTGCATACATAAAAATGTGTTGTTTTACATTTCAATTGTCTCTTTATGTAGACATATTTAGAAGGATGTTCAGCTTACTTCCACTTGCTATTTATTTCATTTTCTTTTAGCTCTGCAGACCTGTATGTCAAAGATCACTTCCATTCCTTCATCATCAACGGAGACCATAATATAAAGCCAATAAGAATAAAGACAAATCAACATTCATCTCTAAAGGCCACTGACAAAATCACATTGAAATATTGCCTGCTCTCTGAGTGTAGAACCTACTTTCGGTTCCCTACAAAGAAAGCACTGGATTCCCACAAAATAGTCATCACAACAACAACAATGGCCAAACGTTTTCATGACCTCAAGCTGCAAGAGGGATACTTCACCCACATTCTAATTGATGAGGCGTCCCAGATGCTGGAATGTGAAGCGCTGATCCCCCTTGGGCTAGCTGGGCCCAGCACCAGGGTTGTGTTAGCTGGAGATCATATGCAAATGGGACCAAAGCTCTTCTCTGTGGACGATCACCAACGATCGGATTACACCCTTCTCAACAGATTGTTCCATTATTATCAGGGCCATAGCAGTGAAGTTGCCCAGAAGAGTAGAATCCTGTTCAACGAAAACTACCGCTCAACCAAAGAAATAGTAGAGTTTGTATCAACTCACTTCTACGTTGGCAGGGGGGAAGTCATAAAGTGTGGCAAAACAGTTCCAGCTGGGCCGAATGACAACTCCATCAAGTTCCATCATGTACGGGGAGACTGCCAGCTGAACCTGCATTCAATGTCATGGTCTAATAATGCAGAGGTTAACAAGGTTGTTGAAGTCCTGGAAGACATTTTACATGGCTGGCCCCCTACCTGGGGGTCCAAGGACCCAAGCTCCATCTGTGTTCTATCAGAGGGGTGGCAGGTAAATGTGTGCTTTCATTCATTAGGCGAGTACTGCAAGCAGTGCTCAACTATTGTTATTCTTAGGCTTTATTCGTTCTTTCTTATTCTCTACAAATTTTTGGACCTTACTCCTTCCAGATTTTTTTACCTGAAGATTCCATTCCACTTTTAGAATGTTCATATTAGCTTGGAATCGTGCACTACCATTCATATTTTTTTCTTTTAAAATACTTTTTATTTTATTTTTAAATGGTGTGCATATTTACATTATTTACTCCATTTAGACTTTTGAATTCTGTTCAAATCTATATTTGATTCAAACCATTCAAAATTCCTTTGCATCTTAAACTCTGTTGCTTTAATCAAACTTAATTTGCACTACAGAAATACCGCATTTCCTGAAATGCATTTTCTAGTTACATTAAATGTTCTACTTTTGATCAGATATGAGCTTGCAAGGCGAGTGGTGGAGCATATGTTCTGACACAAGCACCCCAAGGCCACTAGTGTGGCAAGAGGGAAAAAGATGAAATTATACGTTCATTATTTCCTCATGCCTGTGAAAACATTTCTATACTTCTTGTAAAATCGTAAATAATACATTCTTGTTCTTTAATTCTCTTAGGTTAAGAAAATCAGGACAGCACTTTGGAGAAAAAAACTTGAAAAGGTTCTTGTTGAGAATTTCGCAAATGTCCAAGGTAGCGTCTTTGAAGCAGCCTTGAATTACTTCTTTTGGATATTTTATTAGATGTATATTTACCTATGGATAAGTGAATATATCATTTCCTTTACATTTGTATTTCGAATCAAATTGATTAGAAATACTATTAATTCCTCTATACTTGCCATTGTGTTTCAACAGGTAAAGAATTCAGGGCAGTCATAATAAACTCTGTTCAAACACGTGAGAGCCTAATGACAGCTCACTTGCCTGGCATGGAGCTGTTCAATGATGCCCGACGTCTTAAACACAGCCATGACCAGGGCTCAGTCCCTGGTGGTGGTCGTAGGAGATGCTACTGCCCTCAGTTACTTTGGAAAATCCTCAAGAATATGGAAATGTTACATAGATCACTGCATCAGCAAGAACAGTCTTGAACCAAAACATTTCACCAAAGATTTCTTTGAAAAAGATATTGAAGAAATTGCAAGGTTTCGAAGGCCTGAGCCCCCTGAGATCTGTGATGACACGGATATGATCCTTCAACAGCTAAAGGAAGAATATGACCAGTGTGAAACAGACTCAGATGAAGACAATTTGGATGATGGGCCAAATGATGGTGTGAAATATTCACACAATAAAACGATGGGTAAGGCTAACCTTTTGCAGTTGTGTAAAAGCCAACCAGCTATTTACAAGCATGGGCAGTTGGTCATGCGGTCAAGTAACTCCGGATATATCATACCATTTGACAATCCAACCCAACACATACACCTCAAAGGAAGGAAGAACTTGGACCATGCTTTCAATGGAGATGAAGTCGTCGTTGAATTATCCTCTGATGACACTGAGCAGCACAGGGTGTTAGACATTATCAACAGTGAAGATTCAAAAAAAGTATTTGTGTGTACAATTGAGGATCCAGAACAATGCAATGAAAAATCTAAATTCCTTAGAAAGATCATGGTGCCTATTGTTAGAAATAGCCACAAAATCTGTATATTGATCCTGAGGAAACATTGGAAGAGGCTTGCAGTATGGAAGCACATTGATGGTCGTTGGAAAATTGACACATATCGTGACATTGATGAACATCTCATACAAAATCACGTTTTCATGGTGCAGGTGATAAACTGGAAAGATGGTCATGCATTTCCGTTGGGTAACGTGATCCAAATTCTTCCAATTGACCAACCGAGGTCTTTGGAGGTTGGACTAAGGATTTTGAACGAGGAATTCAAAGTGACCACATTTGATTCTCCTGGCAGGCTGGATAAAGTGGGGAGGTCAACTGCATGTAAGGATCGAGTGAATCTTTGTGGAATAATTACCTTCACTGTCGATCCACTAAATGCCAGGGCCTTGGACGATGCCATCAGCATCAGAGATGAGAGGGAACATTATGAGTTGGGAGTTCATATCGCAGATGTGGCAAGTTTTGTGTCACCTGGTTCCATTTTAGATGAACAGGCAAGACAAAGGGTTGCCACATATCACAGTTTGCAAAAGGAACAACATCCCATGTTCCCTGAAGACCTGATCAAGGAATTAAGTCTTCTATTTGACGATAAGCCAAATCAACGAGATGTCGTCTCATTGATTGTGAAAGTCAACAAGGAAACAAATGAGATAGTTGGAACACCAACCTTTCAGCTATCTGTGATCCAGACAAATGTAAGTCTTTCCTATGAAGCTACTGAGGATATCATATGTGGAAGAAATCAACATATATATGTCAAGATGTAGAAGTAAGAAGTATCATAATGGCTTATCATTTTGCAAAAGCTCAAAGAAAGATCAGACTTCGGGACTGGGCTTATGCTGCAACTGATAAGAATCGTCTACCAGGGAAGAGAAAAGCCCATTTGATGATTGAGGAGCTAAATGTCTTGTTCAATTCTGAGGCATCTAAGATTTTGACCAGCACATACGATACTCAAGACCTCACACCATTGCGGTGTCAAGCTCCACCTAAGCCTGAGCAGCTGGAACAATTCAAGAAAAGATACAGCGAGCTTGTGCCCCTATCTTTCCATGTAAGGAACAAAGTTGGACACAATCAAAATGTTGCAGAAGCCCAATATTTGGCTGATGGCAAGAGCTTTCATGTGCTAACAAAGGTATGGAATGACATCCAGGTAGCGACCAGAGAAGGAAGTGACATTGACAAAATAGTTGACCTGATTGCTGCGGATGACATACACCCTCAGCTAATGCCAGTACTGAAAGATTTTAAACAGTGCCTAGGGAAAGCATATGTCATTCGCTCCAAATCTTCTTCCAAAGCAGAGGTTGGGCACTACAGTCTGAATCTAAAGTCTTACACACAGGCATCCTCACCGATTCGAAGGTACAATGACATTGTGTTGCAACGGCTTTTGCACACACTCATTTGTGGGACTCCAGTTGATTATACTGCCAGAGAGATTAACATGTTGTGTGAAGAGTTTGAACAGAGAACAAAGACTGTAAAGGACTACGAAAAAAAGGCTGAAATGATTAACCTTGCAATGAACGTAAAGAAACATAATGTCTCAAAGCTAGCAATTATTGTGCGAACAGACAAAGAAAGTGAATGTTTCAAGGTTTCATTTCCTTTTGACAAGGACGTCTTCCCAGAAAGTCTACCAATCATGTATACAGACTTACAACTGGATGACCAACCGGTTTATGACAAAGGAAGTAAGAGCATTACCCTTAAATGGAAAAAACGAGTCTACACTTTTGACAATGTAAAAATCAGAAAAGACATGAAAAGGCTGCCAAATAGTGGCTGCTGCACAGAGATACCAGCCTCAACATGGAAAGCCATTGTTGAGGCAGTTGAAAACGAAAGTTGGACGGAAATGAAGACTCTCATATTGGGAGCAGGAACAAAGAAACTGGAACATACCTGGAAACAAACCCCCAGTAAGAAGTCTGACCTCGCTGCTAGCCCATGCACATTGGATGAACAGCATTACATTGACCTTGAGGTCCAACTGAAACCAGGTGACATCCTTCAGCTCCAAATTACATCAGAGGTAACAAGAGGTTACCTGACACCAACGGTTCAATTGATGTCCCTCAATGACAATTTGGAGATTTGCATCGACCATGCACACAGCCCCATTACTGCTTTCTCCAAACTTGCAATATCTCGTACCAAGGGAAAATACTTGAACCCTGCTGACTACATTTCAGTATGGGAGCCATTGTGCGATATGGAGTCTGCTGAGACAGCAGTGTGTGAAGGGGACAGTATCATCATTGAGGACTTGGTGGTGAACTTCCATCGAGAGCATGGATCCACTCGATGGAAAGGAAGCTTCAACCTCCCGCTCATACAAATTAAGGAATGGGCCATTGGATGCGACCTTGACGAGTGCTTGTTGTGCATACGGAGAAGTGGTTTGAAGCCAGCTTCTAAGCAGACCATTCCAAAGACGTGGACCCAAGCACTTTCACATGGGTTGCTCATGGAGTCACAGTGAAAGAAGTGATGCATTCTAAAAAGGCCAAGACAAGAAGAGTGGATTTCTATGTTAGTCACTTGCCCATGGACTTTGTTCCAGAATGTGTCTTTCAAAAAGACACCTGTTTCACAGTGGAATTAATCCCTAAGCTTTTGCCCGACATGTAAGTAAAAACTGTTATTTTTTTGCTAGAGTAAACTAATTCAGATCATCTTGTATTTGATGTTACTGTCATGCGATATGCAAATTTGTGTACTGTATTACAAAGTAAATCAAATCTACCAAATTATTTCTTAGACGTAAAACAAATGCAGTCAGGCACATTGCGTCTGCATCTGACCTTGTTCAGAGTATAGCACTTGGGAGGGGCCTTCCAACTGAGCCAGGTGAGCCAGTTCTTTCATTTTATTAATACAATTTCAGCATAAAGGGTGTTTTCCTAAACTCATTCTTAAATGTTTAACGATATTGATTGATTGATTGATTGATTGATGGATAATGTTGTCATGTGTAGCCTTCCAGAACACTGTGCAGCAGTTTGAGGTCAGGAGACTAGAGCCACCAATAGGACTACCAAAACTGAATGAGACTCAATATCAGGCTGTTGAGAAAGCTCTCCATAAGAATTTTACGGTTATACAGGGGCCCCCTGGTAAGAGAAATACATTTTTTTTTTTATTCTCATTGCCTGATATAATATAGCAATACAATAATGTCTAAACCCCTTTCACAGGCACTGGAAAGACAGTGGTGGGTGTGTACATTGTGTTCTGGTTCCACAATCTAAACACCAGAAACAGAAGAAGAATAAACACTGACTGTACCAAGCAGGAAAAGAAAGATGTTATTCTCTACTGTGGTCCTTCCAACAAGTCTGTTGACGTTGTCGCTGGCAAGTAAAATAATCACTGATTACTTGGCAAAATTCTGAACTGGGACAAAATGATTGTTCTTATAATGTACATAATGCAGATGTACAAGTCTTTACTCATGTATTCATTTAGATTTTGTAAGCTGTTTATTTTAAGATTATTTTTGGTTTTCCTTTTAATATTGCCTTACAGAGTACTTGTTGAAATTTGGAGACAAGTTAAGGCCACTGAGAGTTTACAGTCAACAAGTTGAGATGCTGGACTACCCTTACCCTGGCAGCAGTCTTCAGTTATCTCACACTGCTCTTCGCCAAGAGCGCTCCATACCACAACTCCGGTAAAACAATCCATCCAAATCAGGGTGGTAATACTGCCTCATAAGCAATGTTATAACTAAATTTGGGGCGACGCTATGCAATAGGACAGTGAAGGGTCACGGGGTGGCGCGCTGACGAGCGATGGTGCACGTCTAGCCGCTGCTGGTGTGGGGTTGTACTTTGGAAATAATGGGCGGTTGTTGATATAAAAAATCCAACCGCTGTCCAGGCAGCACTCCACAAATTCACACACACTGATGCGTTATATTACGTATCATAGAATCTTATTCCTCTTCCGGACATGTCCATCAAAATCAACCGCTCCTTGGTTTTGGGTTCAATGGCACTTTAATATGTATTAAACTTTATTAAACTGTGACTCTTTATCTTAAGGCTTATCGAGTGATTCCATAACAATATCAACACAGGTTATTTTTTTCGCAAACAAGTTCCCTTTTCAAGAATGGCTGGAAATTAGACATCATCCGAATACTTTATGTTACGATCTGACCTACTGCGCTCGCTATTACCCGGAGAGAAAGCCCGTAACCTAAGTCTATCCCTACGTGGTGTGCTTAACTTGAGTATTGTTCCTAATCTTTCCCTGGGTAAATGCGATCTAACCTATCTAGGGGTTAGGTGCGAGGAAGTGTTCATTCATTGAAGTCGCCAAGCAATGTATGTCCATCGGGATACTCTCTTTCACCTGAATCTCATTTCCAGACCCTCCACTCAGTCTCACAACTCTGAGTCTCTTGCCCACACAGCTGTTGCTACTTACCTGTGATGAGCACCTCAACACTGCCCCCTCTGTGTAATGTCAGTACTGACCCTAACCCTAAGCACACGCTACCCTACCGTAACACTATAAATCTGTTCCAGGTCGTAGCTGTACGCGTGAATATTGAAAATCACTAGGTTATACGAAGAACTTAACGGAAACTATGCCTGAAAGAGGCGTTTTTTACATGTTAGGTACAAACTATTATAGGTTGCACATGCTTAATGTATAATTACGCTGTAACAAGGATGCTGCCATCTAAAGTGTAAATAACGTAAATTATATATATATATCATAAATATAATTGAATTGAATAAGTTAGTACAAATCTGCATGATTCATCTAGTGTGGTTTGATCTACAGGAGCATCACCCTGCATCACCTCATGCGAGAGGACCACAACCCCTTTTCAGCAAAAATAAAAGAGTTTGACCAAAGAATAAAACGTGCCCTTCAGAAAGAGGCAGAGGAACTGACTCGATGCTGAAGTGGATGAGTAAGTAGGACTCCATAGTGCGATTGATTACCTAGAGTTTGTATTGAAGTTTTACTTTATAGATCTTGCTTCCTTTTAGTTACAAAGACCATCTCAAAAAGGCTCGGGAACATGAGCTTAAACGACATGACATCATAATCTGCACTTGCACAGCCTCCTCTTCGCCGGGTCTGACAAAAGCAGTCAGCGCCCGTCAGATCGTCATCGATGAATGTGCAATGGCCACCGAACCACAGGCCCTCATTCCATTGGTTTGCAACAAACCAGAAAAGGTTTGTGCCTACAAAAGGTTTTGTATTCATGATACATCTTGTTTTCCATCCAAAGTGCCAATTCTGTCCACATACTATTAATTGAAAATACACATGATGACCACTTAAAGTCTGAAGCCCATGTGAACAACAAGGAACAGCTCCCTGTTACCAGAGCATGCCTCCTCAAAACACCATAGTCTGACCTCCCCTTAGAAAAATAATTTCTAGTGAGGCATTGCAAACAGGGTGGAGTTTTCCGGGAAAATGGAAGCAGCCTCCGACAAACTCACCTGCCCTGTTTGTTTTACCAACAGATAACTTATCTTCAGAAGGTCATCCTAAATATCGTCATTGCTTAGCTGTCCGCATATTTATTATTCAAAAACAACAAGATATCGTGGTGAAATATCGCGACACTTAAAGCAGCTGTCTGCCTCTCAATCTAGCACATTATCGTTCCGTGGTTCCAAATAGTGCAATGTTGTGTGCATTATCAAAAATGAAGTGTTTACTCACAAAAGTATCTTTGATGATACAATTATTTAAAAGAAAAGCATTTTGGTGGTCCTTTCCTCTAATGTCCTCTCTCTACAGCCTGGTCCTATCCTCTTACTTGTAGTCTCTCTTCAGCCTGGTCATATTCTCTAACAAAAAGTAATCTACATTTAGGGTATTAAGCAGAAGCCTTAATCCATCCAATGCGATTTAGAATAAGTACATTTGACAGGAGAATGAAAAATTATGCACTGTTGGTACAATAAGGATGGTCATAAAACCAAATGCCAAGCACTAACAATTGTGTTAACCCATGGATTTATTCTGCGGTAACGTGTCCCTGTGGCGTTAATGAACCCCTCGGCGCCTTGCTCCATTTAGTGGCTTGGTGAGTCATTCTAGCGAAAGCCGACATTAAAAAAATGTGATTATTAGATTATTATAGTCAAAAACAAAAAAATTAAAGGGGTGTCTACTTTTATATTTTTACTAATGCCCCAAATGTATTTATATTTTTAACCCTTTACACACAAAAAGGAACTTTTTTTCGAACCCATTACACATAGCCTCCCCCCCTTATCCCCCACTGCACCTCTTACATACTTAATGTATGTTGTACATCCTGGCATGAGTGAGCTCTGAACAAGTGAGTGGTGTGTCTATTGCGGAAGCTGGTGAGGGACTCTGCGGTCCTGACATCGGCAGGGAGCTCGTTCCACCACTGCTGTGCCAAGAGTTGAGACTTTGACGATCGATTATTGCTTGCTCGTAGCAATGGCGGAACCAGGCTTCCAGCTGAGGTAGCTAAGCAGATCACTCGAGCTGGGGTGTTTTGCCTGTCAAACGCTTGGATGTAGTCAGGGGCCGTTCTTTTGACCGTATAGGCCAGTACCATCATCTTGAATCTGATGCGAGCTACTACAGGAAGCAGGTGGAGGTCAAGGAAAATGAAGGTCAAATAGGAGAATTTTGCTAGGTTAAACATGAGGTTTGCTGCAGAGTTGTCGAGGCAGGTGATGATGAGCACTTGGAGCAGGAGCTGGGGTGCTTTCCTTTCCCCCACGTGAGAAAGGGCCAGATAACTGACGTTCCAGTATCACACTGAGTTTTCTCGCAGAATGTCCTTGGCGGTGACCAGTAAGTCCACGTGAAAGCTATCTCTCTCTGGCACAAGCTCACACTGAATATACAGACCTACTTTATGGCCATTCCACCAACCATTGCTATTTGACCTATGGGTGTTATTCTGATATTGAGGCAAATCATAATCACTGTCCTATAGCGTTCATTTTTTGTGAGTCTCAAGGTCTATTTCAAATGTAGTTAGAAGTCTGGGACAGTTGCTTCATTTTGTTTATATGCAATAGGCCGAAAGAATAAATGTATATCTAACTTACTTGCTCCTTTTAAGTATAATATTGCTTAGGGAATCCAAACCTCCACTGAAAAGGTTGGAAAATTATTTTACAACTCTGCTAGTTAGCTATCTATCTCTTCTCATTAAGTAGTTGTGTGGCGTGAATGCTGCTGATGGAGGTAGCCTGTGGTGATACAAATTATGAAAATACCATTGGTCTGGACACAGAGGTGCTTAAAAAAAGCTCCCATAGACTTCATGCTTGCTTGCCCTTGACGTGAAGGAGGGCTTTCTCTCGAATGATAAATAACAATCATAGCCCAAAGAATTGACTTTCAGACGTATTGAAGTGGCTGCTTGCAGTGGCAAGTACAGTCTATCACACAATTAAAGGAGGATAAACGCTATGTATTTTTGTTGATTTATTTCGTATTTGGAATGATTGATAGTTATAGTTGGCAGATATATTTGAGTGAATATTTCACGGAGGGGCAACGCCCTAGCGCCATCTAATGACCCACCGCCTCGGGTCCCAGTACCAAGCCTTGAGGGACACCAGGTTCGAGTGTGCAGGGTTTTAACAAGGAGCCATTCCATGTCACCCGATAGGTGTGATTTGTCAGGTAGAATGTGAACCAGGTAGTGCAGGTTCAGCAATGCAGATTTTGCCAAGAGTGGTGGGGAGGATCTGGCTTAGGGTCAAGCAGAATGTTTTGTGAGAGATAGGAGATGCTAGGGACAATTTGTTAGAGATTCCACGTTCATGTTTTAGAAAGGAATGAAATAAGAGAGTTTGTAGTTCTGGATGTCGCTGGTGTCAACGGTCGGTTTCTTAAGAAGGCCTGAAATGAGAGGGTTGATGAGGGTGTCGAGGAATGGCAGGATGTCACATTTTCCTGGGGTTGGAGGGGGAGGAGTTGATTTGGTCCGGCAGATTTGGCTGCTGACACAATGTAGTCGGATGGGGTGTGTGAGAACAAGTAGGCGGTTCAGAGGGCAGCTGGAGTGGCAGAGTTCTCTAAAGTGATCCAAGTCTCTGTAAGGGCCAGGAAGTGGAGAATCATGAGGGATGCATAGGCGGAAATACAGTCAGCCTCCCTGAGCATTGACGGCAGTTCCCCCCCATGGTATGAGTTCAGTATAGGTAGAGAGCGTTGGCTAGGGCACATTTGATGGTTAGTAGTGCAGAGCAGGGGATCCTAGGTGGCGTCTTCTCCGGGTTGATATCCTGTCGATGATAGAGGTATGTTCGGAGGAGCCTGACGCTACAGATGATGCTAACAATGACCTTTAAGTGCATAAATAGGCTCAGACAATCTTAGCTCCGCCCTACAATCAAGTCTATTGTTCCCACCGGGTGATCGATACTGGCTTGAATGACCACTAACAGCAGATGGTTCAAATTAGCATTACCAACTGCAGTTCTAAACACACAAGTTCTTAGTTTATGTTCTCACCAGCAGCAGGATAACATGCAACAACTTTCTTCGAGACAAATGTACAATTGAACTGTTCCTATTCATTAATAACTTGTCTATCTAAATGTACTGATTCAGGCACTTTGATTTAGGCACACGTGTCTTTGATTCTTGAATTCCTACAAAAACGTCTGCATGCAAATATTCCTTAACAGCATCTTCATGGTGTTCATTTACTTGCCTGAAGAAAAATACATTTAAAATTAATGCTTCTCATATATTTGTTTATCCCAGGTCGTTTTTCTTGGTGACCACAAACAATTACGACCTATAACCAACAATAAGCGTGTGGATAATTTGGGAATGTCGACGTCTCTGTTTGAACGTTACTGTAAGACGCAGAGCGAGATAGTAATCATGCTCATCACTCAGTACAGAATGGTGAGTAATCATGCATAACAATCGCAATAGATTGAGATATAATGCAAGTGTATCTGCATGTTAAATCGTATGTAGTGAAAAAAGTAACAATGTTAAATCTAGGATTGTGATATTATATATAAATGTTTTTAAACATTAATCAATTGTCTCCGTGCACCTTCTAAGCATGAAGAAATATGCCAGTTCCCATCCGAAGCATATTATGAAAATCGTCTCATCACTGCGGTGAATCCGCCAAAGAGTGTTCTGCTCATCGACAAGAAGCCAAAGACAATTGTTTTTGGACACATCAACGGAAAGGAAATCGCTCTGGTTGTGAGCACAAAAAAAGGGAATCAGAACTCCAAAGCAAATGTTGCAGAGCAAGAGAAAGTGGTAAAGTGTTTATTTTTTAGTAGTACAGGGGACATTTCATAGATTATTTATATTGTGTGTGAATAGGAGTCAAGGGTAACACTCAGAGTAAAGTTAACGCCAGATCAGTAGACAAAGGCACACCGTTACTCAGCCAGGAACTGTAACACTCTTTAATTTGGCTTTACAAAGACAAACAGAACTTCTAGAGTGAAAGGACGAGACAGGATCTGAAAACGATTGCCAGTTACTTTGTCAATATTGTAAATCAAGCTCTATTTTCTTGACATTGATTTACTTGAGTCATACTCTTAGGTCACATTAGTGCCATAATGACACCTCAACATGATATATAATGTATTTGTGTGGCACAAATACGTTATAAAAACAAAAAACAAATACGTTTTTTGTTCTATAGCAACTCTTAAATAATCCTTTGATTCGCTAACGGGTCTGTGTATCCGTTTGGTTTTGTTGCTTCAAAAGGTGGAAATTGCTGAAAGTCTGGTGAAGAAAGCCAAGGTGGAGCAGGAAAGTATTGTGATTCTGTCACCTTACAATGCCCAAGTGTGGGGAATAAAAGATCTTCTGCAAAAGAAGAAACTGAGCAAAATCCCGGTTTCCACCATCTCCAAAAGCCAAGGTGAGAGGCTACTTTGAGCTTCTGCTGCTCCTCCCTCATAATCCCACACCTCATGACAGCATGCTCTCATTTAAATCTGAAAGTACAAACTACTTTGGTGTTGGTAAAATACAGATGTTGTGGACTCAAACAGCAGCATGGGGCCTGGCGCTATATGCACCTAACTGGCTGAACATCAAAATATGAGTCAGGGAACTGGTTGTTGTTGTATTTTCCAGGAAGTGAATGGCGTTATGTCATCTTATCCACCGTGCGGTCTCTGCCAACTGAGGAGATTCAAAAGGATGCGGGTCGAGAGTGGCGATCAAAGCATGTGGGCTTTGTGGGCGATCCAAACCAGATAAATGTTGGCATCACCAGGGCCAAAGAGGGGTTGTGCATCATCGGTGAGAAGGAACCCCAGCACCTTATCTTTGTTTGTGTGCATGTGTATATTTGTGTGTGTGTGTTTGTGAACGTGTGTATGTTTGTGCATACATTGATTTGTGCGAGCGTGCAGGTTTGTTTGTGCTTGCATGCACGTGTGTGTTTATGCGTGCGCATGTGTTTCTGTGTTGATGTCAATCGATACCACCTTTTTACAGGTTTGAAGCTAATATTGTAACTAGAGACCCTTCTTTTATAATGCAGGAAACCAAGAGCTGCTGGATTGCAGTCCAGCATGGAGGAAACTCCTCAAATACTACAATGCAAAGAATTCTGTCACCACAGCAGAACGCATTTCTGTTGCAGCGAAATAGCTGCTTGCTTGTTCTATGCCCAGTCTTACTTTAAGCATCCTCAAAAGGATACCCCAAGATTCTGAGTTTGGCTTTCTTACCAAGATTCAGACGAGTTGTTTCATTTCAAATTCATCAATCTCTTACAGCACACTCATTGTGCTTGCGGTGAGGGGAAAACACGCTGAATATCTTTCCAAAGAATACCAATGTGTTCCAAAAATAAGTGCCGGTAACAACAACAAGATTGTTGTAAATAATTCAGCCCTATTTTTGGCACTGTTATTATGAGGCTGGCTGAGATGCGGCGCTGTCCTGAATCAGAATTTAGATTTACAAGTGTCTGATGACAGGCCAGACTACACCCTTGCTTCAGAAGAGTTACCGGGACCTGCACCAACTGGAGACTCTGCTACAGCCCTGTCACCGGAGTGCAGCCACAGCTAATAGTGTTGGAGGTCTGATTTAAAATATGCCATCCTAGTGCACACACAAACTAAACCTTTACTGCGTCCGGCAGGAAGACAAGCTAAAACGCCCCATCCGGACACCAACGTCCTTAGACAATGGATATATATCAAACCAGTGCAGTAGGCTGGCCAGGGTAGAAATACATTTGTTAAAATGTTCTTCTGAAACCTCAATCTTGTCACTCACTAATACATTTTTCTCAGAATCTGGACAAATACTGCTGTAATAAAACAGGAACCCGTCTCCCCTAGAAGTGTGGGTATAGCATTGTTGAACGTCTGGAGCCAGCAGCTGATAATATAATTGAGTCGCAGGTAGCCCAATATCAGTGAGGAAAAATAGCGCCTAACTAAATGTGTGTTTGTTGACAAACTACAATCGGGTTGTGATGCTAATGGCAGTCGTTTTTATTCAGAACAAATTGGCAATCTTTGGATAAATAATTACAGTATAACACTGCAAGTCCATGGATTGAGAAAATTATAATTTAGCAAACTCCCCTTCTGGAAGTCAAAGAATGAATATTTAATAAAACAACTCGTCTGAATAAGGGTAAGATGCCAATGCCAATTATCAGATATCTCGACGTATCCCTTTAATTTTACTAAATGACCTGCTAGGTTTTCCTTATTAAAGCAACTCGTAAATAGTTAAAGCAAAGAATTTGGGGGTTTCTTCACTTAAATAACAGGACAATAATGCATTTGAATATGCATAGTAGTGTTTAACGAACCCCTTAATGGGGGATGATTTCGATTTTTATATGCTGATAATTGGAAATGTTTTTATTACTACAATTGTAAGATACATTGTTTTTATGTTATTATGTTTATTTCTGTATACAAAAATATTTTGTTCCAAAGTTAGCTTGACTGGATGTGTTTGAGCTGTGAATTCATGTTTTCAATGGGACCACTTATTACATAAAAAAATATTGCAATATTTGTATTTTCTTTCTATGCAAACAATTCATTTGTAACTTTTTTTTATCATATTTTTTTACATTTAGCCTATACTTTAGTAAGACAAATTGAGTCTTAATTATCAATGATCATGGCACATGTTGCATACTATTGTGTATTTCCAGAGAAGCATAATTAATACTGAATGCATTTTTTCATCCATGTTAATTACTTTGATTATTTTGGTTTATATATCTCTGCTTATGGTTGTGAAGACTTTTTTTTAGGAATCATGCCTCAATAAATTTACATTTTCTTTATGTTTTCATGTTATTATGTTTATTTCTGTATACAAAGATATTTTCTTCCAAAGTTAGCTGGACTGGACGTGCTTGAGCTGTGAATTCATGTTTTCAATGGGACCACTTATTACATTAAAAAATATTGCAATATTTGTATTTTCTTTCTATGTAAACAATTCATTTGTAACTTTTTTTTCATATATTTTTTTACATTTAACCTATACTTTAATAAGACCAATTAAGTCTTAATTATCAATGATCATGGCACATGTTGCATACTATTGTATATTTCCAGAGAAGCATAATTAATGCTGTATGCATTTTTTCATCCATATTAATTACTTTGATTATTTTTGTTTATATATCTCTGCTTATGGGTGTGAAGACTTTTTAGGAATCATACCTCAATAAATTGAATTGTCATCATAGCGATTGTTCATTTAACTGGATATTAATGGACTATATTTAACAGGTTCACTTTTAGCACAACATTTGCAGAACATTTGTTGCCCTTCCTTGACCCATATCTGCTTACAACAATATAAATAATTAAGCAAATGGCTGTTTTTCACTAGGCATTAGGTTTACCATTGCATGCCCTTGTACAGAGTCTGCAATGAAAGAGGAAGGGGCTTTATTGACAATTTCAACTTGTTTTGGGGCGCAAATACCTTTTCACAACAGATGGTTTACACCCAGGGTTCAAACTTAACTTTTTTGCTCACTGGCCAACTGGCTAGTGAGCTTTAAAAATCTACTGGCCAGAAAGATTTTTTACTGGCCAAAAATTATGTATAGCTGTTTTGTATATTTTTCATCGTGTATTGTATATTTTTAAATGTGTTTAACTGTTATAATACACTCATAAGCATTTTTAACACATATCATAGCAATATTAGCATATTATTGTGTGGAATAAGGGAATGAGTCAAATTTGCCTTTTTTTTCCTTAAAGGTTTATTTATAAAACATACTTTCTTTACTTAAAAATATTAACATTTAATGTATTAACTTGCATTGTTAAAGCAGATAAATCAACTAATCAACTTTACTTCACTTTACTTCTCTTTGTTGGCCTGATTCTGTCGTGAACCATCTCTGGTTGAACTTTCTAGCGTAACTCACAGCAGTCTCGGCGGTGGTCGCTACGTCGTTACGGTGATTAGCCGGTTGTTTTTTTCCGTTCTCGGGGATTTGGAGGGTGGACACACTCCCGGAATGTGCCTCCACATTTTTCGACCGGGGAACAGTTACGGCCACTGGCCTTATGGCCTCTTTTCTGTTGTTTGTTTCTCCTCTCCTTTACCGCTTGTCCGAGCTGAACACAAATCGCGTCACGGTCTCCCTGGATACGGGACGGGACTAACAGAGAAAATGGCGGATCGCAGATCTACAAGCTCACAAATCCTTGCTTTACAGCATGTTGTGAGCTTGAAGATCTGCACGACATCGGCGCACAACCCAAGCGTCACAGCCGGAGCGGGAGGAACATCAAAGTAGTTTGACCGGACACTATTTTTTTTCACTCACTAGAGTGGCCGGTTAGCCGGCTTCCTTCACTCGCCAAAGGTTCAAAGTTAGTCGCCACTGGCGACTGGCGACCGCTAATTTTGAACCCTGTTTACACCCATACAGGTTAGGCTCAAATCTGTTAAGGGACAATCTTCTCTTCTCGCTCTCCCACACATCTACCCTGCCATGGTCTGACACACAGGCCACAGTCAGAGCACAGGTTGAGAAGAAGCGAGACTACAGCCTCCCCCACACATCTACTCTGCCACTACTCTGGTGAGGAACGGCCACCCCCCTCCTCTGCACTCCCCCATCAACGATGACCTCCAGCCTCATCTCTCCCATAGCCACAACAACTCCAGCTCCACTGTCTCCTCCCTATGCGATTTTCCAGCTGAATTTAAAAAACTGGAATATGTTGGCATCAAACTTGCATCTGTGTCCATGATAGCATCGCCACATCATGGCCCCAGGCTGAAAACACCCAAGAGGATGACGCCCCAGCCCCCCCCCCCCCCCCCCCCCCCTGTACTGATAGTTGTCCTGAGTATTACTGAGACAAAAAAGGGTGTAGCCCTAGACGCAGTATAAAGAAAGTTTTGCATAATCTGCTGAACCCAAGGTTGTCTACGTCAAAACATTCCTGCTGTAACCACTAAGAGACTTAACAAAGGGAAATTTAGACACACTGCTAACCTCACAAATCGCAGACCTATCGCCTCCAAACCAAAAACAACAAAGCCTATCAACAACACCATCAGGATGGGTCTGCTTAATGTTTGGTCTCTCTTTTTTATTACCACTTCTAAACTGGATTTTATATTTTTAACTGAAACATGGCTGAAACAAAATAACAGGGCAACCGTTTTGACAGAGACAGCTCCTCCCAACTATAACTTTTATGATGCATGTAGATTTGGAAAAAGAGGTGGAGGGGTTGCTGCTATATTTAAATATGCATTTCAGAGGAAACATGACATTTGGTGTTTTTTTCTATCATTCAAATATCTTTGTGCTGCATTGAAGTGCTCCCCCAGAGTTCTCCTATTAATTATTTACAGCCCACATACTCTTAAATGTATAAGAGTATGCAGAGAATTTTGCAAAAAATGACTTTACAGAATTATTGTCTAGCATCTCCAGACTTTGACTGTCTAGTTATAACTGGTGACTTCCATTTTTATACTGATGATTTTGGACACATTTGAACTGTCTCAACATGTGAAAGAGGCAACTCATTGTAAGGGGCACACTCTAGACCTGGTTATCACAAAGGGCCTCAATATTTCTTATCTCTCAGTGACTGATCCTTCACTGTCTGACTACTTTTGTGTTTTCTTTAATAATCTTTTATTCCCGACATACAGACAAATCAAATACGCTCCAAAAAAAGTATATCATTGAAGATTCTAATGTACTTTTAAAAAAGGCCATCTCCTTGCTACCAACTTGCAACCCATGTTCTGCTGATGATCTCGTAGAAAACTTTAATTTGAAATTTTTGAAAGTCATAGATGTCATTGCACCGTAAAGGGTTAAATGATTTCTGGAAAGCAAAAGGCACCTTGGAGAAAATCTGCTTCTCTTACAGCACAGAAAAAAGAATGCAGGAAGGTTGAACGCATCTGGCGTAAACAAAACTTCATATTCACCATGATATCTATAAAGAGAGCCAACGTGCCTACAATTTAGACTTAAAAAGTGCTAGAGAAACATTTTTCTCCAATATCTTTAAAACCAATAATAATAAGGCAAAAACCCTATTTGCAGCTGTTGACAGACTGACCAACCCCCGAACACAATTTCCACCTGATCTCAATTCCACACAGAAATGCAAGGAGTTTGCAGCTTTTTATACTGATAAAATTGAAGGCATCAGACATGCCATCAATATCTCCAATTCAAACAAAAATGTTGGACTACCACCCTGTTCAGGCAAAAGTAACGTGGCAATTATGACATGCTTTAATGTTAAATGTTGCTCTAAAACTTTTGTGGAAACAGTGACACAACTGAAGCGATCCACCTCTTTCAGAATGAGATATTGCAAATAGTTAACAACTCTCTCCAGTCAGGCAATTTCCCCAAAGCCTTGAAAACTGCAGTTATTAAAACCCTTTTTAAAAAGCGGAGCCTAGAGGCCTCACAGACCAATATCTACCCTCTGCCCTCATAAGTAAAATCATTGAGAAAGTTGTCCTCCAGCAACTTTATCACTTACTGGCATCAACTGGTTGCTATGACACCTTCCAATCAGGATTTCGTCCCCTGCACAACACCGAGACAGCCTTTATTAAAGTGGTAAACGACTTCTGTCAAAACTGCAGTGTTCTTTGGGAAAAGTTTGCAGAGTCAGGGTCGCTTGTAACTCTACTTTTATTTGGTAAGGTTTGCTTATGAGTATCTATGAGCAAAGGAGGAGGAATTGTTTATTGCGGCTTGAGATGCACTTAGTAGGGCATTTGATGGCTGGGT